>BLKR01002114.1:0-221899 GCA_011170035.1 Teleogryllus occipitalis | reverse complement strand
ACGCGCTCATAAGGCCACACGTGACGCGAAACTTTCGCTGCGGCCAACCTGCGTAGGATGCGGATCTTCCGCGTCTGTCTCTGGGAGCCTTAAACCCGCACCCACCCGCGTCGCCGGGGCGATATTGTTGCCACGACAGTCGCCTGCCACGCAGGTCTGAACGCGCTCATAACGCCACACGTGACGCGAAACTTTCGCTGCGGCCAACCTGCGTAGGATGCGGATCTTCCGCGTTTGTCTCTGGGAGCCTTAAACCCGCACCCACCCGCGTCGCCGGGGCGATATTGTTGCCACGACAGTCGCCTGCCACGCAGGTCTGAACGCGCTCATAAGGCCACACGTGACGCGAAACTTTCGCTGCGGCCAACCTGCGTAGGATGCGGATCTTCCGCGTCGGTCTGTGGGAGCCTTCAACCCTCACCCACCCGCGTCGCCGGGGCGATATTGTTGCCACGACAGTCGCCTGCCACGCAGGTCTGAACGCGCTCATAACGCCACACGTGACGCGAAACTTTCGCTGCGACCAACCTGCGTAGGATGCGGATCTTCCGCGTTTGTCTCTGGGAGCCTTAAACCCACACCCACCCGCGTCGCCGGGGCGATATTGTTGCCACGACAGTCGCCTGCCACGCAGGTCTGAACGCGCACTATAACGCCCCACGACGAAACTTCGCTGCGGCCAACCTGCGTGGTGGGATGCGGATCTTCCGCGTTTGTCTCTGGGAGCCTTAAACCCGCACCTACCCGCGTCGCCGGGGCGATATTGTTGCCACGACAGTCGCCTGCCACGCAGGCCTGGAACGCGCTCATAACGCCACACGTGACGCGAAACTTTCGCTGCGGCCAACCTGCGTAGGATGCGGATCTTCCGCGTCTGTCTCTGGGAGCCTTAAACCCACACCCACCCGCGTCGCCGGGGCGATATTGTTGCCACGACAGTCGTCTGCCACGCAGGTCTGAACGCGCTCATGAGGCCACACGTGACGCGAAACTTTCGCTGCGGCCAACCTGCGTAGGATGCGGATCTTTCGCGTCGGTCTCTGGGAGCCTTAAACCCGCACCCACCCGCGTCGCCGGGGCGATATTGTTGCCACGACAGTCGCCTGCCACGCAGGTCTGAACGCGCTCATAAGGCCACACGTGACGCGAAACTTTCGCTTCGGCCAACCTGCGTAGGATGCGGATCTTCCGCGTTGGTCTCTGGGAGCCTTAAATCTGCACCCACCCGCGTCGCCGGGGCTAGCCGAGTAGCGGCGCTCTCAGCGACACAGTAACATTCCCCCAACCCCTTCCGTAATGTGCCACCAACCGCTTCCCATTCGCGCGCTCGCTCTCCCCTCCCTCCCCCTCTCTCTCCCCGGCAGTCGCTGCCGCCCGCGCCGCGCCGCCGCTTGCGACCTTTCAGGAAGTGCGCGTCACAGCGGAATGACGCGAGGCGTGCGACGCCGCGGTAGGTGGCGGGACGCGGAACGCACACACGGCACGCGACACCTCCATTCACGCCCTGGTGTCAGTTCCCGGAATTAAAAACAAATTGTCAATGTTACTTATTTATGTAATTGGTTGGTTGTTAGGGAGTCCGGGCGCGTCAACTACTATTGTCAATAGTCCCGTAAGTGTAGTGCATGTTTTTTCTGGGAAGATGGTCGTGGTCTTCCCCGCTGGAAGGCAGATCCGGCGCCGGCCTACCATCATTGGCTCGTGAAGTGTTCCCTAACCAGGTATCTCCCACCAGCGGGGTACCGGCCCAGCCGGGATAAGCTCTAAGCTTGCGACTGGTCTCCCGGTGTGTGTGGTAGTGTAGCGCATGTTAGTGTAAGTGTAAGTGTGTGTATATGTGTGTGTGTGTGTGTGTGTGTGTGAGAGAGAGAGAGAGAGAGAGAGAGAGAGAGAGAGAGAGAGAGAGAGAGAGAGAGAGAGAGAGAGAGCGGAGAGGATAGGAAAAGGAAGACGTAGGAAAGATCGTGCGCGGTCCGTTCGTTAGGGGTATTGCTCCGGCATTTGCCTGGTGTTGATCAGAGACACCACGGAAAACTACCGATCTGAGCAACCGGCCGCCGGTAGCCGGAGCCGCTAGAATTCTCCTCCAGACATTAACTGAATTCGACTTAGCTGACACGCTAGTGTCGAAATCCTTCCGCCGTCGGGACTCGAACCTAGGACCTCCCGGTCAAAGGGATTGTTGTGACATCAGTTGATGCCCTGAGCCATCTCTCCCGGTTTTTGTAATCAAAACAGCAATGTTCGTAATGTTGTAGTTAATATGTACCTTTGTTTTTTAACTATATTGTTCATACATAATATACATAAATTGAAAATTAATGAATAATATTTATGTTTTTGGTATTTTGGTTTCGGTGGATTGTCGGACTTAGCCGTCTAGCTAACTGTGTTGCCCTTGCCTAGGTTTTTATTGATTGATTTTTTCGTGTTTCCGGGCGCGTCAACTGCTCTGGTCATTAGTCCCGTTAGTGTACTGCATGTTTTTTCTCGGGAAATGGCGGTGATCTTCCCCCGCTGGATGGCGAGATCCGGCGCCGACCTACCGTCGGCCAGTGGGGTTACCCCCTAACCAGGACTCTCCCACCAGCGGGCACCGCCCCAGCCGGGACAAACTCTAAGCTCCCGACCGGTCTCCCGGAATATGTGGTAGTGTAGTGCATGTTAGTGTAAGTGTGTGTGTGTAAGGGGAGAGGATAGGAAAAGGAAGAGGAAGGACAGATCGCGCGCGGTCCGTGGCCCGTTTGTTAGGGTACTGCTCCGGCATTCGCCTGGTGTTGATCGGAGAAACCACGGGAAACTACCGATCAGAGCAGCCGGCCGATAGAATTCTCCTCCAGATAGCGACTGAATTCGACGTTGCCTAGACCTAGTTGAATTCCTACGCTTGGAGGTAAGAGAGACATGTGGAGGACATCACGTATCCCGTTCACCGTAACTAGCAATCTCTGGCTTCTTGAGCTTTTCTTCATCGCACAACTACAGAAACTGAGACGATTTTAAAGGAACGCTACAACTATTTTTGCCCTGATCGGGAATCAAACCTGGGCTCGCATCATGGGAAGCACGTACGCTGCCCATCGGCCACTTTTTGTAAGTAACAAGTATTTATTAAATCATTTTCTGAACACTGAACTATTCTTTAACTATATTAATACATTCGATAACATTATTTTTGATAAATTCATACAATTCGGAAGATTAAACGGATGTTTCCGTGATATTAATTTTTACCAATCTTCAGATCATCTCAAACTATTAAAAGAAATAATTATAAGGGTCAAAATAAATACACGCATGTTTGTTAAGGTGTGAGAAAATATATGGGGTCATACGTACAAACACGCTATTCAGGTGGCCAAAACTAAGTGACGTAATAAACTGTGATCTCATGTTCGTTTCTACAATTAGTTGAACAAACGGTGATTTTGGTAAATTCAATTTGTTTATTTATTTACTAATTATATTGATTATGCTGTAATATGTGTGTATCAGTGGACAGTGTTCAAGTAAAATAAACATGTGAATGATTGTTATCTTGATTTTCACTCGTATTTTCATACTTCCCTCTCCAAATTCCTTCACCTACCTAACACCCTTTCCTAACTACCTCCCTCTCCTAAATGTGTCTCCTAACTCCCTTTCTTAATCTCCCCCCGTCATTCCCTCTTCCAGTTTCCTCTCATAATTCCCTTCATAAGAAATTAAGTGGCATCATTGAACCGTTTTCATAAATTATTTCCCTCGTAAACGCAATCTTCTCGATCCAGGTAAGTTATGCATTTTATACGGAGTTGCGTTTTGAAGGTAATAAAGTATAACGAAACAATGAAAGTATTAACGAATCCGTATAAGTGACACAATACATCTTTTAACGATTCATTTACAATTTGCAGACTTTGAAATGATCAAATCAAGAAATTCAAATCATGAAAATTGGAATCTAAAACCTTCCCAAGCGCATTCACCAGATCTGTTAAGACAGTTCAACGTAAGCGAAATTACGCCTCAGGTCCCTGGAGCAACAGGCCTAAATCTTCAGCCCCAACCAACAGAACTATACAGGATCCACAGGTCAGGTCCCACATTGACCACTCTAATCCGTTCATGATTATTAATGCGCGGTTCTGCGGCCTCGCTGCTTCCCAGGGCCCCAGGTCCCCCCCCCCCGTGCGGAGTGAAGGTGCGGCGCGGCGCCTCGTGCTCCGGGAGCGGCTTGCGTCGCCCGGGCCGCGTGCCGAAGCGCCATCGACCCCCTCGCCCTCGCCCCCGCCCCCGCAGCGATCCAATCGCACGCCCCGCTCACTCACCCCGTCCACGCCCAGGCCTATCCCGACACCCACTCGTCCCGTCCCGACACCCACTCGTCCCGTCCCGACACCCACTCGTCCCGTCCCGACACCCACTCGTCCCGTCCCGACACCCACTCGGCCCATCCCGACACCCACTCGCCCCGTCCCGACACCCACTCGTCACATCCCGACACCCACTCATAACATTCAGGCACCCACTCATAACATTCAGGCACCCACTCATAACATTCAGGCACCCCACTCGTCACGTCCCGACACCCACTCGTCCCGACACTAACTCGTCCCGTCACGACACCCACTCGTCCCGTCCCGACACCCACTCGTCCCGTTCCGACACCCACTCGTCCCATACCGACACCCACTAGTCCCGTCCCGACACCCACTCATCACATCCCGACACTCACTAGTCGCATCCCGACACCCACTCGTCACATCCCGACACTAACTCGTCACATCCCGACACCCACTCACCACATTCAGGCACCCCACTCGTCACATCCCGAACCTACTCGTCCCGACACTAACTCGTCCCGTCACGACACCCACTCGTTCCGTCCCGACACCCACTCGTCCCGTTCCGACACCCACTCGTCCCATACCGACACCCACTAGTCCCGTCCCGACACCCACTCATCACATCCCGACACTCACTAGTCGCATCCCGACACCCACTCGTCACATCCCGACACTAACTCGTCACATCCCGACACCCACTCACCACATTCAGGCACCCCACTCGTCACATCCCGAACCTACTCGTCCCGACACTAACTCGTTCCCGTCACGACACCCACTCGTCCCATCCCGACACCCACTCGTCCCGTTCCGACACCCACTCGTCCCATACCGACACCCACTCGTCCCATACCGACACCCACTCGTCCCGTCCCGTCACCCACTCGGCCCATCCCGACACCTACTCGTCCTATACCGACACCCACTCGCCCCATATTGATATCCACTCGTCCCGTCCCGACACTCACTCGTCACATCCTGACACCCACTCGTCACATCCCGACAACCACTCGTCACATTCCGACACCAACTCGTCCCGTCACGACACCCACTCGTCCCGTCCCGACACCCATTCGTCCCGTCCCTTCCTCCCCACTCGTCCCGTTCTGCCCCACACTCGTCCCGTCCCCTGTCGTCCCATCTCTACTCGTTCCTTCCGTGACGCGTACCATCCACAATTCGCCCCAACCCTGTCACCCGCCCCCGGTCGCTTCCGCCGCCGCCTCGCGCGCGTACGGCCAGCCAGCGCTCTCCCCGCACGGAGGCTCCGCCATCGACCCCTCTCCGTCCCCACAACCCCGCCCTCACAGCTCGCTCCCGCCTCGCTCGCGCGCTCTATCGACCCAGCGCCGTGGCGGCAGCGGGGGCGGCGGAGGGGCGCGAGCGAAAGCGGTGGGGGGGGGGGAGGAACCTGTTGCCCAGGAGGCGGCCGGCCTCCCCCGCGCAGGTGAGCACGCTCGCCCCCTACCCGCGCTCCGATCCGGTGGCGTCCACGCCGCCCGCCCGCCCGCCCGGCTGTCCAGGCACGCAAGCCGCACGCACCCACACGGCGGACATTCAAAAAGAACTCTTGAACGGCCAACGCTTGGTATATTGACAGAGGATTTGCTCTCTCCCTCTCTTTCTCATTCTCTGAGTCCCTTTCTGTCTGCGTGTCTCTTTCTGTCTCTGCATCCCTTGCTCTGTTTCTGGGTCCATTTCTCTGTTTACGGGTCCATTGTTCCGTCTCCCAGTCCCTTGCTCTGTCTCCCTGCCCCTTGCTCTGTCTCCCTGTCCCTTGCTCTGTCTCCTTGTCCCTTCCTCTGTCTGTCGTTTGCTCTCTCTGTTCCTTGCTCTGTCTCTCTGTCCCTTGCTCTGATGCTGTGTCCCTTGCTCTGACGCTGTGTCCCTTGCTCTGACATTGTGTCCCTTGCTCTGACGCTGAGTCTCTTGCTCTGACTCTGGGTCCCTTGCTCTGTCTCCTAGTCCCTTCCTCTGTCTGTCGTTTGCTCTCTCTGTCCCTTGCTCTGATGCTGTGTCCCTTGCTCTGATGCTGTGTCCCTTGCTCTGACGCTGTGTCCCTTGCTCTGACTCTGGGTCCCTTGCTCTGTCTCCCTGTCCCTTGCTCTGTCTCCTTGTCCCTTCCTCTATCTGTCGCTTGCTCTGTTTCTTGCTCTGTCGCTCTGCCCCTTGCTCTGACTCCGTGTCCCTTGCTCTGACTCTGGGTCCCTTGCTCTGACTCTGGGTCCCTTGCTCTGACTCTGGGTCCCTTGCTCTGACTCCGTGTCCCTTGCTCTGTCTCTGGGTCCCTTGCTCTGACTCTGGGTTCCTTGCTCTGACTCTGGGTCCCTTGCTCTGACTCTGGGTCCCTTGCTCTCTTTCTCTCTCTGAAGATCCTGGAGAGATACTGCGCCCATGTGGTTCTGCTGGCACGCCTCTTCACTGATTCACATACGAGATAGATGCACCCCACGTCACCAATTCAAACTAGTGGGAATGCACGGCAGAAAAAGTTTTCTTACTCAGAGTTTCAGTAGTTATTAATCAACTTCTGCTCATAGTTTTATTATAAAATGTGCATGGCAACATTTAAAGATCTAAAACTGAGGAATACTTTTCATTGAGAAATAAATCTTCCTTATTAATTTTGAAGGTGTAGGAAAGATACGAAAATAAATTTCAACTTTTCAATTGTTGAAATTTCATATGTTTTAATGGAAATCGTAAGTATGTTACATTGATAAACGCACTTCATTCTATTGCAGCTTATAATGAAAAGAAAAAATTGCAGTCCTTTAACGAAATGTTGAAAATGCCACAGAAGGTTCATAAAAAGTACTCTCCAATAATAATATTATCTCCGGAACGGCACAACTAGATCTTCTCAGTATTTAGATTTCAGCTATAAGCTTGTATCAGTGTTATATGCGACAACATTTCCCAATTCATTCGTTTATTCATCCATCAATCCATCCGTCCATTCACCCATTCTGACATCGGTTACAAAAGTTCGGTTACAAAATTGCGTGTATCTCCCCAATCCCTGCACCAATTTTAAACATCTTTGGGATAGCTCAAACAGATCTTAATGCTAACGTGTGCGCGAAGTTACAGCTCTAAAGAACCTTAAACGCGGATTTTACGACCGAATGCCCAAAAACATTTTTCGGACGTGATTCCAATACTATTCTCTCCCCATAATACAGTTTGGGAAAGAAAAGTGGTACTGAAACAGCATATATTTTCGCATAAGTAACGGTTATGTAATATTATAACACTGCAATTTCTTATCGTAATAACACATTTCAGCCGAATCATCATCTCATGCGAAACACATTATCAATCATAGCGAACTAGGTGCAAAAATTATTTCATAGCGAATAAAACAACACAAATTCGACTGGCGTGGGAATGTGGCTGGGGTACCTTTTTTTAACCGGAAGGAGGCGTGATGGCATATTTGAAAACAAACATTTTGTGAGTAGCTTACGTCGTCTTTCAGAGTAAGGGAGTTTGGTCCAAATTTTAGAGGCGGGCGGTTGGAGAGCGTGTAGTGTACCGTTTGGCTATGATGGACACGGATCGATTTTGGGAGTCTGTCGCTTTGTGAGTTGCATGAAAGGAAAGCCACTGGGGTCCTTTTTCGTCGTTAAAAGGGCGTCGTGCCACTTGGAGTTACGGGAATTTTGCATGTGTCATATCCTTTCACAGGGTTGGCAACCCTGGCAGATTGTAGAATTTTGTCACCAAAATGGAGGGTTATTTTCGTTGTGGGGGGAAAATAAATGGACGGAGAAATGTTTGAGGATTTTTTTTTTTGAAATTATTTTCATCCGGAGTCGAGATAGAAATATTATTCTCTTAATAATTATTATTAATAAATAAGGAACAACGGACGCTAGCCTCTCTCATATTTACGTATTAAAAAGGGAAAAATAAACAACTGGAATAGAGGAAGAAAAAATATAAAAAGAAAAAGGTAGTATAGAGTTTCGAGCATATACCACAAACATCCATCCTCTATGGTTTCAACAACTGAAAGGACGATGATTGGTAGATTTGAATTTCAGGGAATAGGCAATGGAATCGTCAGGGCCAACTCACGTCTTTGTCCATAATTTGGAGAATATTTTTCGTTTCAAAATCGAAGAATTTTGTATCATTGGAGTGATTATTTGGGGAAACTCCGCTGTAGTTGTGGAGAAAGAGCCCGCAACACACCTGGCAACCTTGCCCTTTCATTCTGTTGCTGAGTGCCCAACAAAGGATGACGATTGATTGATTGACTTTTTCGTGTTTCCGGGCGCGTCAACTGCTTCGGTTTTTAGTCCCGTTAGTGTAGTGCATGTTTTTTCTCGGGAGATGGCGGTGATCTTCCCCCGCTGGATGGCGAGTTCCGGCGCCGACCTACCGTCGGTTAGTGGGGTTTCCCCCTAACCAGGACACTCCCACCAGCGGGGCACCGCCCCAGTCGGGACAAGCTCTAAGCTCCCGACCGGTCTCCCGGAGTATGTTGTAGTGTAGTGCATGTTAGTGTAAGTGTGTGTAAGGGGAGAGGATAGGACAAGGAAGAGGAAGGAAAGATCGAACGCAGTCTTGGGCTAGTTTATTAGGGTACTGCTCCAGAATTTACCTGATGTTTATTGGAGAAACCACGGAAAACTACCGATCAGAGCAGCCGGCCGTTAGAACTCTCCTTCAGACAGCGACTGAATTCGACTTAGCTCTCTAACTGGTGCTGAAAATCTTGCCACTGTCGGAACTCGACCCCTAGGACCTCTTGGTCAGAGGAACTAGTATTTCAGCAGTTGATTCCCTGACCCACTTCAGATGGCAGCATTTTTCAGAGACGGACGCTTTGCAAATACGTGTGTGTACGTGTGTGTTTGTGTGTATGCGTATGTGTGTATGTGTATGTGTTTGTGTATGTGTATGGGTTTGTGTATGCGTATGGGTTTGTGTACGTGTATGTTTGGGAATGTGTATGTTTGCGGATGTGGATGTTTGTGGATGTGTATGTTTGGGTATGTGGATGTTTGTGGATGTGTATGTTTGGGTATGTGTATGTTTGGGTATGTGTATGTTTGGGTATGTGTATGTTTGGGTATGTGTATGTTTGGGTATGTGTATGTTTGGGTATGTGTATGTTTGTGGATGTGTATGTTTGGGTATGTGTATGTGTATGTTTGTGTATTTGTATCTGTATGTGTTTGTGTACGTGTATGCGTATGTGTATGTGTTTGTGTACGTGTATAGGTATGTGTATGTGTATGTGTGTGTGTAGGTGGGTGGGTGGGTGTACGTGTGGCGTACCCTTTCACTCCTCTGGGGGCGGCGTCTCGGAGGGTTCTTCCGGCTGCTGCTGCGGCACGCCCTCTGGCAGTCTGTGAAAGACGCGCGCGCGGTTGAGCCCGGCCACCACCGCCGCCGCCGCCGCCGCGAGGCCCTGCTCAGCGGGGGCGGCGCCCGCTCGGCCCGGGCCGGCGGCGGCGGCATCGCTGGCGATACTCAGGCCCGGCGCCGGCTCAGCGCCCCGGGCGGCGTCGGCGGTGGAGGCGGGAGCGCCTGCGCCGGCGGGGGCGGCGGCGGGGGCCGGTGCAGGCCCAGGCGTGGGAGGAGCGGCGCAGTCAGCCTCGGCGCGGGCCTTTGGAACACCATGCAATCCCGGTAACACTTTGCAAATGTGCAACTGTCATTTGATTCATCTCAATTTTGCTTCGCTTGTACTGATCGCGAGGTCCTAGATAATGTAAGTGAAACGGGACTAGTGACTTTAGTTCACTGTAACCAAGGGTTCACTATATCCAAGTTCACTATAAACGGAGTCGACTGTACTACACAATGGGTAGAAATAAAATCCCTGAGGCGTGGAGTTGTAAATTTCTGGGCGTAATAATTCGAATGACTGATTTTTTCGTGTTTTTGGGCGCGTCAACTGCTTTGGTCATTAGTCCCGTAAGTATAGTAGATGTTTTTCTCGGCAGATGGCGGTGATCTTCCCCCACTGGATGGCGAGATCCGGCGCCGATCTACCGTCGGATAGTGGGGTTTCCCCCTAACCAGCACTCTCCCACCAGCGGGGCACCGCCCCAGTCGGGACAAGCTCTAAGCTCCCGACCGGTCTCCCGGAATATGTGGTAGTGTAGTGCATGTTAGTGTGTGTGTGTGTGTGTGTGTGTGTGTGTGTGTGTGTAAGGGGTGAGAATAGGACAAGGAAGAGAAAGGACAGGATCGTGCGCCGTCCGTGGCCCGTTTGTTAGGGTACTGCTCCGGCATTCGTCTGGTGTTGATCGGATAAACCACGGAAAACTACCGATCAGAGCAGCCGGCCTCGAGAATACTCCTCCAGACAGCGACTACATTCGATCTAACAAAAAAGCTAGTGTCGAAAATCCTGCCGCCGTCAGGACTCGAACCTTGGACCTCCCGGTCAGAGGCCCAGGCCCAGGCCCAGGTGCAGTGACATCAGTTGATGAACTGATCTACCGCTCCCGGTATAATAATTCGAAGTGACCTCAGTTTTGCTGATCACGTAAGATATACTACACCGAAGCCTTGGAAAGTTCATTTTGTTACGCGTATATTACTTTCAAGTTAACTGTAACACAAAAATGCAGGCTAACTTATCAGTGGTTCGTCCCATAACTGAATACGCTAGCTGGGATCTTCATAGCGAAGGTCAGAGTAAAGCGTTAAGCAAACGCAGAAAAAGCGGATAAATTCGCGAACAGAAACAACGGATAAAATGTCCATTGAGAATCATTAGTTATCCGTGGACTCGCAACCTGCACAAAAGAACCAGTATGGAAAGCTATCAGCGAAGGCTTAATGGGCGACCATTCACACAAAATGAAATGCAGAAAGCGAAGGATAGATTTCGTAAAATTCAACTTTGTAGATAGGACCATTATTGACTGAAACAATTTACATGCAGAAATGTTGCCGACCTTTCCCAGAAGCAGGCGAGTTACGCGATCGAAATGTTTATGAGTGCAAGTGCAGAGAACAGTGAAGGGCTCTGAAAGGCACTGAAGGTCAAAAAAAGAGCTGGCAAAGTGCGATGTATAAACTTATAGTTAATAGATAAATTACTAGTTACCGAAGGGAGATGCAGTGAAATGATGAGTTGGGAACGGAACAGATACTATGAGCATATTTTATCTATTAATTTCAATTGTATCTATTTGTGATTTGTTTTATTTTAATCTTGTTTATTTGTATTTGTGTTATTTATCATTTTCAAATATTTGTATGTATTGCTAGTTCGAATTTTTAATTTTGTACATCTTTTTTTATTAACTGTTTTCCATTCGTTGCACTGAAACCCACCCTAGTGCAGGGCAGAAACGTCATCGCTCCGCAACAGTGCTGCCCCACACGCGTGAAGGGCAGTTACGAATGAAACGGATTACGGAACTGAGGCAGTGTGTGTGCGCTACCCAGTGAGATTATAGATTGCTGTTCTTGGTCTGTCACACTGATGAAACTCCAAAAATAATAATTTTGAATTCTGATCATTGTTATAATTTTTATGGAGTCTTTTTGTAATTATTAATTCATAACTTATTAACGTGTGATTTCTTTATTTAAAAACTAACAAAACTTCAAATGCGTATGTGTCGAAATTTCATTTTTTGTGATTTGCCAGTGATCGATATATTACACAAGATTTTGAACCGAAAGGCTCCTGAAGAATTGTTTAGTTATTGAAAACTATAAAAATATTAACATGAGCATTTCCGCTGGTATATGTATAGGCGTGAAAGAAACATTTCTTGGCACATATTTCAATGATTTTATAAGGGTCACTATTTTTATTTTCACTTTATTAGCGTTTCGAAATTGAGACTTACCTACACTTTTGTTTCTAAATAGCACTGGATTTGATAACATGAAGTTATTCAACGTTAAATTTTAGGAAAACAAAAACTGATATTCCGAACTTCGCGAGTCACAAAAATTATTTTAAGACATTTCTTGCAAAACATAATATACTCCATCATTCGAAGTATCTCTGCGTGACAGTAGATCCTCAATTGCCTTCACAATTTCACCACGAATCCAAATCAGCATGCATAACTTCCGTACCTAACCTCAAAATGGCCCGGAGCACTGGACTGCACTGACTAGATTGTCAGTGCAGTTTAGGGCGCCCCGAGTGCACCCTGCTTCCATGCCATTGTGCGAATGGAACATGCGCTTCTTTGCACTGGTGCGCCCTAGCGGTCGAATGGAACACGAAAGCTGCCCTGAGTGCGCACTGGGTGCGCACCAGTGCGGCGAATGGAAAACGCTATAAGATTAAAATTTATTAAGATTATTACCAGAAGAACTAACGTAACTTCATAGAGCTTGGTAAAAAACTTGGCTTCCCGTACAGGCATCCCTAGACGCCTTAAACTGCTATTTTTGTAAAGCGGCCTCTCAAAGCTCATCTTCACAGTGGCATATGTCACTACATTTTCCGTCTTTCTCGGTCGTGCCGCTAGATGTCTCATGATCAAGGAGTGCTTGATATGGTCGCGATAATGTGACATCTAGCAGCAGGATCGAGAAAGATGCGATATGACGTGACGTAATGCCACTTTGAAGGCAGGTCTTGAGAGGCAGCCTTACAAAAATCGCACTATAATTACTGTCATTCAATGCCGTCTTCTTTCCATTTTGTAGCAACGGAAATTAAAACTTAATCCTTCTCGAATAGGCGAGTACCGTTCAAAGAAACATGTGAGACATCCTTTGACCTGCTCTTCTCTATTTTCCTAATTACCTTCCTAGCTTCTCCTTCATCGGCCTCTTCTACTGCTTCCAGATGCTCTTTTTCACCATACGTCGTAATTCGGATGATTTGTTCTTCATCATCCTTTAGCATGAACAAGATCAAAAGCAGTGCTCCGGATATGAGGAGAGCTGGCCAAAGTATCCTGAATGGAAAAATCATTGTCAAGGTGAGAAATACCACGAACAATGACAAAAAGCTACGAACCCTAGTCACTTTTACATTGTAATCAAATAAGTTTCAACATGAGAAAATTGAGTATGAATGAATGATTGATTGGTAATTTAGTGTTTCCGAACGCTGCTTCAACTCCTACGGTCATTTTACCCGTAAGTGTAGTGTATTATTATTTTGCTCGGGAGGTGACGTTGATCTTCCCCGGTGGATGGTGAGATCCGGTGACGACCTACTCGTCGGCTTGTAGGATTTCATCCATCCAGGAATCTCCACCAGCGTGGCCCGCTCCCGGCTGAGACAAGCTCTAAGCTCTCGACTGGTCTCCTGGTGTGTAGTAGTGTGAATTGCATTTAAGTGTAAGTGTGTGTGTAAGTAAGGAAGTGAGGATAGAACAAGAAAAAAGGAAGGAAAAGACCCGTGATGATCGACGCCCATTTGTAAAGGTACTGCTCCGGCATTTTGCCTGGTATTGGAGAAATCATTCAAATCTGCCGATCCAGAACAGTCGCTATAATTCACCTTCAGACAGAGTTCAATTCAAACAAGCTTTTCGCTAGTAGCGAAAATCCTTCCACCGCTCTGACTTGTACCCTAGGACCTCCCGGTCAGAAGCATTACAGTGACATCGGTTGATGAGTTGATCCTCCGTCGGCCATTAATGAATGAACTAACATCATCTCAACTAAATACAACTGAATATAGTTGGTTAGTGTGGTTGTAAGAATTATTTAACTCCCGCTGGCAATGATCTGAAGCTTAACATTCACGCAATTAAGGTGGTTAGAGCGAGATACGTGTTATGTTTAACATGCCTTTTTTATTGTACTAATCGAAAGACGGGAGGTTCGTGTATGTTCTGATAAAATTTGAAACTGTTTCACCGTCTAGTTTTTGAGAAATGAGACCGTAAAGTTTGTCGTTTTAACATAGGCTCTTACGGCGACCCGACTGAGCCGACCAGAAATTTTAAAATTGTGGGAAAACTAACTGTTGAAAATGTTTTAAAAAACTCTTCCTTAGGTAGCTAGCATCTCGAAGAATCAACATGCGCAATTTGAAGGACATCTACCGTCTCAAATAGGAGAAATACGCAAAATCGTAAGCCTAAATCACTCCAAAGAGAAACATTCGCGCGCTTTCTACAGGGACGGGCCGGTAACGCCCAACTCGGCAACACTGTGCGCGTAGCGCGCTTCATTCAAATCGAGTGACAAGTCTCCGGCAAGAGTTCTTACATTCCTCTAGGTCTTCTGGGCCTAATTAAAAGATCCTCACTCCTGGAAAACATTGCCTTTGTATATAATCAAATATTTAAATTTGATGGATAAAAGCATTTGTGCGTTCTGAATGAAAAACTCAATTCAGTTAATATTCCAAACGATCACGTCTTTTCTTTTATATTATATGAGCTATATAAACAATCTTGTATGCTATGAAAAAGTATGAATGATAGACAGGCCCGCGCACAGGATTAAGTCCTCAGCGGAATAATGTATATTTTATATTTATATTATTTGTATTTATATAGTCTGCAATAAATAAATAAATCACTTTGATCAAGTACACCTGGAGGTGTAAGCTTCCTGTTCTACTGGGAAACAGGAAAGGGCCTGCAGGTTATGATGATGATTCACTGTGATTCAACTTTATGAGCAAATGGGTAATTTTGAGAGTTTATAGAAATATTTATACTTTTATTATAGCATTATTTCAGTTTGAGCTCTATAACAGCTTTTTTCATTTTAGCTCCTGAACAATTTTTTTCTTAGTTTCTGTGATGATGGCAATTTGTATTTTTCTCTCAAGCATTAGTTTTTCCAGCTCCATCTCTTTAGAACCCAATCCTCTTACATTCCAAGTTGCTATTCTTAATTCCTCCGAAATTCCTTTATTCTTGTCCTTTTCGCGCGTTGGTCGTCGTCTGTTTACGTCCGGCTTTATCTTGTGAAGATTGTGAGTATGAAATTTGACTCCGAAGAGGTTACCAGCCTCTCGCGAAGTTTGTGGTGTGATAGGGCTGCTACCTTATGGCCTTTCCACCTGCCAAGAGGCTTTGAAAGAACTTAAAAATAGGAAAGCAACGGGAACAGACAACATAAATGCAGAGCTATTAAAGTATGGTGGGATGATGCTCCACTGGCGACTGCAACACATCCTGAATTATTGTTGGCAAACTATTAAAATACCAGAATCTTGGAAAACAGCGAAAGTAATATCCATATTCAAGAAAGGTGATCGCAAAGATTGTAAGAATTACAAAGGAATCAGTATTCTAAATTCAGTATACAAATTGTACGCTAGAATATTAAATAAGAGGCTAAAATGTATCTCAGAAACTCTCATTGGCGAAGAACAAAATGGGTTTAGAAAAGGGAGATCGAGTACAGACAATATCTTCATACTTCAACAAATAATAGAAAAAAAGAAAGGAATTCAATCAACAGACACACATAGCATTCATAGATTTTGTAAAAGCCTTCGATAACGTAAATAGAGTGAAACTCTGGTCTATAATGGAAATTAATGGCTATCCTCAAAAGTTGATAGAAGCAATAAAGAGCTTGTACAAAAACTCTACTATTGTAATAAAAGTAGAAATAAATGAAACTGATAAAATATTGATAAACAGAGGAGTGCGACAAGGATGTCCAGTCTCACCAACACTTTTTAATATTTATATTGATGACATTATCCAAAATTGGAAGCAAATTATTTATAAAGGTATTAAGGTAGCAAAAGCAAATATTTTGAATATTTTACTCTATGCAGACGACGCTTTAATATTCCAGGAAACAGAAGATGATTTACAGTATTCATTATTTCACTTAAATCATTTATGTAAAAAATACGATGTTGAAATTTCAAAACAAAAAACAAAGGTGATGGCATTTTGGGGAAAACATCTGATACGATCCAAAATTCTTTTGGATAAAACAATTTTAGAGCAAGTCTCCAGTTTCAGCTACTTAGGTTGTCAAGTCGATCCAGATACCAGTAAAGACATCAACATTAAATTGGCAAGGTTCCAAAGAGTTTGTGGTACTATACATAATACATTAAAAAATAAGACAAGGCAAGATACAAGAATAAAGTTTTATAAGACTATGGCTCTTCCAACTCTTCTGTATGGCAGCGAAAGTTGGGTACCAACAAAAAGAATTTTAAGTAGAATACAAGCCACTGAAATGAAGTTTCTAAGAAGAACGCTAGGCTGCACGAAAGAAGATCATATTCGTAACGAGAAGATTAGGGAAAAACTACATGCCGAAGAAATTGGAAGTAAAATAACCAAATACCGAAACAACTGGTATGAACATACACAAAGGATGGATAATACAAGACTACCTAAATTAGCATTACTGTATCAACCGCATGGACGAAGAGACGTGGGCAGACCCAAAAAACGATGGAAGGAAAACTTGTGAAGACGGAACAGGCTCAAGCCTAATCCATGAAGTGCAGAAGAAGAAGAAGAAGAAAGAAAGAAGAAAGAAGCTCCTGAACAATGATTAATTATTTGAAAATAATTCATATTCTCTTTTTCATTATATGAAATACACAGTGGATACTGGACTCGAAGCAACAAACTTTTGCATATGTCAGCACCTCAATCAGTAGAACTACTGGGGTGAGAATTCAATTCACAAAGGTATTAGAAATTGCTGGTGTTAATTTCAACCATGCATGGTATAAATGTAGAGCTGGATTTCCCTACTAGCAAAATATGAAAGCTTGGGACTCCTTTCCCTGTGCCTGCATTTTTGAAAATAAATATTCTTAAAAACTTCAAGAAATGTTTTTATCTGAATAATAATCAATCAAATATTTTATTGAACCATAATATTTGAATTTAAAAATAAATTGAATGAAACAATAAGAAACGAAACATGCATTTATAAATGAGAATTTGACAATGGAACTTTCAATTTTTAAGCTATTTGTTAATTAACATTTGTGTTTGTACATGGATTTATCTTATCATAATTAGTGATATTTAGTTAAAGTTTTTTTTCTGGAGTGCCCAACACAGTATTATGCTTCAAGACCCACTGTATATAAAACCAACCAAGGGTAAATTGATTGAAATAGTAAGAGGAATTATAAATTCAATCGTAGATAGTATTAGTATTTTAACAGAAATCCCTTATTCTCTGTAGCACTATTTTCTCAAACCAATTGCACTCCCAATGAGCTCAGACATTGTTTACCGCGTGTCGACTAGGCACCAAACAGTACAGAAATAGTCAAAGAGTATATCTGGAAATAATATTCAAAGTGAATGAAAACAAGGACAATTTGAAGCAGCATGAGCCCTGCGTAGGTATACCAATATCACAGACATTACGGCGTTGCCTAATTTACCAAAGACATTTCGCGATATTCAAGATGAGGAGATTTCGGCAATTATTAGTGATCTCTGTAAAAAATATGTAGATACATGTCTATAATGTTACTTTTTATAATTTTGATCTTGCTAATGGTGAAATAGTGCTTTTTTATATTCGATCTTATGCCTCAATTTTTCATTCTTTGGCTACGCGATCTGTTGGTACTAGTTAAGAAACTAGTCAACGATAGGTCTTTATATAATATTGAAATATTTTTATTTTCTATCTATATAACACAATTAATTCGTATAATTAAATAAAACTCTTAATAGGAATCCCTAGTTTATTTATACATGTTTCACAATACCCACATGTCTCACAAATAATTATTGTTGAATGTAAAATGGACTCTATCTACTAGGGAATATCTCGCTCTAACCACCTTAATAGAATTATACTAAAGTCATATTTTTGGAAAAATTAAGAATCTACAAAACAAAGAAAAACAGATGTATCCATTAGTAAAGGAGGCCGTGACAGTAGCGATGGTGGTCATGACTGAGGTGCACTATAAACCCAAGATTAACCAAATGATCATTCTCAGTAGATATGTTGTCTGAATCGTGTGTGAGTAGTGAGTGAGGAGAGGACAATGAAATATGGGACAAATTCATCGCAACGACTTGATAGTTTCCTTCATCATCTGCTTTGAATGAAGTTCTGTTGGCCTCACCCCATTCGGGGGCGAATCTCCGTCTGCCTTCTGCGAGTTAAGAAGTCTCTCTCTCGTAGCTTCAATCTGCCGGGCAGATTGTCTGGGGCGGTGGAACGCGGATGGTTTCCGTGGAAACGCTCGACAGTGTTGTTAGTTTGACATGTTCTCGACAAGACAAAGAGGGCTACGTGTCTGGAATTGTTACACATTGAACTGTCACGTTAACTTAGTCACAAATGGATTTTAACTCGTCTCTTCTTATATGATTATTTCACCAGTTTTAGCACGAATTACAAGTTTAGAGAAAACTAGTTAGTATATTTCTCGAGAATCTGGTTACCTAACGACACCATACCCACCTCTGAAAATGACGGAGGCTGCAGAGTTTCCTTTCAATTGCTGCGCGCATTAGAAATGAATAACGTATATATTTTATTTTTTCGAATAAGTACGTATATTCGGAGTAAAATATGTAGTAAGATTAGGAAGAAAGTTATGTAATGATAAGGAAAATCTATTTCTAGGTTTCAACGGAAATACACGTTTGGCGGTCCCCTGATACCGAAAAACGTGCCCATTTTTCTTTTTCCAAAATGTCCATCTGTCCTTCTGTCGTACGAGAGTAGCACTAGCGTCTAAACCATGCGTAGGATGTTTTCCAAATTGTATAAACGCCTATCAATCTGGCCTCACTCGAAGCTCTGCGATTTTGAAAAACATTCTTTGGTGGTACTTGACATCAAGCCCCTGGGACATTTTCAATATTTTCTCAAAAATATCTCCATTTTTTTCTTTAAATTTCTTGTAGTAAATATAGAGTGAAATACAGATGGCATAGGTCTTATAATCTCTGTTAACTGAATTTTCGAAAATTGGAAAATTTGACATATTTTAGGCGACTTCCTACAGTTACAAAATTGAAGATAAATTTTTCCTTAACGTGAATTTTTTTCCACATTTAGATCTTTCAATAGTATCATGTACATTTTTTAAACATTGTTCGTGCTATATTCAGTGAAATACGAGCAATATTTAAAGAAACTCACAAAAACAAGAATTTCTCAAAAACTGCTTCAAATGTTTTCTTTAAACTTTGGGTACATGTAGATGGTGCTGTATTTTGGTAATAGATGTGCTGCGTAAGATGACATAAACGTCATATCGCTCTTTTGCTTTGCTTTTCTTTTTTTAATTACAAAAATGTATTTTTTGACTTGTCTCTCACGTCGTTAATATCTACATTAGCGGCGATTTGTTCATATGAATGCCTTGATGAATAAATGTGCTTCAAATGATGTCTAATAAAGGTTTTCGAAAACTCAAAAGTGTTCTGTGAAAATGAGCTCAAATTTCCGCATTTTCAAAATCACTCAAGCGCCATTTTTTCAGAAAAGGCTCCAATTTTTTCTTAAAACTATTTGTATAGATAATTATAAATACGATGTTTAAGATGACATAGAAGTCATTTTGCGGTATTGTTTTCTAAAAAATTACGAAAGTGTGTTTTCTTTGAAAAATCTCTCTCGCCGGTAATACATTTCAAGCGATTTGTACACATTGTTACGTTTGTGAGCAGAAAAGTTTCAAATGACTTCCAATGAAGTTTTTCGAAAAACCAAAAGTTTTCTGTAAGAAAGAGCTTCAAATTTCGCATTTACAGAAACGCTTAAAACTCTTTTTTTTTTAAATGGCTCCAAATTATTAATTAAAAAATTATTTCGGATGAGGTTTGTATTCTTCAATAATAATCTTAAAGTAATATTTCAGTTCTACACTTAGCAAAACGAAAAATTGAGAGAGAAAAATGCACCTTGGATGGCGATAGATGGCAGGCGGTAAGAGGTCGGGGAAAAAACGAAAAGCTAGCCTAGACCAAAGAAATTGGAAAAGTAACTAGTACGAGAAAGTTTGTTCCATTCTGGAACACCTCTAATTTATAAATTTGTTATTTAGAAAGGATTAAGCAATGAACGTAGGGCCCTGTGGCGCAACGGATAACGCGTCTGACTACGGATCAGAAGATTCCAGGTTCGAATCCTGGCAGGGTCGCTCTGACTTTTGTTCTGCAGAACAATCTCTTACTCATTAGTTCATCTGAAAAACTTTCATAAACACCACGAAAACAAACCAACATAGGAATACGGCTGCACAAAATGTAAGAATTCTTACATCGAGCGAAAGAATTGCATTATATTAGCAATTCAGGGCTCTAAATAAAAAAAAAGGAGCATTTATAAATGAACGAGAGCAGCTATTTGAAGGCGTGAAAGTTTTGACGGCCGTCTATTTAACCAAATACTTCAAGAAATACAATTTTACACAAATGTCTACATTCTTTAAACATATATTTAGTTCTTGAGGGGAAAAGTAGCTCAGGAAGGGCCACTCAATATGGCCTTTCAATTAATAAAAAAAAACCGTTTTTGCATTAAATGATTGTATTTGATACGTGTATTACAAAGGCCTTTTCACCTGTTTGTATTTTTCCCGAATTTCTCGGAATCTAATTAAACCAGACACACTTTTCACACGGGTGGTGAATGTGTAGTTTTCTTTTATCTCTGCCTGCATTCAAAAACAGTTCCTGGCTAGTCTGGTTGTTAGAAATGTTTTGAGAAAATAGTGAATCAGGGGGAGGGGGAGCTTTGAGTAATAATGATACATTCTCTTTTAATTTAAAACACAGCGAAGTGTGAAGTTGAGCTTTTGCTTTTGCATAAAATGGAATAAATATTTTATACATTAGTTCAAATCGTCACATAAAATTCTCGGTGTGCATTAGGGCTAGCACTCATCAGGAGTTCGTTAAAGTAGTGTATGTATGAAAGGCATTTATGAAACCCACTTTTGGCTTTCGCAGTACTGTGCATTTGAACAAATGCATACATACTGCGAATAGTTATCAAACTAAGACAACTGCATGGACCTGCGCAATACTCAGGATTGGCATCACATTCGTACTCCGATGTCAACTCTAATCGAGATTAAAAACTTACCATAATAAACACTGAACGCTCTAATAGCACTTGTTCACTAATACAATAAGTTTTTTTAAAATCATTTGATAAGATCTTTTTACATGTTCACTCTTTTCATTTTTTAATTAGTGATTCAGAAATAGAAATAGTCAACATCTGGCTACCTAAAAAAAACAGACATCTCTCAAGAGGCCAAAGACTGGATATTTTCCTTTGATTTTCTACACGCATTGACTGTAACACCCAAAACTGCTATCATTATGATAGCAGTTATATTCTGTCAAAAAATCTGCACTTATGTTTTGTGATGTCACTAGACTAGGGATAATTTTCGTGGAGTTTGGAGACCTTCGTAAAGGTCAACATTCTCATTTTAAAAACGAATATCGCTTGGTGCATTTTAGTTTATCCGTCCTACTCTGACACACCCTTTTACATTTATATTCAAATACACGTATTTCAACGCAATTATATTTTATGGACTGGTTCACGATACGTAATTTCAATCCTATTTTGGCTAATATGAAATAATAATTTTAATAACATGTTTCTGTTTGATATCGAGGATTTTGATATCTTTGAATTTTAACACTGAAACGTAGAATGATACAATTGGAAAATTCATTACCTTATTCGATGTATTAAGTGATTGAAATGATAGTTGTGTCGTGTGTCGCTGCAACGAAATGATAATAAGTCAAGGATAATGTTTTGTTCCAATAACTACATATGAATTATAGTACAATTGATTATTTGATTAATTGTGTTTAAACTTTTGTTCTCTCTCTTTTTGACTCGGATGGTGAATATGTTTCTGAAAGCCGCATTACTTAGAAAAAAATCACAGAAATAGATAGGTGGAAGTTTGTGAATCCTGCAGTACACTGACGTAAAAAGCTTACGGGACGTCTTCATAAAATGATCGATAAATGAGTATCCTTAAAATATCACCCTTAAACATAAGATTTGACAAAAAATAATTACAAAATGATTTAGAACATAAAAATATTTTATAGACACTTATTTTACATAAACACTGTTACAAGCTATTATGGCAGAACTTTTTCAGATTATCAGAGCACGAATAAATTTATTTCTTGTATGAATCCCTTCTGAAATTGAACCTGCCTTCATTACCAGAGGTGTCAATAAAGGAAATATTTTAATCGATCTTCATATGTCCACAAATGTACATTACATATGAGCAACTGAAAATATTTAAAAATTTGTTGGAGAAGAAATACAAATCAATTTCAGCTATAACTAGACAAATTATCAAGCCAGCAGCCTTCATAAATCTATAAATAGTTTTTATTCATTAGCCACCCAGTCAAAAATCCATCTCGTGGAGCAATTAATCCTTTCTAGGATGCGAACAGGACATTGAAAATTAAGCCATCTCCATTTAATAAAAAATCATCTCTCCCCATACGTGGAAAGTGCAACATAATTCTAAATCTTGGTCAAATTTTCAGACTGTGTCCCAGATATAATAGTCAAAGAGAGTTAAATGGTTGTAATCATAAAGCAATACTCCATTCTAAAGATGACCAAGAAAGAATTATTAAATTCTGTAAAGTCATCAATGTATTTCTGAACATTTAATTCCAATGGATACATGTCAATGGTCACTATTATTCTGAATTGTTACTACTGTAAGATGATTGCAATTTATGCTGATGTATTTTTCTATTTATTTATTGTATTTGTAACAGAAATAGTCGCTAATAAAAACATTGTTGATACGACAAAAAAACTAAAAAAACAATATTTTGTAAAAAACTTCTATCTGCTCTAGAAAAAGCGAAAAAATAAAAATTGAAGAGAAGAAGAATTGGAATATGTAGAGACATTTTGCATAGGGAAGTGAACTACAATCGTGTAACCAATAGCGAGTGAAGTCAAGGAAGAGTTTTTGTACAACGTTTAGCCCGAAATGGAAGAAGTTCCAAACTACAGCGGCAAAGTTTGCGCTAAACGACTGTAATGTTACATCCTCTTGCTTCGCATCTGTTCCACTAGAGCTTCCCATAACCACTGGTGTGTACATGTAACTACATTATTTCATAAATATTATATTATTCACTAAATGTATTAATATATAATTGTCACCTTTATATATACATACAAGGAGCGATAATTGTGGTCGTGAAAACTGTTCAAAGGGTTGGTTGTCTCGGTAGCTTAGGGGTTAGAGCAGCTGGGCGTAAACCAGAAGGCCCGGGTTCGAATCCCGGTCTGGGAGACCAATTCTTTGAACTAACTTAATTATTTAAATGTATTAATAATAACTATTATTATTATAAACAAATTAAGGCCACAAATTTGATATTGCGTGATGGGGATATAAAGTTAGCAGCACACACCACCACCAGAGTTGGAAACAAATTCCATAGAGCACGACCGTCTGATAGTGTGCGATATGTCTCCCGCTACATCCGGCAGAATAGCAGCCATAGACGTAGAATGTTAACAAGACGCTAATGTTCCATGAGCACCTCAGTTCCATTCCCAAATTGAAGTGGTGCGTCACCGCCATTTGAGTGGCAAAAACGATCAGCTAGTGTAGTGATACTTAAAGCGTGTGTGTGATTTGTGAAATCGTCAAGAGATTCGTGTCAGTGTTACAATTTCCACACAATCTGTAGGTTTTTGAAGAGCTAAATTCTCCGTTGTATGAAACTTGTACGCTTGATCAGGTTTTTATGAATAAATAACTAGTCTTGACTAGCAGTGAGTTACTCCCTTATACAAGCATCCTGTGGACCTCGTTATAGTAGTAATTTATTTGTTTACAACTAAATGCAGTTTTAATGATATATTCGTGTTCTGCTTGTAATTGAAGTAATAAAACAGAAAGGTTTATTTTGAATTTGTCTCTTTATTTTAAAATCAGGCTCGACATTTGTTTATTTTGTAGAAGGTACTTAATTATTCATGGCAATTAACAATTCTACACAATTGCACAACTCATGCTCTAGTTCTTTGATGTATTTTGTAATTAAGGCAATTTTTTCAATTTTTGTAAAATGAATTCATTCTCTTGCATGAAATAGTACAAAATGAGACATTTAAAAAAGGATTCGAACATTTCCAATGTTTTTATTAATAATTGATGTAAATGCAATACACAAATTATTTCCAATAGAGAACTTCATAATAGAACTTTTTATTAATAATTGATGTAAATGCAATACACAAATTATTTCCAATAGAGAACTTCATAATAGAACTACTACGTATGGTATGCGCGAGATAAAAAGCAACAAAGTTTTTGAAAGTTTTTATTAGAAGTACTTATTTAGCATCAAAAAACAGGTAGTAAGGGGAGAAGTGCAATCTGAATAGCATCATGGGTGTTGTTGCAATAAATAAGTTTTCACATGAAATCTGTAGAAGGTCTAGAACAAATAAGAGAGAGTGAAAATTATCAGTTCAATCAAGGAGTAAAAAGGATAAATCAAGCATTCAGTTGAAGAAAGGTGAAACTAGACACTGTGTGACAGAGGTTATGAGTCAAAACAGAATGTAGACAGGAAATTTTGAAGTTCTTGAAATATACCCAATGAATAAATTTTATCAAATAAATACAGCATACTTTAAAGCTCTATTTCCAAAATATTTTCGAAAAACAAAAAACTTTCTGAAATCTATAAAAATGTGAATCGTAAATTTTAAGCATGTTGTATTGTCTCTGTGAAGTACGGAGTAACAGGCAATATTTGAATGCTCGCGCATTTTAATCCAACAAACTGCTGTTATTTTGAGGTTTAGTTTGGGAGTAGACTTCCTCGTCGGCCTATGGGGCGGTGAGACCCTAGGGGTTTTTGCGCGGGTAAGCGTTACAGCAATCGACAGCGCTGTGTATCTTCTACATATGCGGAGTTTGAGTTTCGCATCACTTTTGTGCTTCTGCGCATGTGCAGAAAATAGATATTGCAGTCGATTGGTGTACGCTAAGCTGTGCAAAACAGTCGCTATTGTGCGGAACCCGCTATCACTTCGAGTCCGATTTGGCTGATGCGCAGAGGCTCAAAAGTGGTGTACGTTAAAGTGTTTCACAAAATTATCATAGGTAACACTGTAACGTCACAGACTAGCTTTCTCATCCCTTTATGAGAGACGGTCCCGCCTGGCACCATGACAACAGATTACCATGATGCTATATCAACATGTGAAGGTTGTTATTAGAGATCATCTGTTTCCCTAAACGACACGGGGATGATATATGATCTGTTCCGTACAAATCCTAAGCGATCCTTGTATATTATGTACAAATTAAATGTATACATTTGAGAATCCCGTCGTCTTTACTCATCACGACGCTACAATACCACGAGTGCTTTGTAAATTGTGGATAAATCCCCGACTCGCGAAGCGAAGAGGGGATTTATCTGAGAATTCCCTAACCACGAGTGGTATTTATTAGGACTATTCCACGAATGAAATTACGTCCAAAAGAGTTCCAAAATGTGCCAAATGTTGAAAATAACTGAAAGAATGTTAAAATCAAAGAGGTTGAGTACATACGCGGTTTATCGAAGACAACACAGCAATCGATGTATGCCGCCTCCGAAGATAGATGAGTCGCAGCTTATTATTGGCCAGTAGAAGAGACGGTAAGAAAAATCGGATAGAAAAAGTGATGCATTTTTTAGACACTCCGCCCTGATTGGCGCATTTTAAACGTATTGTTTAAGAGTATTGGTTTTAATTTCACGAGTGGAATAGTCTCATTAATGTCTACGAAAACTTTCGAGTGCTATATCAGAGTAGCACATTCACACACAACACTCTCCGCCCACTCACGAAAGATTGATTATTATTATGTGTTTCATAAGTCAGTATATTTCCAGTGAAGAAATTTATCGTAGGCAAATATAATGGAGTTAAAATGTGTGAAATTTTCGCAGCGATTCAGCTAGTTATTAAACATAACATCATACAGAGAGATGTGTGAGTGTAGCTCAGAGTCAGTATTACCGCTGTCTCTGTAGCGACTCTCACCGGAAGGTCGTAAGGTTCGAGTCCCGTTGGTGGCGCATTTTCTAAACTAGCTACATAGCTAGTATCAGCAAGGGAATTCTAGATATAGGATGCTCTCATCCATGGTTTTATATGTTTTGTTTTGCGATCAATTCGAGGGGAATTTCAGAGTAGGGCAATAACATTCTAGCCACGGATCACAAGCGATCATTCCTTCCTCTCCTTCGTCCTAGCGTCTCCCCTTAAACACACACCATTAACACACATCTTGGGAGTCCTGTCAGGGGCTTCGAGCTTGTCCCGGCTGGAGCGGTGCTCCGCTAGAGGAGATACCTGCAGATATCTATACCGAGTGATCGATTGATTGATTTTTTCGTGTTTCCGGGCGCGTCAACTGCTTTGATCATTAGTCCCGTTAGTGTAGTGCATGTTTTTCTCTCGGAAAATGACGGTGATTTTCCCCTCGCTGGATGGCGAGATCCGGCGCCGACCTACCGTCGGCTAGTGGGGTTTTCCTCTAACCAGGACTCTCCCACCAGCGGGGCACCGCCCCAGCAAGGGCAAGTTCTAAACTCCCGACCGGTCTCCCGGAATATGTGGTAGTGTAGTGCATGTTAGTGTAAGTGAGTGTGTAAGGGAAGAGGATAGGACAAGGAAGGGGAAGGACAGATCGCGCGCGGTCCGTGGCCCGTTTGGTAGGGTACTGCTCCGGCATTCTCTGGTGTTGATCGGAGAAACCACGGAAAACAACCGATCAGAGCAGCCGGCCGCTAGAATTCTCCTCCAGACAGCGACTGAATTCGACCTAGCTGAATAGCTAGTGTCGAAAACCCTGCCGCCGTGGGGAGTGGGAACCTAGGACCTCCCGGTCAGAGGCGCTGCAGTGGCATCAGTTCATGCACTGAGCTACCGCTCCTGGTCCGAGTGATCGATTAGCATTCGATAAGTCGTCCGCTAATTGCAGGGGAATATCGTGCTCCGTTATCACTTCGCGTAGGCGCCTGCACAGAGGTTCGAAGGTGCTTCAAGCTCTGCGAAAAACAACTCTAATAAAGAGATCAGTGAATAATGCACCTCCGAGCGACCCGCCCACCGGACACCTGGCAGCACCGCGTCGCGTTCCCAACACGAGCCCTCCGCGTTCCACGGTGCGCGCGCCCTACCGGAGATAAATTCCTGGATAATACCCTTCAGCCCGCCTCCACGCCACACGTGCCCGGACCGGGCGTCTGAATAGCAAACAAGCGCTTCTTCAACGGGTCGGAACACACACACACACACATACGCACGCGCGCGCGCGCTCGCACGGTCAGTTTACTAATTACGCAGCCAGCGTAGACAGCTGTCCGCCGCACCTGGCACCTCTCCCCTCTCTCTGCCTACTCACTCATTCCAACACCCCCCTCCCGCCCCTCCCCCACCATCGCCTACCTATACACTCAGCGGACCTCTCGCCCCTCCCTACAAAACACTACGCCGGTCGCCTACCCCCTCCACTCGGAAGTGGAGACCACGTGGCCCGAATGCCGGAGGGGGGCCTCGCGTGCACCGCCAACCGGTTATTTTTAGGCGCGTGGCTCGTAGGAGGGTCTGCGGTGCCTCATACCCTGTGCCCGGCTAGCTCAGTCGGTAGAGCATGAGACTCTTAATCTCAGGGTCGTGGGTTCGAGCCCCACGTTGGGCGAAAAATTTTTGCTCTTTCGTTTGAGCTTATTATGTTTATATTTAATGTCTTTACGCTCAGTCCTTGTGGCTCTGGTCATGGCAAGCTTGAAATTGTAGCTGCTACAAAAAAAGTCAGAAAACAGGAATGCGCTTAGCGTCTTCAAGAATTAGAGTTAATGTAGACCTACAATAATTAACAGACTGTGGATAATTCGGAGAATAGTTTTTAATCTTTATAATTATATCTTAATAATTATAACTATAATTTTCAATAAACTAGTTTTAAGGAATGTTTAATTAGCATAATCCAGTGTTATATTTGATAATTCGTTGAAAACACTTCACAGGTTAAGAAAATAATAAAAAAATAGTAACAAAGTTCATATTCAACAAATAAAGACAAAGCTCAAGAACGTCCGTAATTGGAGCTAAACTAAAAATTTTAAAAGTATCAAGAACGCCGATGAAACTTTGATTAAACGTTTACGATACAGTTAATCGACCATAGATTTATTTAATAATAGCAGCAGCCATGAAGATATGTCTATACTGATAACGCAAAAAAAAATTATTATTTCCACACATTTAAAGTCAAATGATTCTGACACGTTTTACGATCATAATGGAATTTTTATCAACAAAGGTGTTTAAAAAATGCCTTAATTCCCTAGGGGTTTATCTTACGGAGGAATTAGAAAAATGGTGTTTAAACATGACATAATATCATTTCGACAAGAATATGAATATTATTTATTATAACTATCAAATTGTAATATTGCAATGGAAAATCACTATAGTATTAACAAACGAAAACGTAGTTGCCTTCTTTTGTTGTTATGAAAAAAAAATTGCAAAATTACTTTATGCAAAATTACTAAATGAAAAAAAAAAGAACTTCGAAGTGCTCGGTAACCAAGATTAATATTACTAATTGCTCTAAAAAGCTCTCCTCGTCTTTTTTCATTTTAAATATATCGCGGGGGAGATCGAAAACTTCCAACCTTGCAGAAATAACGACCACTCTACGTTACGAGAATATTAAAGTACTCTACGCTCCCAGTTTTTCACCACCAAAGTGGAGCAGGAAAGTCTGCCGCGGTGTCGAAATATCACTGCCCCCTTGCCGCCCACCCCAAACTTCACTTGATACGACCAGAGCCAGGCAACTGGAGAGAGGCAACCGCTGTGACTATCTCGGGCTCTTCTGTGAAGCTGAAGGCCCCACAGGAGCTTAAACACCGGAGGGGGTAATAAAGACGCCCACTTGCAACTCTCGTAATCCAAAATAAACGGCAGAGACAATATTCATGGTATTTCAAGTGGTAAAGTAAAAAAAATACTTGCAGCTATGGATGATGCGAATAGTTAGAATTTAGTACAACCATATTTTGTAGACGGTTTTGCTAATATGCACAAAAATGCACATAATAGAACACCTGTAAGCTCCTTAACCGTTATCCGCTAATCCTAACATAAGATCATTCTCAATTAATTCCGAAAATTCTGTCGCAATATCTTCAACAACCACATTTGATTCTTTCCCATATTTGCTTAACTCTTGCATATTTTTGTCCCCTAATTTTTGAAGGGAACTTCACAAACTCAATATAATTTGTGGTGTCTTCTATTTCTGCAACTGCTTTAATAATATTTTTTAGGCGAACCTATATAAACTTAAAAAGGCGTCTGGTTTGTATGTTTATGTGAATGAGGTGTTGCTTAAGTTTAATAAGAATAAGTTGTTAGTCACATTCATTTGAAAATCAGTATCATGTTAATACTGTATGTAGGTTTTTGCAAATTTATTATTAAAAATACCGTAATACGGATGAAACACTTAATTTCTTACCAATATCTTCAAAGCAGCATTACTAATTGAGAGTTCTACTGCGCGATTCACTTGTTACTCTTAGAGATGAAAACAATCAGTGTTGCCATCCTTGTGAAAGAAAATAATGGTGTTATGGAGCGAAAATTGCCTCTATGTACTGGGGTTTAATCAACTTCACCTCCATAAATCTTTTTAGGTGGCGTTGGTTTAATTCGCGATCTACCCACCAGATCGCAGCGCTAAAACATGCAAAAACACGATTTCGGAAATTTCTTAGAATCTTCTGGCCGGATGCGAAAACAAATTATCCGTTTCTCGCCAGGAGATCGAGACACGCCGAATGACACCTCACATGTTTCGATTGGTGCAAATGGTCTATGAATGACGTATTCAGACGAACACTCGCAGTTACTCAAATACTATGAAGGAATGTCGATGTTTACAAATTAAATATTTGAGAGTTTGTCCTTGACAACTGCAACACAGTCACAAGAAAAGAATATAGAATAAACATTATGATGAACACGTGCATGAAAAAGTCGCAGAACGGGTGAGAAACAATTCGTAAACGTGTTGAAAAGAGTATAGCAATTGGTCCAGATCCTTTGTATATCGTACAGTGGGCAGTCCATAAAAAGAAATTTGTAAAACACACGATAAGAAATGTAATTGAAAGGTTAATTATAAATTCCCTCTCTTCTCGTTTAAACCAAGTAAAATAGCAACTTCCAATCATTTGCACGTTTTCATTTGTGAGCACTAGAATAATCAAAAATGTAAACACGTCTAATACGATTTACAGCGACACTGACAGAAAACAAAAATTGCGAATGAAAATAAATAAAATATAGAAACTTCATCTACTTCAGTTTCTAATGACTTTCTGAAATAGCCAAGCCCAGTCAGACTAAATGTAAAAGTGCAGTAGGTTACAAGAATTGCACGTATTTATTTATTCCTCACTATTTGCGCGCATTTTCGTCAAAGCTGGGCGCGAATATCACAGCATCGCGTCAAGTTCTATTAAATGTGTTTTACATAGCTTCAAAGAAATAATCCACACGGAGTTAAAATTGGAGACCGTAAAAAGTAGTTGAAAATAAGCAGTGCTTCTATTTTGTACGATAAGATGTTCATGTGCACTGCCAGGCCATGCATGCACTGCTGACTTCACATCGTCACATATTTTGCTGCCAAGAGCTTTCTTGAACCCTCTAAAGAAGTGATCACATCTTGTGATCACATTCGTTTTCCATCTTGTGATCAAAGCCGTTTACGGAGGAGATGGGACAAATTAACTGGATGTGAAAGAGCATCAAAAAACCTTTTTTTGTATACCAACATTATAAATGACCTTTTCTGTTGCAAGAAATTGTTCATAATTGGTCGTTTTACGGCACAAATGATGACGTATTAGATTTTACGGCACGAATAATTGCGTCATCACACAGTCAGCCAATCGCAGCGAGACAATCGTGAGGAGACAGAGACAAACGGAACTACCGACCATCGTTTTCTCGCATGGATGCCATATACACAAGACTTCACAAGAAAGTTGTTTCGCAAAATTAAATTTTATTCTCTTATAAATTCATAATATTGTTATACAAAAAATATCGTATGCAACTTGTTTATAATGTTGCTTTATTGCATACGTATAAATTTGAAAACTCGCTTCTAACGTCGCTCGTTTTGAAAACATGTACTCATGCAATAAATCATCATAAACTAATTGCATAAACTACTATTAACCAAACTGAAAACAAAGCTTTCACCAGTGGGCTGGAAATCGAACTTACAAGATTTCGTGAGGTGAGCCTTTTACGAATACGGAATTAAAGTAAAACCGTGTTCATTCGAACTATAATTATAAAATGTCTTACTTGGGATACGTATGATTTATATAATTTCAACGAACCACTCATATCTTCAAATTGTTCTGTAATAGAACTATATTTCGGTGAAATATTTTTACATACATCCGAAGCACAGTATTGACGTTATGAGCACTTTCTCACTGGTGGAATAAAATTGACGTACGTTAACTACGATCGGCATGCTATCACGTGCTTCACAGGAAACGGAAAACATAAATATACATACTTTTTCTGATGTCTGGGTACTTGTCGATGGGTATTTTAAAGATGACCAAGAAATGTATAGCCATATATCTGAAAATTTCAATTTCCTGTTTTCCAATGAGTTCTTTTTCCCTTTTCTCTGCAATTGAATTTCATTGCACTTCTCACGTAGTATCTTTCGTTCTGAATATTATTTCCTTCCTTTCTCCTTCACATTCCGCTTTCCTCCTTTATCCACTACTTCTACGTCTTGTATTTTTTTTGTTCTTTTGCAAAAACAGATTCTTCTTTACGGCATTATTTTTCTTACTTCCTTTCTATCAGTCTGTCCTCCTTTCCGTCTTTTCGTTCTTTCCGTCTTTTCGTTCTTTCCGTCTTTTCGTTCTTTCCGTCTTTTCGTTCTTTCCGTCTTTTCGTTCTTTCCGTCTTTTCGTTCTTTCCGTCTTTTCGTTCTTTCCGTCTTTTCGTTATTTTCGTCTTTTCGTTCTTTCCGTCTTTTCGTTCTTTCCGTCTTTCGTTCTTTCTACCAGTCTTTTCTTTTTGTCTTTATTCTTTTCTGTCTTTCTATCCCTTTTTTATGAAATATTTCTATTCTCTTTCTATTACTTACAGCTTTCTCTTACTTTTTGTTGTTTTTTTCTTTCTAGTTTTGTCTCAATTTACATCTATCTTTCTGGGTCATTTTTCCTTTTCTTTTTATCAATTCTTTTTCTTGATTTACTTCTCTTCATTTCTTTTCCCTTTGCCCTCGTTTTTTTCCCGTTCTCTATATTTCCTTTCCTTTTCTATTATTTTCCATCACATTTTGTTCTCAAATTTCCCTTCCCTTTCTCTCCATTTCTTTTCCATTCTTTCAGTTTATTTTCCTTTCTTTCTACGTATTTTCATTTTCCTCCATTCCCGTCCGTTTTCTGTCTTTTTCTTTTACTTTTGCTTCCTTTATTTCTTATCCTTTTTATCTTCTTTTCCTCTCCTTTTTGTTCCTGCATTTCCTCTTTTTTCATTATCTCCTTCTTTCTGAATTTCCTTTTTTCTAGTTATTTTCTTTTCTTTTTATCTTATTTTCTTTTGTGTCTACTTATCTTGTTTTATCTTCCCCTCTGCATTATTCATTTCTTTCTACCTCTTTTGAAGTCCTACCATCCTTCCAAATGAAATAATTATATCGCAATGTAATGAATTGATTATGAACAATATACAATGTGATGAATATACAATACGATGAACAATATAATGATTTAATATTTAATTAACACATAACGAAGTATTACGTCCACACTAATTTCAGATCCTCCCTGGAGTTACAGCCATGACATCTACAAACACGAACAATTTCAAAATAGATACTAAATACATAAAAAAGAAAAAAGTCTAAAAACTCAATATCAATACATAACTCGACTCATAATAATCTTCCCTCCCTCCGTGCCATCCAGCGGCGGCGTCGGGGAGGCGACATGGCGTGGCGCGCGGCGCGGCGCGCTTGTTTCCGAGCGTGGCGCTGCGAGCGGCGCGTGGGCGCACATAAAAATACGCCTGGGAAATGGATGCGCGGCGCTGGCGCGCGGCCAGCCCCCATAAGCGCCGTGACGCACTCGGGGAGGGGACGCGAGAGCCAGGGCGAGGGCGGACGAGGCAGGAGTGGGGGCAGAGTGGAGGGCGAACGCGGAGGTGCGGACGGAAATGGAAGCAGGCACGCAAGTAGTGGTGGAGGTGAAAGCGATTGACTGACTGACTGACTGATTGATTGTTAGTGACTGCAAGTGGGTCAACGACTAGAGTCATTAGTTCCGTATGTGTTGTGCATGTTTGTTCTCTCGGGAGGTGGCGGTGTTCTTCCCCCGCTGGATGGCAATATCCGGTGACGACCTCCGTTGGCTAGAGGGGTTTTCCACATCCAGGTATCACCCCAAAACGGGGCAGAGCCCCAGCCGGAACAAGCTCTAAGCTTCCGACCTGTCTCCCGCCATGTGTATAGAGCGATTTTCCTAAGGATGAGCCAATGTGACAGCTAGTGCTGGCTACATAACTGAAGGTTCTGTGGTCGTTGTGCCCTTGAGCCCATTAGACTCACTTTCTCCCATTCGTTCGCTTGCAGTTGGCTAACTTGTAAATAGCTTCGACACTTCCTTTTGTGGCGTGCTTGTCCGACAAAAAATATAGTGCGCTGCGAGAAATAATTGATATTAGGAAGTGCAGTGTAATGTGCTCTTCTGTAAAAATTCTTTTTTCTTTATATATTACATTGAATTTACTTTTTGTGTGATAAATATTATGTTTATTTTAAAACCGATACTTGAATACGAGATGCGTACCGATGCACGTGGTTCCGCCCTTTGTGCTGTTGTGAGGCGAGCTGTGATAGAGAGCTTTCTATTTACATTCGTGGCAGTTTTCTTTTACTGATTGTGAGAGCAAGTTAAGAGATTTTCCACATACGTAATTAAATTTAAATATTTCCCGGACTCACGTACGTGCATATATTTCAGCGAAACTCTTAGACTTTTTCATTGGGATGTTTTTAAGGAGCCATTAGCCAAGGGACGTGACTGAACAGCTGTCGCCGCGGTGGTATACTTCTCTGAATTACATGCGATGTTCACTTGTTTTCGCGAACTGTCACTTTGGCTCATCCTTAGGAAAATCCTTCTATAGTTCATGCTAGTGTAAGGGGGCGAGGAAGGAAAGGAAGGACAAGGGAGAGGAAGGAAAGATCGCGTGCGGTCCGTGGCCTGTTTGGTAGGGTACTGCTCTGGCATTCACCTGGTATTGATCGAAGAAACCAGGGAAAACTACCGATCAGAGCAGCCGGCCGCTAAAATTCTCCTCCAGACAGCGACTGAATTCGACCTAGCTGAAAAGCTAGTGTCGAAAATCCTGCCACAGTCGAACCTAGGACTTTCCGGTCAGAAGGACTACAGTTGATGCCCTGAGCCACCTCTCCCAGTAGGCGATAGCGCTGGCGGCGGGAGTGATGGAGTGAGAGCCGGGGACGGGGTGGACGGGCGGGGTGAAGATTGAACTGAGGCGGGGGAAGCAACGGCGGTGGCGGCCGGAGTGCGGACGGGGGTGGAGGGGTGAAAGGGGGGATAGAGGCGAAAGTGGCGGCGGTGGTGGTGGGAGTTAGAGCGGCGAAGGTGATGGAATAGGGGTGACGGACACGGTGCGAGCAGGAATGGTGAACTGATTGACTGGTGTTTTCTGGGACGTCAATTGCTGAAGTCATAAGTCACTTTAGTAGAGTGAATGTTACTTTTATGTCCAGCCGGGACATGTTCTTAGTTCCCAACATACGTGGGAAGTGTAGTGCGTGGAAGTAAGGGATGAGGATAGGACAAGGAAAAGGAAGGAAAGGTAGCGGGGATCCGTGGCTCGTTTGTTAAGGTACGGCTCCCGTTCGTTGGTTGGTTGGTTAATTAGTGATTCCGGGCGCATCAACAACGTACGTCATTAGTTTCGTAAGTGTAGTGTATGTTATTTCCTCGGTAGATGGCGGTGATTTTCCCCCGCTGGATGGCGAGATCCGGCGCCGACCTACCGTCGGCTAGAGGGGTTTCCCCCTAACCAGGACTCTCCCACTAGCGGGGCACCGCCCCAGCCGGGACGAGCTCTAAGCTCCCGACCGGTCTCCCGGAATGTATGGTAGTGAAGTGCATGTTAGTGTAAGTGTGTGTGTGTGTGTGTGTGTGTGTGTGTGTGTGTGTGTAAGGGGAGAGGATAGGACAAGGAGGAGGAAGGACAGATCGCGCGCGGTCCGTGGCCCGATTGTTAGGGTACTGCTCCGGCATTCGCTTGGTGTTGAAAAGAGAAACCACAAAAAACTACAGATCAGAGCAACCGACCGGTAGAATTCTCCTCCAGACAGCTGCTCAACTCTAGACTTGGTAGACATGAAGATTGTGAGGATTGAGAGAGGGGTAGAGGCGTGGCGGAAGCGGAGGCGGACGCGGCGGTAGAGGTAGAATTGCACACCTGCACGGAGCGTAACGTTCCAAAGAGTACAATAGTCCAATACTATTAAAAAGTATGCATGTAACAAGACGGTTTTCAATTGCTTTCAATAGACTAGTCAACTTGTCATCGTGTTGGATGCAGAAGCTGGATGGTATTTTACTGAGATGTAGAACGTTTAACTGGAATTAAAAGGAGGGTTAAATGTAATTATAATTTTTAATTGATGTATTTTGAAAAATACTTGGTATTAATATGTACGAAAGGCAAGAAAATTTAAATCCCTTTTGAAAAAATCTGAAATAAAATGCAACGTGAAGGAAAAAGAAAGTCATAATTAAAATTGATAGAAACTTTTATTAGAAAGGAACTTATTGTAAATATTTAAAAGCTATTGGATAAAGTTTTAGGAAATAAAAGTGTCAAGTACCTGATATGTATAATAGAGAATCTGCAGCTTGGCGCGGCAGCTCGCTTACGGGCCATGGACTACCTGTAGTGTCCCGGTATCGCGACCATGGGTTAAGGGGAACGTGTTGCTAGCACACAGACATCCCCACGCCGTATTCTGGCCTTCTCAACCTGAGAAGTGAGTTTTCTCTTCGTCACACAGCAACATACACTGGGACATTGCAAAGAAAACGCACATTTTGCCCCGACCGGAAATCGAACCCGGAATCGCGACATGGAAAGCGAGCACGCTGACCAATGAGCTAAACTGCAAGGCATAATTGAAAATAGTAGTTATCAATTGATAGTAAAGTGAATTAAAACCTGATGTAAGTCTCTCAGACTACTCTGAAGGAACCCCTGAAAAGTGACACGAGGTGGAGGAAGAATGAAGAAAGCTACGGAGGTCCAAGAGACGTGGTAACCCTAGCGGGGGTGGGGAAGTTGCGAAGGTGAAGGCTTTCGAGGAGTCTGAGATAAAGGCTTTCGAGGAGTCTGAGATAGGCTTTCGAGGAGTCTGAAGTGAAGGCTTCCGAGGAGTCTGAGATAAAGACTTTCGAGGAGTCTGAGATGAAGGCTTTCGAGGAGTCTGAGATAAAGGCTTTCGAGGAGTCTGACGTGAAGGCTTTCGAGAAGTCTGACGTGAAGGCTTTCGAGGAGTCTGACGTGAAGGCTTTCGAGGAGTCTGAGGTGAAGGCTTTCGAGGAGTCTGAGGTGAAGACTTTCGAGGAGTCTAAGATGAAGACTTTAGAGGAGTCTGACGTGAAGGCTTTCGAGGAGTCTGAGGTGAAGGCTTTCGAGGAGTCTGAGGGGAAGGCTTTCCAGGAGTCTGAGGTGAAGGCTTTCGAGGAGTCTGAGGTGAAGGCTTTCGAGGAGTCTGAGGTGAAGGCTTTCGAGGAGTCTGAGATAAAGACTTTCGAGGAGTCTGAGGTGAAGGCTTTCGAGGAGTCTGAGGTGAAGGCTTTCGAGGAGCATGAGGTGAAGGCCTTCGAGAAGATAAAGGGCAGAGGAGAATGCGATGCTGAAGGAGAAGAGGGAGAAGCATTGGAGTGTTCTCTTATGAAGGGAGTTATGAAAGAGAATTATGAAAAAAACTGAGTTAAATTTACATCTTGTTAATTAGTAAATAAGTAAATCTTCAATTTTTAAAATTCGGTAAAAATAAAATCTTGTGAGTACTTTTAATGATGTCGGGCAACAAAAAGCTCTCGAGCCGGCTTTTTGTCTCCACTGGATCATTAGAACTCTTAAATCGCCCTTCGTGCACAAATAACTATTTTGTTCATTCAGTAATCTAATATATAAAAATCAAAGTACGTTTGTTTGTTCGTATTACATGCACTGCCATATCGTTCATTCGATTGCGATAAAACTTTGCAAATGTATTGCTTGCACTTACAGGAAGATAGTACAATCGGAATATGCGTGTGTCTGACGCAATACATGCGCGTTGATGATTTTGTGTGTTTATGCTGACTCAAGCGCCTTTGAAGAGAACCTCTACGCAACCCGCCGCATCCTCTAGTTTTTAAACGCGTCATCACTAGAGACCGGAAAAATATGTAGTATGGAACGTCAAAATATGTACATAAATATGCAATGAAAACAGTAAGAATATGTAATAAATATGTTAAATCGGATAAAACATGTAATATCAAACTTCACTCATTATAAAACACTTTTACATAATACGAAATTACATTTATTAAAAAATTCCTAAACAAATTTTAAAAATAGTACAAACGTCTTAAAAATCATTTGGAAAGCATAAGTTGATGCACACTTCGCACTATACAACTTTCCCATTTGCACTTTACTACTTTCCCTTCATCTATTGCTATTCAGGACTGTAGTTTTGCAGCCAGACTAGACGCAATAGAAGACATTGTACAAACTAGCGGTATCTACGACTAGCAAACATCACTGCAACGTGAAGCACTCTCATTGAATGGTGTGGCCGAACACTTGGCAATCGCCAATGTTTCTCCAAAATTAATGTTAAAAGTCACGATCCGCGACGTCAGTGATTCTTTTCACATCTAAAGGAGAAAATGATCTGTCGCTGACGTGCACTTTCCGCCCCTGAGATAAATGAAGCAGACGCGCGGGACTTTGAGATTATCACGCGTCTTCACCTGGGGTACCTGAAGGAGACAGCACGCAGTAATAATGTAGAAAAAATGCTGTTTCTAAAAAAAATTCTTTTCATAAAAAAATATGAAAGGAAATTGAATAAATTAATATAATTAAAAATATTTTGTGAAAATACCAAAATATGTAGTATAGTTCCTAATATGTAAAAATATGTAACGAAAAAATTGAATATAGTGTTAGGATGGGGCCGATTCACCAAGATTACAAATTTGAGAACGGAAAGTAGACAGACAAAAAATATGCAAGTACATAAAAATCCGGTCTCTATTCACCACTGAATATTCTGCCCCTACAATTGTGAAATATAAGCCGAAGTTATTACTTGTCGTTATCTCAGACAAGTAAATCATTTCTCCAAGTCAGTGTCATAGCGAATGAATGTCCAAACTTAAGGGAGAACGTTTCAACAACAGAATTCTTGACAACCATGTTCAAACCAGGACATAGAACAAACCCATACTGGCGAGAAAATCTTTCATCCATTAAATGTTTTGCAGAGCGTAGCGAAAACGTGATTAATAATCACGTGACCAGTAGCGTGTGAAGTCTAATACATTGTAATAAATAAGCATTGCCGAATCCACTAGTACATTAATAAAATAATTTGCAGTAAACTCTACTATTAATTCATTCATTCGTCATCCATTTATTTTTTTATTCATTCATTCAATTAATTAAACCAACCATCGTTCTCTGTCCAATTGACCCAGTTCGATAACAGCCGTGCGGTGTGTGTGTGTGTGTGTGTGTGTGTGTGTGTGTGTGTGAAAACATATATGGCCTCGTTGCTGTGCCGGGGAGTGAAGGTGGTGATGTGGGTGATATAGAGGGCGACAACTGGTGATTTGGCGTCCACTGCACTGCGGCGACGAACTATGTGAGCCATTCGTGGAGATAATAACCATAAATATGAATAAACAACTATTTTGTTTGTTCAGTAATAAATTAATAAAATAACTCGTAGTAAACTCACCCATTTCTTCATTCACTCATCATCCACTTATATCTTCATTCGTTTAAGCTAATCATCATGCCCTGTCTAATTTGACCTAGTTCGTTGGCAGGCCTGCGGGGGGGATGAAATCTGATATGGCCGCCCGGGTGGGGGTGGGAGTGAGGGGGAGGTAGGGGTGGGGGGAGGGCGTGACTGGTGATTTGGCGTCCACTGCACTGCGGTGACGAACTATATGAGCAATTTGCAGGGACGCGACGGCGCCGCTTCCAGCGTGAAAGATCTCCCATTAGCGAGTAAAATACGACATTCGGAGGGCCCTTCCTGCGGCAAAAATATTCGAGAGAGGACTTTTTTATTCGTACAACAAATTAAACGCAACGTCTATTTCCTCTAACCAACTCAGAGTTAGTTTTTTTAACAACGTACAGAGGGTGTATTTTTGTATGGACTTCCGTTCATATGGTGTTTGAATTTAGTAGTCGTATCAAATGCATTACATAATGTAAATTAGTTCATTGATTCGTTATAAATTCGTGGTTATGCGCACAATATGAGAGTTATTGATTTGGTAAACTAGATTTATTTGGATTGATTAACATGCTTTGGGCTGTGTATGATTTATAGAAGTGTAGCATGAGGGGAGATGAAATACATACCATCTACCCATCGAAGAAAAATACATACAAAAGATTAAAAATGGAATGACGTAAGTATATTTACAGAATATATTCAATTGTGAGTATAGTCTGCATACTACGTCAGGAGAAAAGAAACTCCAGTCGTCACTTTCACAGGAGACATCTTGATCTGCCTTCCTACTACTATTTACTAGTTATTAATGACTCAAGATTTATTAATTTCAATCCGGTGAAAAGCGTTTTACAATAAGATTGTTATCAACCAATCATGGGCCCTAAATCAACAAGTTTACATCTGTGCTTTTCGCTATTGTCTTACCCCAGATGACGTTCAACTGTTTTGGAAATTAAATAAATATTCTTTCAATAACGGAAACTGGAGTAATCAATATAGCGTCAGAAACGACTCATCGTTTTTCGTTTTTTAACATTACGTTCAGACGATTCGATTGATTTATGACTTTTAGTCATGAAATAGTCCAACAGATTTCCACTCGTGGTTTGAAAATTCTCCGATAAATCGTTACGCGACTCGCGAACACATCGATAAGTTTCAAAGCAGCAGCGAAATTACGTATGGATATTCTACTCGCAAAATTAAAACCGGCCGATCTGGATGGCCGAGGTGGCTAAGAGCGAGTACCGACTCAGCGCTTCGGTCCGAAGGGTCGCGGGTTCGAGTCCCGCCTTGGGCATTGCTGTTTGTCCCTTGACTTTGTATGTATGTGTTGTCGCGGAGGGCTTCGCGTTCTGCTGATCCCAGATCAGAGGAGCCCGCAAGTGTGTTGGTGTCTAGTGTATGGTCGAGTATGCGTCCCATCGGGGCGTAAAGGGTAACCGGCTGTCGGCTGGATAAAAGCCCTAGGAAAAAAAAATTAAAACCAAAAGAGTTTAACTATACATATAAAATGCCCCAACCAGGGCGGTGTATCCTAAAAAAATATCGCTTGTTCTATTCGATTTTTCTTACCGCTTCTCCCTGCTGGGCAATAATAAGCCGCGACTCATGTGTTTTAGGAGGTGGTATGTATCGATAGCTGCGTTGCTTGCAATAAATCACGTATGTACTACAACATAACTTTGATTTTAACGTAGCTTTCACTTATTTTCAAGATTTGGCGCATTTTGGAACTTTGTAGGACATAATTTTATTCGTGGAATAGTCCTATTAAATAGCACTCGTGCTTTGGAAATTCTCAGGTAAATCCTCTCCTCGCTTCGCGAGTTGGGGATTTATCGACAATTTCCAAAGCACTCGTGGTATTGCCTTTGATACGTTTTCGCTAAGGAAATATACCGCATGCACTGTAGTGAACACGAAGACTGAAAACAAAGTACGGAACATGTAGAAACATAAGTGCAGACAGAGTAATGAGATTTTCGTACAAAGGATAGAAGCGACAAAAACTATGTTAATGAGAGTTCGCAATTTATTGTCAAATTGAATTTCCAATTTATTTTGAGAAAATAACCGTCTAAAATTGCGTATATTTTACCTCAAATTATGTGAAAACTACTAATATTTTCGGAAAAATTTGTGCATTACTTTATTTCAAGATATATCTTTGAACAACAAAATCCATTACAGAAAAAACAACGATTTTCTTTTAGAAATTTGGCGACAAAGTGCATTTAAAAATAAAATGGTGTATTTCCGCGATAATCAGGATATTCAAGCAAAACTCATTAAAAAAATGACGGTAAATACTAGTAGAAGATACTACTAGTATAAGATTGGCTGTTTATTTGAACTTCACGAATATGCCGGCATGACTTCAGTTTATTTCAAATACAATAATAGTTTTGCCATCCACGAAGCATGAACTCAATATTTTACACTCGCACTAAAATTAATTCCATAATAATCAAATATCATACTTTTTCTTTTTTAAATATATACTTTTTTAACTACAATTAATAAAAATTAAATAATTTGATTTTTCTTAACACTTTACATAACTTAATTTAACCAGTAAATTGTTATAATAGTCAAGGCTTTTAACTCCGCAAAATATACCTAGTGATCACAACATAAATTTCTACCCTTATGCATATGCATTTCAAAACAATCCTACCAGATATAACTAGTAGTGCTACAACAGCACATACATGTTTGTATCATGTCTACGCAATATTATAGTGTTAAATGAACCTGCAAAAGTATTTCCAACCAGCAATATATTATTCTCCGCGCCGACGTAACACAGATACATCGAGTTAATTCGCCCTGTGTTTTACCGCAGTAGCTCGAACCAAACTCTTAAAAACTAATGGTCTCTCCCATTATATCTAAGCTGAATTTTATTTTATTTAGTCAAAAACTGTATGTGACGTATCTAATTTAGGGAATTTGTCAAAAAATTGTAAATGACTTTTTTAAAGATCTACTTTTTGCAAAATATATTTCATTGAAGTCAAAAATCTCTTTATTCGGAATACGGTTGCAATACGGTTTTATTTGTTTGTTTTTTTTGCAATTTTCCAAAACACAGATTTAGCCAAAAATGGACTAAATGGACCATAAACTATTTTATCCTCTTTTGATACGTACGAGGAAATAATTTAAAGAAAATAATTGGAGCCATTTCTGTGAAAATAAATGTTCAAACATTGCCCATATTTCAAACAAAATTACGCGCACAATACTCATATTTTCGAAAAATTGTACACGACCTTATTTCATGATCTATCTATGAACAATGAATTTCATTTAAAAACTCCAAAACTGTTGTTGCAGAAAGAGGCTGAAAAAGTTTCACTTTTCATATTTCGAAAAATCAGTTGTTTTTTTTTCACGAAAAGAGATCTGGGCGATTCTTTTAAGCGTTCTTTGCGCTATCCGAAGACAAAGTTTCATTGAAAAAATTGGTGTCATATTTGAGAAAATTTTTAAAATGTTAGTGACACTTCATGTAATGTACCCGTAAAATCAAAATTTCCCTTTCAAACTTCCAGGACCTTTCAGATTGATCCAAGAATATCAATTTTCGAGAAAATAGTCTCAACTGTTTAGGTGCCAGGATTGACCGCATGTAAACGGACGAATAGACAAGACTTTTCTCGTCAATCATTATTTTAGTATCACTGTCCCCCAAAATGTGGATTCTGACTGCACAACATCTTAGAGGAAGTAATTTACTACATTTAAGGAACAAGATTTTATCCACTTTTTCTTCACCAGAACCTAGCAATAAGAGTTTTTCTCTCGAAAAAATTGCCAATTTCCGCTGCACGATTACAGCACTTGCTCTTTACTTCTTAGGTAGTAATGCGAGAAAGTAAAAGCAAAACACTTTAACACTGCTAAAGTCCTTGACACAGTGTTATTCTCAACCGCGTGAACCCTGGTGTATTAGGTACTCCAAATTGCCTTAAGGGTGAAAGTATGATAAAATTATAATTTCAGTTAATGAAGAAACAAATAGACGTATTAACATATAAATATCAGCTTTAGTCACGAAAGAGCGAAGCTGGAATGCATTGTTCGCGTCTTGCACATTGCATAATAAACAGGTAACCCTTCGCTTCGCTGCGTTTGGCTACCCAAGCAGAACACTGGCGATGAATAAGATCTTCAACGGAATGCAACAAGCCTCCACAATTAAGCACAACGCAGGACATCCGGGTTAGCATGAACTTCATCTCACCAAGCAGAGGCCAAGTACTACTGCCAGAGGCACAGAAATAGACGAATGATTGGCGATTCGCCACTCTAATTATTGTCACTGATGGTACCAAACCATTCGTGGGGTTGTGGATTTTCAGAATCAGAAACTTTGACAATAATGTGTATCGTAAACATTTCTTCGTAACATATTGCTGTTTAATTATCTAGGGAAAATGCCTACTTTTTCTTTTACGAAGAATGAACTTTTGTTCCCTTTATTCCATTGTTATTTATGAATCACCTTGTTCAAACACTGAAGAATACAAATTAACTCGGAATAAGTGTCAAAGATTCTCACCCTAAAAAGAATGCGTGCCACTTCTCTAAAACTGTCCAGTGAAACATTAAACGGCCACCAAACGTTTCAGCTAAAAGGCTGTTAATAGAGGTGCTTGATTTATCAAAATTATGAGGTTACTGGAAGAGTAAATCAAATCTAATTGTACTCGTACTAAATGTTATAAAATGAAGTATGTTCTCTTCAACATTATTAATTACAATAAATCTCAAAATACAATTTAAACAAGATATTTAGGATCATTTGTCTGTTCTGGACTAATGTCAAAACACACATTTGTCTTAGTCGAAAAACTCACCTTCCGTTCTCGCCAAATCAAACAAGTAAACTAGACTTGAAAACGTAATTTTCATCCTGAAGAAACTTTACAGCACGACCGTCAAGCGAAGGGCATAGCGAATGACCGTTAGATCGGATTCACGCACGCGGCAGGCTCCGTGAGTACTTAACATATTTTCACAAACGGGAAATACGAGTTACCAAACAATAGCAAGGACGTGAAATGGACAAAAACAATCGTTTTTTATGCACCAAGGGCGCTGTAAGGGTTCTAATGATCGAGCGACAATAGAACGTCCGACGTCATTAGATCTGCCGTTGATATTTTGAGCGCATCATTTAAAGAATGCATTCCTTTTCCTGTCTAACAGATGCTGTTAGACATAATTAGTAATTATCCGGGCAACTCAGAATACTTCAGCTGGTACATTACAAAAATAAGCTGGTATGAATCCCAGAAGTCCAAATGTTTGTATTTATTTAACTACCTATTAAATAAAAAATGAAAATGAATTAATGTATCCCCTTAAATAATTGAGTTACTAAAAATGTACGGGTTCAACGGAATTGGAAACTAAAATGAACTTAAACGGCAGTATTCTTTCCTTCTTGTACAAAAGTGACCAAAATATTTTCAGACATGCTAATTAGTATGACGCTATCCGTCATCAAACGTTCTCGGCATCGCGTACTATCGTCATCCACCGACATATGATCGTTCTTGACTTGATCAAAACTGTAGGTTCAGGAATCATAATAAATCTCACGCTTTAAGAACAAAAAATAAGCATTTCGATGATACAGTTAGTTCATATTTCCAAATTCAGGAAACAAAGCAACAAAACCAACAGCAAACAAAAAGAAACAAAAACTTTAATTTATCCACAGTTTTAAAGGATTACAATACTACGTGGAGAAACATCTTTCTCAAAACTGCGGCGTCGTGTTTATGTACTGTGGTCTAGAGTGTGCAGACACGAAATGTTTATAATGGGTGATTCATTTCTTCCGGTTTTGATCCGCGAAGCTTACATACAAATATTCTGCATAAAAATAAATCTGTAAGTTAATTTCATGCGTCTCCTCAAAATATAGTCTCCACTCTGAATATCGGAAACGGAGCAGAACGTCTGGCGGAGGTCATTCAACTCGCCCGTTTCACACGTTAGCTGCATTTCACTGATGAGAAAAAAATTTCCTAAGATATCTGAGTATGTTGGCGCACACGGTTCTAGGCAGTCAGGAAACCTACAATATTATTTTGTCTCCGGTCAGTCAAATGAAAACGAGAAAGATGGGAAAACAGTAAGCAAACTGTTTATTGTTTCAAAAGTAATCGCTCTATTTATAAATTTAGCCCATTGTGAAACAGAATAGTCAATGGCTTCATAGAATCATGTTTTTGCAAATTGCGTACGAAACAGTGATTGCTTCTAGGCGTGCACCTCTTCGTTCAAATTAATTCGACCGGGAGAGGTGGCTCAGTGCATCAACTGATGTCACTGCAGTGCCTCTGACCGGGAGGTGCTATGTTCGAGTCCTGACGGCGGGCGGCAGGATTTTCCCACACTGACTTGTCAGCTAGGTCGAATTCAGTCGCTGCCTGGAGGAGAATTGTAGAGGCCGGTTGCTCTGATCGGTAGTTTACCGTGGTTTCTCCGATCAACACCAGGCGAATGCCGGAGCAGTACCCTAACAAACGGGCCACGGACCGCGCGCGAAATTTCCGTCCTCTCCCTTGTCCTAACCGCACCCCTTACACACACTTACACTAACATGCACTACACTATCACACATATCGGGAGATCGGTCGGGACTTAGAACTTGTCCTGGTTGTGGCAGTGCCGCACTGGTGGGCGATACCTGCTTGTGGAAACCCCGCCAGCCAATGGTGCGTCACCACCGGATCTCGCCATCCAAAGGGGGAAGATCAAAACCACCTCCGATGAAAAATCAATGCACTACACTTACGGAACTAATGACCTCAGTAGTTAACGTGCCCGGGTTCACTATCAACCAACCAGTCGAACCAATTCGACGGCAACGAGCCATTTTATAACTCCAACAATTTTAAAATCGCATGGGGATAGACCAGGATTGTACGAATGATACGTGAATTTCCCCTTGCAGCGTAGTCGAAACAACCTTGAGATCATGTGGGTTGGCATTATCGTGCAACAGAATGACGCCGTCTGTCAACATTCTTGGGCCAATGGACTTGATGGCGCGCTGCAATTTTTGCAGAGATTTCACTGTGTTCAGCACGCACTACAGACATTCTGGAATGATCGCCACCTCTTGATTCTTCTTACGCTCTCAAAGAACGCAGCAGACCTCGCTGCTCGTCTTTCCCGGCCTCCAGAGTGATGTCGGACGCTCACAGACTTGCTGACTTCACTTCGAGCACGTCTAACAGGCAAACAGCAATATAGGGCCTTGCGTAGTTGGTTGGTTTATGATTCGTCCGGGCACGTCAACAGCTTAGGTCGTTAGTCTCTTAGGTGTAGTGCATGTTTCTACCTCGGGAGATGGCGGTGATCTTCCCCCGCTGGATGACGAGATCCGGCGCCGACCTACCGTCGGATCGCGTGGTTTCCCCCTAACCTGGACTCTCCCAACAGCGGGGCATTTTTGGGAAAATCTTGTTATTAAAATTTATTTCAGGGAAATCTTCGCAAAGGCTTTTCACCGGGTGGATGCAGGTAGCGATAAATTTGAGAATTGGGAACATGGAGGTGGAAGCGGGGACGGAGGCGGGGACGGAGGCGGGGACGGAGGCGGGGACGGAGGCGGGGACGGAGGCGGGGACGGAGGCGGGGACGGAGGCGGGGACGGAGGCGGGGACGAAGGCGGGGACGGAGGCGGGGACGGAGGCAGGGACGGAGGCGGGGACGGAGGCGGGGACGCAGGCAGGGACGGAGGCGAGAACGGAGGTGGGGACGGAGGCGGGGACGGAGGCGGGGAGGAGGACGGAGGCGGGGGACGGAGGCGGACGGAGGCGGGGACGGAGGCGGGGGACGGAGGCGGGGACGGAGGCGGGGACGGCGGCGGGGACGGAGGCGGGGGGACGGAGGCGGGGACGGAGGCGGGGACGGAGGCGGGGACGGAGGCGGGGACGGAGGCGGGGACGGAAAGGGGGACGGAGGCGGGGACGGAGGCGGGGACGAGGCGGGGGGATCGAGGCGGGGACGGAGGCGGGGACTGGAGGCGGGGACGGAGGCGGGACGGGGGCGGGGACGGAGGCGGGGACGGAGGCGGGGACGGAGGCGGGGACGGAGGCGGGGACGGAGGCCGGGACGGAGGCGGGGACGGAGGCGGGGACGGAGGCCGGGACGGAGGCCGGGACGGAGGCGGGGACGGAGGCGGGGACGGAGGCCGGGACGGAGGCGGGGACGGAGGCGGGGACGGAGGCCGGGACGGAGGCGGGGACGGAGGCGGGGACGGAGGCGGGGACGGAGGCGGGGACGGAGGCGGGGACGGAGGCGGGGACGGAGGCGGGGACGGAGGCGGGGACGGAGGCGGGGACGGAGGCGGGGACGGAGGCGGGGACGGAGGCGGGGACGGAGGCGGGGACAGAGGCGGGGACGGAGGCGGGGACGGAGGCGGGGACGGAGGCGGGGACGGAGGCGGAGACGGAGGCGGGGACGGAGACGGGGACGGAGGCGGGGACAGAGACGAAGGCCGGAACGAAGAGGGGGACGAAGTCGGGAGAATTCCGGCCTCCGGTAACGAGAGAGTGGCAGTGGTCGACAGATTGAAAGCAGCAGGGGCGACAGTCGGGATGATGGCGGCGGGGACGGAGGAGGCTGTTGTGACGTAGGTGGCGATGGCGTGGGTGGCGACCGCAACGTCGTATTTTCTGGTTCTAAATGCGAAGCCACTTTTATCTGCGGGGTGCGGCGGGGCCCGGCGGCGGGGGCGCGGCGCAAAGTCCGCCGCTTCCGCGCAAGAAAAATGGGGCAGCTGGCCAAGTGGAGGCTTCGGCGCTGGCGAGCGGTGGCCAACCGAGGGGCTTCGGCCGGCCGGGCCGCACACTACCGCACGCGCCACAACTCGTTCAGAAACCACGAAGCAGCGCACGGGAAAGGAACAGCTACGCGCAGCCACTGGTGGGCGAATACGCTTCATAAACCAGTGTGACTATAACAGCACATACTTTCACCTATATTATTTCAGTAGTATACATACCTTTTGCAGCCTTCTCATGAAACCAATATTTATAAATAAGCTCTCTAAAGAAAGAGAATTTCACGGAGACGTGACGAATTGCACTTTGAATATGATGAATTTGTTTTAAAAACACATTTAAATATTCATGTCAAATGCAACTCGCAACACTCGGCAACGTTTTAAAAAAAGTCTATTTCGTTAAATAACTCTTAAACGAAGCTCTTAAGGGCCTTAAAAACTAAAATGTCTACTCAAAGAAACGTTTCTCACACTGGAAGCTATAGGATGAAATCCGCTTGAACATTCTTTTACATTTTTGCTGGTTCGACGCTTCTCGATTCTATCCCACCTGTTCAGAGCTAGTACAATCTTCAAATGTATGTGAAATTAAACTAATTACTTGATATTCTACGCGCTTGAATTACTCGGGTTATCTGCTCGGTAAAAACGTTAAATAAGAATAGTTTGCACTGACAAGCGTGTATTTTATTGTTATCAATTACAAGGACACATACAGAACAAGTGACGGAGGATAAGAGGGTCTTGAAGAAAAAGATATATTACAAGCTCTTAATATGGAAATGGAAAAAGAGGGAAGAGGGAGGGAGTTTAACGTGCGAGAGTTCTCGCACGGGTACGCTAATTATTTCTAAATTTGCAATTTTTTAAAAAATGCGGTGAGTTCAGCGGAAGTGAAACCTGAGCCCCACATTTATGTATTGCCTATCGTAACCATAGAAAAAAAGAAGAAAAAAATTGGAGCCAATTTTGAGAAAAAATGGAAAATGTTGAGGCTACGTGGTAGCAGCGCGCGGGCGCATAGATATTGTAAATAATCCATTTTAGTAAGCCGTTCGACATTGCATCTCAGTCTCTTCTCATCTCATTAGGGACTTGAAACTAAGCTTAGCGTTCAGCAATCAGCAGCAACCTCTCTTCACTGAGTACTACTTTTAAGCATCTCCGCAGCCGCAAAAGATCGATATTTATACACTACGGTGTTCTAATATTTCTAGTTCTCTACATTGTTCCATCACGAAATAATACACGGAAAATAAACGAAATAATAAACGGAAAGAGCTCGCTCGTGGCACATAGCGAAGTCGCTAGCCTTTCACCACTGAGGTCCGGGTTCGATTCCTATCAAATCTCATGTGCAATTTGTTCCAACAAAACGAGTTTGGCTGCTTCACAAGGGCTAGTCCAACCCCTGTGAAGTATTCTAAACCCTACCCCTTTCCTAATTCCTTCCCAATTCTGGCCGCTGGGTAGTGACGCAGGGGCGCGTGAAGTAAGAGGTACGTGCGCGGAGATGCTACCTGGCGGTCCTCTTTGACAACTGACTACACGAGACAAGACGAGACATAAAAATACAGCGTCCTCTGAAGTACAGATATTAATGGAGGATTACTCCGCGCTCAACGCTCGACCAGGGGCGAAGAGACGCGTTGCGTCCATAAATAGGATTAAGGGCGCAACGAAATTTAAAAAAAAAAATTTTTAGAATATTTGTAACGTCTTGGTTTTATGCGCTGTAAATCACGTGCTATTGGATGTGGATCTCATAACGCTAGAGTTCAATGATTAGTTGAATATCTTATATCTCCGGGATGTCAAGTGCATTAGATTTATTAAGAGTACTACATGTTATATCTCGGCAAGTTGCGATGTTCCTTCCCGGCTAGAACATGAAACTCGTCCTACGTGTCGATTGATTGATTGGTAAGTGATTTCGGGTGCGCGAACGGCTAAGGTCACTAGTCCCGTAAGTGGAGTGCATATTCTTTCATCGGGAGGTGGGGCGGTGATCTTCCCCCTATGCATTATGAAATCCGGCGTTGGCCTACCGTCGACTACAGGGGTCCCATCAGCAGGTCACCGCCCCATCCCGGACAAGATCTACACTCCCAACCGTTCTCCCGTCATGCGGGGTACAGGATGAAAGTGTGTATGTAAGTAAAGGGTGAGGATAGGTCAAGCAAAAGGAAGGAAAGATAGCACGCGGACCCTGGTTCGTTCTTTAGGATACTGCACCGTTATTCGCCTGATATTGATTGGTGAAACCACTGAAAACTACCGGCAACCACTACATTTATCCTCGAGGCCGACGCAGAATTCGACCTAGCTAGGTGTCGACAATCCGCCACGGTCGGGAGTGGAACCCTAGACCCTCTCGATTAGAGACGGTGCAGTGGAAAGTTGTTGCGTTGGGCCATCTCAGCCGGTGCAAAAGTTCAAAAAGAAAAAAAGCACTCAGGCGGCATTTTTCACGCACTATAACAAATTTAAGTCGTTAAGCCCGAAAGAAGGACGTCACAGACCATCAAAGATTCAAAAAAAGTAGTGCTCACGCCTGACTCACGTGTGATATTCTTTTAACTTTAATGTGTGTTAAGAATTTACTGCTGCTTGCGACGACAAATATGCTTTTTCAGGTTTGAAAACGACATTTTAGAGTACCACTGGCAAATCTTTGATAAAATTGTATGTACGATTTAAGAAATGTCAATTTAATCTTCAATCATTGAATAGAAAATAGTTCAAGAACTATTCTATCAAATTTTTATTGGATCACTGCTATCATATACAAGATCAGTAGCACAAAATCTCAGGAGTTCACACAGTGGCTTATTAGACAAGGCATTCATTTTTAACAGATCGGAGCAAGATACAGACCTACACTATGAAGTGAAGTGTAAGGTTTTATGCGTAAGATTCGTCGTTTCAATTCTGGCATAAGTTGCGTTTTTCGCCGTGTGTAAGTTCAAGATGTCACGAACGTGCTAAAAGTCCCCAATTAATGCGTGTTTACGATATCTTGCGAAGAAAAATTGTTTAGAATCTATTATGTGCCTGAAAGTAAAGATCTCGGAATATACTTTTTGGAAAATAGTCGATAACATTTTCGGTGTCGTACCAAGGAAAGGTACTGTTACGATTGGTTCTTGGGGTAAATAGCGGTTAGAGAAAGTTTTCCGCAATTCAATAGCACACTATGTTTTTAATGCGACCTTACAAACTATTTTTGTAACTAAAACTTCAAAAGAAACTTCTGTCAACAAAATAATGTATCTTCTAAAAAACTGATTCAGTTTTCTATCGACAAAACTACTTCATTCGTTTCTGATGTGACATTATATTTCATTTGGTGCAGATTTTCTATCAGATTTGCTAAACGCTATATTTCGACTTAAGAACTGCTTTTATTACAGTTGCGTGTACATTTCGAAGGTAAACAAAAATATTAACATGATTCTTCACGGGTCTCACAACTTCTTACTTGAAGACTTTTCTGGAGAACTTTAATTTATCGACGATCGATCGAACGATAATCGACACTTACCGATTTCGCTGGAATCGCAGAACGTAGTGCATGTGTCTTACCTGAAACACAAAACAAAACATCACTTTAGAAGACTATTTGAACATGATATCGAATACACAGAATTACATCAGGCTAATCGTAATTTTCATTATAACGTTTTTCTGTGATAATACCAGTATGGCAAATAAATTTTAAAAAATACAATTAAAAACTAATAATTGACGCTAACATTCAACATATGGATTTGAAACCCCTATTTTCATTAGAGGAAAACATATTTGAGATGAACAATTAAAGTTTCTTATTTTATCACTTCGCTAATCGGATGCTTGTGGTTGAAAATGCATCCAATAAACGTTATCATATCAGTCATACAAGAGATAGGAAGATGTAGATGCCGATGAGTTAATGCAATTACACTGCAACGCTTCCATAAACATCAGATAACTACAAGTGGACAAGTAGTCATTTTAGGTCACTACGTTTGCATTTCGCAGAGATCCTCATGGTGTTCTAGCCAACAGGGACATGTGACAAGTTCTACTGGAGAGGGAGGCAAAGACATCTAGAGTCGTTTTCAATTGATCTTCTGATCAATCCATGATCGTCTTTGCAACGGATGAAATCCACTGAGGTCAATTATGAATGAGTAATCTACCTATACTTGATATTTTATGAAGTATGAGGGGATTATTACAAAAGATTAATGACCCAGCACAACATTCTTGCTCAAAGTAGGACACGAACCCACGATCATTGAATCGATGGTACCGTTTTATTATAAAACAATTGGTTTTGTTCTCGAATAGTCAACTTTCGATGAGTACTCTTTATTGTCATTGTTTCAATTTACTACTACAGTAACGCTATTCTATACCAGGTGATAGTTGCTGAAAAATCATATGAAAGACTTACTTCTGTTTTTAAGTCATGACGTTTTTCATATTTGATTAATTGATTATTTAGTGATTCCAGGCGTATCAACTGCTAAGGCCATTAGTCCTGTAAGTGTAGTTCATGTTTTTCCTTCAGAGGTGGCGGTGATCTTTCCCACCAGGGGGCACCGCCCTAGCCAAGACAAGGTCTAAGCTCCCGACCGGTCTGCCGGCTTGTGTGCTAGTATAGTGCATGTTAGTGTAAGTGAGTGTGTAAGGGGAGAGGATAGAACAAGGAAGAGGAAGGACATCGCGCGCGGTCCGTGGCCCGTTTGTTAGGGTACTGCTCCGGCATTCGCCTGGTGTTGATCGGAGAAACCACGGAAAACTACCGATTAGAGCAGCCGGCCGCTAGAATTATCTTCCAGATAGCGACAAAATTCGACCCATCAAGCTAGTCACGAAAATCCTACCCCGGTCCGGAGTGGAAACCCTGGACCTCCCAGTCAGAGGCACTACAGTGACATCAGTCGATGCCCTGAGCCACCTCTTCCGATTCTGGATTTTCATCGACCCTCATCTTCAGCAAAATATTTTCCTACGATTAATGTGAACATGTAAGGGAAAAGGACATCATGCTTTCTCAGAAAAAGTTCCGCCTGAGGCTGGTGGATTATTATAGGTTCGCCTCTCCCTGTAATGCCTTTCGCTGCAGGTGTTATGCTACTAGCAGTGATTGCAGGCAATTACAAATGCTTCCAGTACAGGATACAAAAATATTGAGTTCGAAGGGAAGCTAAGTTCCCTGGAAAAGCGAGGTGGTGAGCGAGGTTTCAAGTACAGAGACCCAAGTCCGATGAAGTACGAAAATAAGTTTAATGAAAAAGTAAAGCTGCAGAGCAGCGTGAAGTTAATACAGCAAAGTCTTTGGGCTGTCTGTCTGTTATCAACGCTAGAGGATCCTTATATAGAAAACAGGGAAATGTATGAGGCCATTACGTCACCCCCGCCTGAACTGTACATGTCTTGGGCGCAATAAACAGACATTACTGTCCGACCACTTTTGCCCTTTCAAAATCACTTCCTCATAAGTTCCTCTACGTCCCCGCTTCCACAATCTATGCCATCCTCAGCGTCGACAGCGGTTTTGGGAGCCCTCTCATAAACATTCTTAAGATAAAGATACCCAGCATAGCGCCTGCTCCGGACGCGACCCTAATTTAAATAACTTAGAAAACCGATATTTCTCTCGCGTAATGTTTGAGAAAAATATCCTTTCCTTCTCTTACGCAATACTTCACTTTTGTACGTAGGTGCATTAACCATTATATCCCGACCCTTACCAGATTCCCACATCTCAATCCGATGAAAACCTCGCGGGCCCCTATTAACGATTGTACTTGTCAACCTCTGCCCAGCAAAACCCGCGGACACATTGCGGGCGCTCGTCCCAACGATGAGTTAACGAGCGAGCTATGTTCAAAGTTACCCCTAGGCTGTTGTTTGATCGTGAGGCCTTCAGGGGGACTCTGCTGTTTGAAGCTAGATTCGCTCAGCAATGTGATCGTAACATGTGTATATCTGTCTTTGCCCGTCACTCTACACCGTCATTCAAATTGTCAGAATGAAAATAACTGAAGGTTATTACGTAAACATTTCTTTATATTCCTAAATTTAAAGACGATCCCTTGACTTAAAGATTCATACCTAAAGTATTAGATTAGCGCAAACATGTATAAAATGTTGTTAAAATAAAACTTAGTTACAAAATGGTATTCCTTTTTGAATAAATTCTGTAGTGATAGCGGAGATCTTGTGGTACTCCATGGTTAAAATTTCAGGATATAAGAGGTATCAACCACAATAGTAGCCTATATAAATTTACTGGGTAGAAAATTCAGCCATATTCGTGTTTCAGGATTTTTCCCCATTATCAGTGGCTCTACAAAATCAAAATTAAATGAACAAATTAACATATGAATAATTAAATTATACAAGGAAGTACATAATCTGATGGTATTCCTTTATTTACGGTAACTTTGCTTACTGCCTTTAAATATAGGGATTTAAAGAAATGTTAACGATTTAGTGTTGTTCCTTCGAAAGGGCACTCCGAAAATATATATTTTCGGGATGGCAACGTGAGTTCCTTTAACATAGATTCAATATATCATATCAATATGTATCGCTGTCTGGAGGAAACTTTTAGCGACCAGCTGCCCTGATTGGTAGTTTTCTGTGGTTTCTCCCATCAACACCAGGCGAATGCTGGAGCAGTACTCTAACAAATCGGCTACAGACCGAGCGCAATCTTTAATATGCACTATACTACCACACATGTCCGGTGAGCGGTCGGGAGCTTAGAGCTTGTCCCGGCTCGGGTGATAACTAGCGGGTGGGAGATACCTGGTTGGGGAAACACATCACGGCGACGTGTAAGTCGGCACCGGATGTCGCCATCCAGCGGGGAACGAGTACTCCATCTCTTGTGATAAAACGCTCACTACATTTCCGGTACTAACGAACTTAGAACTTGACGCACTGAAAAACACAAATCAATCAATCGTGGTGTCCCAGCATATGTTGGAAGGGCTCCGTTCACAAAGTCCTGGACCGCTACGAGCCGCACTAACATGCAGTGTACGGATGGCTAAATCATGTGAAGAATAGCCTTTCGTCGAATAAATGGAAACATAGATCTGTACACATTTAGTGTTATCAATTCTGCCGTCTTCAAACAGGGGTAAAATGGGGGACAGGGACTTAGAGCTTGTCTCAGCGGTAGTGCCCGGCTTATGGGAGATATCTGGTTAGGGAAAATCCCGCAAGCGGATGTGCAGGTCGCCGCCAGATCTCATGTTATAGTGGGGGAACACCGCCATTTCTCGCATAATAAACACACACTTAACCGGACTCTTGACTGTAACAGTTGTCGCGTGTGGAAAGTGGATAATAACTCAATCAACGGACCTTTCCTTCGACCTTACACCGATCCGTTCCACACGTACCATAACTGTTCGCGTAGGACGATTCTGTTAAGCCCCAAACCTCTATTTAAAGAGTCGCCGTTCCCTCGCTGTGCAAAAAAGAGCGCGCGAATGCATACGACACATTCCGGAGGGGGGTCGGAGGGGGGGGGGGGGCGACCGGCCGCAGAGGGGAGAGGGAAGGGGGGAGAGCCCCAGCGCTTTCAGCGCCCCCACGACTGCGGCGGTCGGCGCCATTAGTCGCCACACCACACCACACGTCGTCCCAAGAGAGACGCCAGCGCCGCCGCGGCCAGAGGCGGAAGCAGAGTGCAGCAGATGGTTGGTTGGTTCGTTGTTACTGATTCCGGGCACGTCAACTGATGGAGTGTTAGTGATTCCGGCGTGTCATTAGTTCATGTAAGTGTAGTGCGTGTTTTTCCTCGGGAGGTGGCGGTGGTCTTTCCTGCTGGATAGCCATATCCGGCGCCGCCCTACCGTCGGGTAATGGGTTTTTCCCAACAGGTGTCTCCCACCAGCAGGGCATCGCCCCAGCTGGAACAAGTTCTAAGTCCCCGACCGGTCTCTCGGCATGTGTGGTAGTGTAGTGCATGTTAGTGTAAGTGTGTGCGTGTATAAGGGGGAGGATAGGATAAGGAAGAGGAAGGAAAGATCGCGCGCGGTCCGTAGCCCGTTTGTAAGGGTACTGCTCTGGCATTCGCCTGGTAAGAGCAGCGGAGATAGGGATGGCAAAAACACATCGATATTTTTTGATCAGAAACATCGATATTATAACATTAATGGTAGGCTTTCCATGTTTTCTGCAGATCGACATATTTGTGCAGAGTCATCAATGTTTTTCTCAAAATAATTCTCATGATATAAGTAAAATTTCCAGTATGTATTTAATTACGTGGATTGCTCGCAATCAACAGTCATTGGCAACTGTGACTGTTGTCGATCCTCAGCCGGCACGAAACAGTTCGCTATTGGCAATCTTTCTTCAGTGTTACTACCTTTTTTTATTATTTTGAACGCGGTAGTACTGTTAAACTACAATTTGAACCTTGACCACATAGAACAGAACATTGATTATAAAATTAAGTTGACAGTGAAATTAATAAACTTTAAACTAATATTGTCGTATTATGTTTCATATTAAAACCATGTGATTTTCTTTCGAAATTTTTCATCATTTTTAAAACATTAATATTTTAAACATCAATTTTTTTGTCGATGTTTTATCGACATCGAAAACCTTTTGGTGATGTATCGAAGAACCCATTATCTATGTTTTGCTAAAATGTGCCATCATTAATCCCCCCTTCTCGCCTTCCCAAGTGAGACGCCAGCGCCCCCGTGGCCGGATTCGGAAGCAGAGTGCAGCGGAGTAGAGGGGCGGAGAAAGAAGGCTCGGTTCATTGATTATTTCGTCTTTTCGGGCACGATGACTGCTACGTTCCTCGGTTCCGTACGTGTAGTGCATGGGATGTGGCATTCCCCCAGTGGGGTACCACTCCAACCAGGACTAGCACTAATCTTCCGAATTGTGTGGAAGTGTAGTGCATTAAGTAAGGGTTGAGGATAGGACAAAGAAGGGGAAGAAAAGATCGCGCGCGGTTAGTGATCCGTTTATTAGGATACTGCTAGGCATTCCTTTGGTGTTGATCGGGAAACAATGGAAAACTGAACATGGCGAGATAGTATAAAGATGAAGGAAACTGTCGAGAAAACATTAATGAAAGCATTTTTTAAATGCTTTCATACATTAGTTAATAATTTCTCCACTTATTCATCATCACATATTTGTAGCGACAATACACACCAGCAGTCAGTGGCGGATCAAAATGTATTTCGGGAAGCGGGCAGATTTCAGTAAATACTTTTGAAGTAGTCATTTTGTTTTAATTGTTATTAGAAAATAAAAATTACGAGCATATTATTAATGAGAATTGTGCTTTGATGTACAGACGGTTATTTTCAATGAAATGAGTAAATGTGCAAAATAATTTAGTCTTTTTTGGTGGGGGGAATGTTCCCCGTCCCCTGGATCTGCCAATGATAGCAGAATTGCAAAAATTACAGCACAGATTGGTTCCAAGTTGTTGAATACCCTACAGCACATGAGCGAAGAAAATAAAGTTCTGTAGAATTTGTAGTTAGGCGCAAAATATATTGAAAATTTTGCGTTGACTGGACTCAAGTATGTTTTATGTTAACTACGGAAGTCAAAGATCGGAACCTCGCCGTTTACTTGGAAATGCGGACGCAAAACTCAGCATATTGGTTGAGTTAAATCGTCGATTCTTTGATAAACACCTAACATAACCCAACTAGCGCATGTTCTACTTTTTAAATACAGCCATCTATTTACAGTTATCTGGATCTCAATATGAGAAGGTTCTAACTGGCTTTGAACAAATGTTATAGGAGAGCATTTTAAAAGTCTGGGAAATAGCTAATAATGAAAATGAGCTATGTCATTTTGCTCTTAGAAAAAGTTTTCAACCTGTAGAAAGCTAACCTGTAGAAACTAGTTGAAGAACTGGCAATAGAGATTTCAAACATTAAAAAAAATTGAAAGTGTTATATAAAATAATCGTTTTCACCAAAAATGTCCGATAGAAATTAGTCCTTCTGAGACAGTGATATTCACATCATTCCACACGTATTCTATTTGTGCGCGTGTGTTACCAAATGAAAATTTAAATTTGTTCAAGTTGTATCAACTCATAAGAAAGAGACAATTGAGATATCCAGCATCCAGCAAGTTAGTTAAGGAGACTGTTTGTAAGCAATGGGTGCCTGAATGTAGGTCAAAATATTTTACAGTGTCTTGGTTTAAATACCCAAATAGAAGCTTCTTTAAGAGATTAGAAGATTGGAAAACCCTTGGTTGAGATATTCAAGAACATTAACCATTTATTATATGATTTTTTATTTTTACTTGCAATAATTATCAATTATATTTATGTATTTTAATTTAGGGAAAAATAATTTTAAAAAAACAGAAGTACATATTGCTTGAGAAAAACAAAACTCAATTGTATTCCTCCCCCAAGAAATGTGTTTGTCAAATCGTTTAAGTGATAAAACAAGTATCAAGCAAGTCAATAAAATAAGAATCATTTGTATTTTAGTTTGATTATTTTACTAAAAAAGTCTCGTTTCTGATATACGGAAGTGTTACCAGAAAGTTTCTATTCACGACGCCACTGATTACTCTCACTTTATCTCGTTATCGTATCGTGTTTACCGCCTAACAATGCTTGGGGTGACAAAACACGCATTACGTACACCACATGTAATATAAATAGTTCATAATGAAATAGTTAGAATGCGTTTATGACCTGAAAAACATTATGTTACAGCTGAGTTAGACTATGCAATAAAGGGTATCACTGGTTCTAGAATAAGGAACAAGATATCCACGGAAGTGGAGGAGGTAATAGTTTGCAGATTGATTGTGGTAGCCCGAATTTACGAACAATAAATTTGTGTCGGAACTATTTAAAATTATCTCAAGAGGCGAACAGAAAGCGACGTTGTGTAAGTGAAAAACAGCGGCAGCTGTTTGTTGGAGATACTGTTACGATTCTAGGTGGTGAATTAAAACTCTGGTATTATTTTAACAAAAACTTTATTTTCTTAACACAATCACTGAAAACACTTGATTTATATACAGATAGTCTTCACTTGATTATTATTTATACGGGACACTCCTCTTGACTATTTATTTACACACTTCACTTCTCTTGCACTGTCGCACAGTTCTAAGCACTGAGCACTGTTTGATGCACTGGCCACAGTCCACTGCACTGACCGCAGTTCACGGCGCCGGCCACGTTTCACGTCACTGAGCACACTCGCTGCACTTCTATTCACCGTGATGCACACACTTCACAGCTCAGCTTCCACTTCAGACTTAAGACTGACTCACGGCCGCCGTATTTATACTCGGCGGACACCGTCGAGAATTTTCGATTAGCGCCAATAACACTCTGGGACTAGCTAGTTCGAAGGCTGCCGGCAGATGACGGAATATTCGTTACAATACCAACGATCGTGGGCATCTACAAGTGCATACGGTGTTGCGGGACGTAAGTGCATTAGATATGTAACAGTGAACGTTTGCCCCTGTATCCAAGAGAAGACTACTCTGTATTCGAGAGATGTCCCACTCAACACATCACGCTAAATTAAAAATAAACGCCCTCGCACGTGATTTGCGTTCCAGAAATTGACCAGCACTATGCAATAAATCTGCCCCGAGAAAAGTCCACCCCCGATTTTTCTTCCCTCAACCTGTTCCCACTCGCTGCTCCGAGAAGAAAAAGAACAAAAGACATCCGCTTCGACAGATGTGACGAATGGCAGGGCGCAGGGGCGGCGGAGGACGAGAAAAACGGAAGGCCCCACCGTCGCCATAGCAGCGCTGCAGTGGCGTATACTGAGGGCTACCGAGGCTACCGGCGCGCGGCGGTAGCCCCAGAAAATTACAAGAAAAATATCTGACAAGATATATTATATTAAAAATAATTATAGGCCACATTCCTTTTCAGTGACATTCATTTTTCAAAATTCTATATAATCTGTTCTATGGAGATCTATGTTAAATCGCGCTCTCGTCGGCGCATCAGTTTTCTTAAAAGAGTTCGCAACGCCGAAGAAACCGCCGGGACCCAGCGGCATCCTCACAGCGTGCGTTCGTTGCATGACTCACTCCCCCTCCTACTGGTAAGAAAGGGCCAGCCAAGGGCTCAGGTTGCCGATTTCCCGACCGTGAATAAATGTCACAGCACAAGCTTCGACAAGTTTGTCTCTTGACAATGTGTGTATTGAACGGCGTTTATTAGGGAAGCCTTTTAATCGTTCGTACAACGAGAAATGGCAAAATATGAATGTGTTTCGTGAATATATATATATTTCTTATATTTCTATAATAAAAGTATTAAAAACTAGACTATCTACATAATCGAAGATTATGTATAGTTATATACTCAAAGTTTATTTCTCAGGTCAGCGGTAACCCAGGGCTTGAAAACAGTATATACACCACTGCTGCGTTGCCGTTTTTAGCCAGGTCCCGAAGACACTGGTTACTCTCAAGTGAAATGTATATAGCAACATCAGAAGTAACCTTTCAGTTAAGTGATTGATTAGTGATTCCGGGCGCGTCAACTGCTAAGGTCGTTAGTCCCGAACGTGAAGTGCATGTTTTATCGCGGGAAGTCGTGGTGATTCTCCCCCGTTGGTTGGCGATATCCTACGCCGACCTACGTCCACTTGCAGGGTTTCCCTAACCCCCACCAGCGGAACACTGCCAGCGGAACACTACCCGGGGCAACCTCTTAGCTCTCGATCGGCGTATACGCGTCGAACATGCGTCCTGTTGGGACCTAATGGTAACCGGCGGTCAGTTGAATAAAAAAACTAAAAAAAATTGTATATGTAAATCTATAATAAAGAAAATTTTCAATAGAACATAGATGCCTCGCCATTCCAGAGAATAAAAAGTGGCATAAAAAAGTATCGATAGAAATACTATTTTTAAAAACGTTATGTTTATTTACAAAATTACGTTTAATAATCGTCATTCTGATGAACAACGTAACATTTCATGTTATTATAGAATGAGGGCGGGTGTATAAATAATTCACAGAGTTACACCATTGTACATAGCCTAAACCGCCCAACAAACGCGTTATTTACAGAATTCTTCCAGAGTACTCTAAGAATATTCGGACCTCTGAGGCCAACATTCTTGAATAATTTATTATTATTATTATTATTATTATTATTATTATTATTATTATTATCATTATTAAAATATCGAACAACACGCCGATGTGTTATTTACCCTTAAAATTACTCACCGTTCATTTTCAACAAAACACTTTCACAGCCCATCACATTAGTTACCCATTATTGAGAAAATCCTTCATTTGAATATCCTGTACCACTGAGAATCTTTTGATGTGGGTAGAGTTGTACAGTCAAGAAAATGTGCCATTATGATGAAACACAACAATATTTTTATACACGGAATTGTAAATTTTAAATTTTCTATACGCATTACAGAATTATTTAAGTGCGACGTAGAGAAATCTACATTTCACCATGAATAAATATTAGAACGTGGTTGTCAGTTCTTCACGTGAAGTCGGGAGTGCAAAAACCTAAGAAACAGCAAATTAGAAAATTAGACACTACAACCATGTTTTGATGAATGCTGTACGGAGGAGGCTCAACTCCAGTGTTGGAGCCATGGTAGAATGTGGAGGAAATGGAATATCCCTAACACCATTCCATTTTAGGACATGTAATGACGTACAAAAATCGTCAGCAGCTAATCGGCTCGCCTGACCTTCTGCCACATCACACGGTGAAAGAAGAAACTCATAACGGCTTTTTTGGCCAATAACGACGCGCATACACGTGCTTCACCAACGCAGCTACACTTTAGTGTGTTTAGTAAGCGTAGAAGGCATTGACGTGACACGTGAGCTTAATGTCATTGGCCTAAAAAGAAACTTAAGAAGGTCCTCCCATTGACCACGTAATGTCGCGGAAGTTTAGTTGTCCCGATTTACTTTCATTCCGATGCGCCTTCATATCCGATGCGTTTCATACATATCCCCTCTCACAGTTGCACCTCCTCCTTACAGTTTTCATGACGTTCTTATTTTACTCGGATCCTACGCAAAATTTGAGTTGTCAATACGAATGTTTATTGTACGGAAGCTTAGCTTATGCACGCGCGAACGATCATCCGCCAGAACTCTCAAACACACTAAACGACAAACTGTAGCATTTTATTACCAATCGAATTAAAAACCAATCGGTAGTCAAGCGATTGCAACGATCGACAGCGCGGGAATTGTCGCTTCAATAGCCTAATCAATCGCTCCCGCCATTAAGGCAGCTCCACACATTCAGCGAGTAGCGAGAAACCTCTCGTTAACGAATCCCATGTACTGTGGATGGGTGGCTTGCTATTTGCCGAGCGACGAACATTTGGTAGTCGCCCGAACCACAGGGAGGCGGTCTTTTAGGCATATCACAAGGGAGCGAACATTCGCCGATCACATCTGCTGCTCGGGGTTGAGCTATCAGTCGCTCGCTACTCGGAGAATGTCGAATGTAAGGAGTCGACTTCACAGCTAACCAGATTGCCAGACTTGGAAAAGGTTTTATTGAAAATTTAGTGATAGCTTCAGGTTTTACTGAAAATCTTGAGAAAATAAACAGATTGACGAGAAAAACGAACATAACTTAGGGCAAACTGAAGGGAATTTTTTGGAAAACCGAACAACAAAATTCACGTTAGCAATTCCTCAGTAGAATTAAGATAAAAACAAATTTAACTTCAACCATACATGTTTTTTTTATATTTTCTTTCTAAACACAATGTTGCACACATTACGATAAATTTCAGAATGAAGTCAATGTCTATATGAGAGGTGAAAAAAATTTACCCCAATCCCTTTTTGTAATTTCTCAGAGTAGCATTTAATTGAGCATTCTCTCAGAAGTTTTCGAATATCTGCAATACCTTGAGAAAATAGGCCAAAGTTCATAGAAACTTTCTGAAAATCCATACCATTTCTCCAGGAATCTCCCCTCGCAAGGCACTGCCCCACACCCCACAAGCTCCCGACATTTGTGGTAATGGAGTGATGTGTAAGGGGAGAGGATAGATCAAGAAAGAGGAAAGAAATATGACGCATAGTTCGTGGTCTGTTTGTTAGGGTATTGCTCAGACAATCGCCTGGAATTGACCAGAGAAACCACGGAAAACTACCTATTAGAGCCGCCAGCTCCTGAAATTCTCTTCCAGAGCGCGACTGAATTCGACCGGGAGAGATGCTTCAGGGCATCAACTGATGTCTCTGCTGTCTCTCTGACCGAGAGGTTCTAGATTCTAGTCCCGACAGAGGCATGGGACAAACGGCCCACGGACCGCGCGCGATATTTCCTACCTCTTCCTTCTCCTATCTTCACCCCCTCTTACAGTAACATGCACTACAAGACCACACATGCCGGGAGACCGGTCGGGAGCTTACAGCTTGTCCCGGCTGGGGAGGTGCCCCGCTGGTGGGAGATACCTGGTTGAGCAAAACCCCGCTAGCTGACGATAGGTGGGCGCCGGATCTCGCCATCCAGTGGGAGAAGACCATCTCCGAATGGAAAAAACATGCGCTACACTACCGAGACTAATGACCCTGGTAGTTGACGCGCTCGGAATGACTAACAATCAGACAATCAATCAAACGACTGAATTCGATCTAGTAATCTAACTAGTGCGTAATTGCGTGAAATTACTGGCCGAGAAAGTACATGCTGTTTTAGCACCACCAGTTTCTTCTCCACATTCATCCTCATGAGTACTATGGGTAATGTTGAAAGACTCCTTTTGAAACGGTTGTTTTCGTTTCATTATTTTCTACAACGTTTGCAGCGGTGTCAAATGTCTATGATTTGATTTTTGTTGAATTGATGGCCACGCTATAATAGCTAAATTTTCGTAATTCGAACTCTCATTATGTCGGGTACTGGCTGTATGAAGCATAGGATGTGATGTAAACTTTGTCCAACCGTTCACCCAAAAACTTCTGCATCTCGCACGTAAAACACACTATAATCGTAACTCGTTCCAGAAATAGCGAGTATAAATTGTAATAGTTTCTGAAACGATGTTAGACCTATAACAAAATGGAACCTTTTTCTTTCATGGCTTGGGACCTGGATCGAACAATGTGCCTTGTATCGCAATATGAACGGTCCACAATTCTTCCAATGTATCAGACATCCTTTCTAGCAAAGGTTAAAACAAGCTTTTTTTATTAAAACCAACGCAATATGTTTTTGTTTAAATTAGTTTTTTGTTAAATTCACTTTTTTAAATAAAATGATAGGATAACAATAAAGATTTTTAAATTTGGCATATTCCTTGGTCATAATTCACCTCTCCTTTTTTCTGTCTTCATCTCTCCGCCTTTTCACTCTCTCCTTCCCCGTTCTATTCCTTCTTATTCTTTCTTTTCAATATATTTTCTCTTCATTTCACTTATTTTATATTACTTTATTCTCTTAACGTTCGGCATTACGCTGATATCTTCACGGAAAATATCTGAGTTTGTGTCTGGTTCCTCTCTTTGCAATTCCCGTCATAACTGTGCAATTTGCCCTCCCTTATTCCGATTTTGAACCTATGTACATTCATTCGAGCCTTCGAATTGCCGATAGGTCAGTGCTCTCAAGGTCTCCTACTGGTGACAATGGCACCCCTCATGACACCGTGACATGCTACAAGCTTCTCTGCATAACTAGCGTCGGGAAAGGAAACTATCAGTAGCAACCCTGCCCTCAGAAGGCAGAGTAACAGAATTTTACAAGGGACTCGATAAATCTTATTTTTCCAACTTAATAGATAACGCTGCTCGAATAATATCTGTCTGGTAGCACATATGTATGTGAACAAACATTTTCAATAATAAAATTGCTTAAAAACAAGCACAGGGTTCGATTATAGATTGAAAATTGGAGAAATAATTTAGGAATTTGTCTCTAAACATATGTAGAACCTGACGTTTATCAACGTGGAATTGCATGAAAATAAGGGAATAAGCACAGAAAAATAAAAGTTCAAATATAAATAAATAATAACAAACCTTCTTAAACTGATATATGTGGATCCCGCTCAATTACAATTAGTCGTGATTTCATATGTAAAACGCAAACGCGTTCAGCGCCATTTTTACTATCTACTGCTCTCTCGTGGCGAGGTGATGAATTGAATTTGCCTTATTTTACGTGGCGAGACTCAGGCCATGAGGCCTGCTCTTCCGTCTGCCCACGCAAATTTCGTTACACTCCTTTCAACAAGAGAAAGAAGGTATTACTTGGGCGACGAAACAGGCGATTTGAATTTAGCTCAGAGGCATCATTTAGGCTTGAGGATCTTTTACATGCAGTAAATCTACTAACATGGGACAGCCGGCTTTACTTCCCATCCGAAGGAAGGCGTACGAAGGATTTTTTCGCCCTTAAAAATCCACGGTTTCGATCGGGTTTGAACCCGCAAACTTGGGTATAGCAGTCCGATACGCTAACCGCTACACCATCGCCGCCGCCGCCGCCGAGGTGATCAACTGCATGGAGGGGTGATTTCGTCGTGCTCCCCGTGCCACGGATTCCCGCTGGCGGCATCGACTTTTGACATTACTGTGCTAGGCAGAGAAGTAGTAACTCTGATCTTAGTTTCGCCACTCCTAAGGAAAAAGACACCTAGTTACAAGCAAGAGTTTTCTCAAAACTATCAGGTAGCCGAGAGTGCGCATGCCCGTTTCCGTGAATTTAATGAGGTTACCTTAATAGGTAACTACCATTAGCGGGGCACCGTCCCAGCCAGGACAAACTAAGATCCCGACCGGTCTCCCGGAATATGTGGTAGTGTAGTGCATGTTAGTGTAAGTGTAAGCGGTGAGGATAGGGCAAGGAAGAGGAAGGACAGATCGCGCGAGGTCCGTGGCCCGTTTGTTAGGGTACTGCTACGGCATGCACCTGGTGTTGATCGGAGGAACCACGGAAAACTACAAATCAGAGCAGCCGGCCGCTAGAATTCGCTTCCAGACAGCGACTGAACTCGACCTAGCCGACAAGCTAGTGTCGAAAATCCTGCCACCGCCGGGACTCGAACCTAGAACCTTCCGGTCAGAGGCAGCGACATCAGTTGATGCCCTGAGCCACCTTAGCCGGTAGTTCCGGCACCAACCTATCGTCTATCGGCTTATGGTATATGTGGGGCTAATATACTTTCCAGACATCTCCACCAACGGTACACCGCCCCGCCTGGACACACTATGAAGTTCTGGTTGGCCTTCCGACATTCGTTGTCGGATTGATTGATCGATTACTAGTAATTCCGTGCACGAGGCACAGCTAAGACCAGTATTCCCGTAAGTGTAGTGCATTTTTCTCGGGAGATGGCAGTCATCTTGTCCCGCTGGATGGCGAGGTCCGGCGCCGGCCTACTGTTGACTAGCGAGGTTTACCCCAACCAGGTCTGTCCCACCAGCGGAGCATGCCCCCAGCCGGGACAAGCTCTAAGCTCCCGACCAGCCTCCCGGCATGGGTGGTAGGGCAGTGCATGTAAGGGTAAGTACAGGTAAGGAACAGGATAGGACAAGGAATGGAAAGGAAAGATCGCGCGTCCGTTTGTTAGAGTATTGCTCCGGCATTCGCCTGATATTGATCCGAGAAACCACGTAAAAGTATACCGATCAGAGCAGCCGGCTGCTACAATTCTCCTCCAGACAGCGACTGACTTCGACCTAGCTGTCAAGCTAGTGTCTAAAATATTGCCACTGTCACTACACGAACGTAGGACTTCTAGGTCAGAGGCACAGCAGTAACATCAGTGGATGCACTGAGCCACTTCTCCCGATCAGGGTACTCGAACTCTAGGACCTCGCTCAGAGTCGCTGCAGTTGCAACAGTTGTTACTCTGAGCTATTTCGGCCTGTTTGCATACAAAAGACATCACGAAACTATCACGTACCCGAGCGCGTGTGTGGGCTGCTTATCGCGAAGTGACTGGCTGTCAGCAAGTGGTCTTTCAAAGGACGTTTTATCGGCCGAGCAACATTCCATCTGTGGCGCCCAGCTCGTTCGGCCGCGAGTAGTAAACGCACATTTCGGGGGCTTTGGCCGGCACGTCCCGCAGAAACGCGTATACGTCGCGTTAACGACGTGTTAACGGCGTGTTAACGTCGTGTTTACGAGCTCTTTGGCGTGCGGGATATGCTGCCTGGAAGGGCGCGCGATGTTTGTCCTCTCCCCCCTGTGGGTTGGGTGTATCTCGACCCCAGGATTTATAACCTGGGTTTACGTATGTTTTCGTAAAAGGGAGTCGTGTAAAAAGAAATACATTGGAAGCGATGCTTACACAAGAGAACAAAAGATGCGGGGAAATAGTCATTGACATCATTTGGATGATACAGAGCAATTAATTGACGCGTTTGAAGTTTGCAAACGAAGGCTTCGATTTATTAACAGTGACCTTTGACAGAACATCAGTTGTTATTATCTCATTCGATCAAGAGCTTAAATGTCACTACAGTGATGTCACTATGGTGACGTTCAAGCACCTGAATGGAAGACAACGTGCTGTTAATCTGATGAATTGTCAAAGGACACTGTAAATAAATCGAGGTATAACCAATAACAAAAATGTTTTTTGTGATATTGAAATCAGTCCAAAAACTTTAATCACTGAAATTATAATAATTTCTGCATGGTGACAGATGGATTTTAAAGTTCAGATTTTATTGGTAGAGATCACCATTTATTTTTATGGAATAATGGTAACAAAGAAATTCAGTGTTTTATAAAGTCCCCTTTCATATATTAAAAAGTCAAGAAAGTAAACTTACTTGTTTATTATATTAAACTATTGTTTAATAGGTTGCAAGACGATATTACTTATCGTCCAATAAAGAGAATCAAATGATGTTGCGGGGAAATTAAATTGCTCCTACACAAAACAGTTTTTGTATTACAGCAGTTTTCGGAAAAAAAGAGGAAGTGGCAAGAACAGGGGGTTCAGGGGACACGGAACAATTATGCAGTGATAATTTTTTTTGTATTTAATTTTTTTATAAATTTTCATAATTTTCTTTTGAAATTAGCGTGTGAATTTTGTTGATAACACGACTTTAAGGTTTTTTATTATTTATATGGTGAAATCCTCATTGGCCTTAGGTGTTGGCTTCAATACTTTTAGGCACTGTTACACAATGCAGAGCATAAATACTGAAAGACTTAGACATGCAGAAAATTAAGAACTTCACGTTGTGAAGATAACCAACAAACGAGCTAAAAAGGAAGTATTGGGAAAAGTATGTTTTGATGAGGCAAGTTTTCAAGCTGGCGTGTTTGGAGGGTTTTTTTTTTTTTTTTTAATTTTTAAAAGGAAACATAAATTTTCAGGAGTTGATAATGAAAGTCGCCTACATTTACTGATTTTTTTCTTCTGATTTCCTTAGTGACCTTCTGATTTCCTCTGCAAAATGTGTTTTATGTTAATTAAGGTCGCATCAATATTTAGGTCATTAGCGACCACTATTGGAGTTAACGGGATGGTTACTATGAAAATGAAACGAAATGATGATAAGGGGTGAAAGGACGAACACAAATACAACCATGCCCGAGGCGGGACTCGAACCCGCAACCCTTCGGTCCGAGATCGCAACGACACTACTGCCTTAGTGACCTTGGTCCCGGATCGAAAACTTTATTTACTACAAAACGTGGTAAAAAAATTACATTATGAGAAAATATTTTTATCTACAAAAATAGTAAACACATTTCAAAACCGTAGTTTCGGTATTATTATATGTGTTATATCTGTTTCCTGTAAAAATTTCATAAGCCTAACTTTAATAGATTCTGATAATTAGAATCAAACATTTAACATTGTCAGGATAGGGCATTTCATGTCCCCAAGCGGAAACCTACTTCCTCGCCATCGCTCAGATTGATTGATTGATTGATTTTTCGTGTTTCCGGGCGCGTCAACTACTTCGGTCATTAGTCCCGTTAGTGTAGTGCATGTTTTTTCTCCGGAGATGGCGGTGATCTTCCCCCGCTGGATGGCGAGATCCGGCGCCGACCTACCGTCGGCTAGTGGGGTTTCCCCCTAACCTGGACTCTCCCACCATCGGGGCACCGCCCCAGCCGAGACAAGCTCTAAACTCCCGACCGGTCTCCCGGAATATGCGGTAGTGTAGAGCATGTTAGTGTGTGTGTGTAAGGGGAGAGGATAGGACAAGGAAGAGGAAGGACAGATCGCGCGCGGTCCGTGGCCCGTTTGGTAGGGTACTGCTCCGGCATTCGCCTGGGGTTGATCGGAGAAACCACGGAAAACTACCGATCAGAGCAGCCGGCCGCTAGAATTCTCCTCCAGACAGCACCTGAATTCGACCTAGCTGAAAAGCTAGTGTCGAAAATCCTGCCTCTGTCCTGACTCGAACCTAGGACCTCCCGTTAGAGGCGCTGCAGTGACATCAGTTGATGCTACCGCTACAGGTCCATCGCTCAGTAATGAGTGCGTTTGTATTCCTGCTTTACGTCTTAGCAACTTTCGGTGCTTACAGTCGGTGGCTGTTTCTTTCAGCTGTAGGCTGCAGCCTCCGTGATGCGTAACACCCCCCCCCCCATCCTTCTCGCCAAAGCGACTCGAACGCCCCTTGCGGTCATTGTACATTCTATGTTCGACAAACTGTTACCGAACGACTGCAATCTTCCAAGTCAGCCTCGTGGTCTGAGAGAACCCATTGATTGATTGATTGATTGATTGACACTTCCGGGCGCGTCAACTGATAAAGTCATTAGTTCCGTAAGTGTAGGGTATGATTTTACCGCGTAGGTGATTTTCCCTCGAAGAATGACGAGATCTGGCGTCGATCTACATCTCGACTTGCGGGATAATCGCCAACCAGTTATCTCCCATCAGTGGGGCACCGCCCCAGACGGGACATGCTTTAACCTCTTGGCTGGTCTCCCGATATGTGTAGTGCACGTGTGTATGTAAATAAGGGGAGAGGATAGGAGAAGGAATAGGAAGGAAGGATCGCGCGTGGTTCGTGGTCCTTTTGTTATGGTACTGCTCCGGCATTTGCCTAGTATTGATTGGAGAAACTACGGAAAACTACCGATCAGAGAAGGCGGTCTCTACAATTCTCCTCCTGACAGCGACTGAATTGGATCTAGCTGACAAGCTAGCGTCGAAACTCTTACCATGGTTGGAATTCGAGCCCTAGGACCTCCCGTTCATAGGGACCTCAGTGATATCAATAGATGCCCTGCACCACCAGCGAAGTGTGTTGACTTTAATCTATCAGCGGATTTTGAGAAATAACTCACCACACGTCGTCACTGAATACCGGAACTCGGTTTCTTGAAGATTCTTCTTAAACAAATGGAAACTACATTTCAAATGAATTAAACATAAAATTTCCAGTAAGACAAAATATCAGTTTTCGATTACGGGAAAGAAAAATTTCGAAACTTTTCATTTGCATTCGATACTTTGCCTCCTAATGACCTCTTATCCACCTCCAGACGAGCTTTATCACCGACGGATCAACCAAAACATTTTTTTAAAAACCGTGAAGATGGCCCGAAAAAATTTGGAAAATTGAAAAATTGCAAATTTATTTTCGTGGATTCGTTTGTCCATCGTTTGACCACGTTTGCCCACCCTTTAGAAAGTTTTTACCAGGTCCGGTTCAAATGTTACAGACAAAAAACCTTTTTCCCCGCCATTTTATCGATTCAAGTAAATACCAAGAAACACACGAAAATTTCGAGATTTTACTGTCCTCTTCGTTAGTCTATCTTTGCAAAACGAATATCCATCACTTAGAAAAGGTATATTACGTTTAGTTAAAAAATTACAGGAAAAAAGACAAGTTTTCCGCCACTTTTTGTAAATTTGACAAAAAAGACGAAACTACACTGAAATTGTGAAAATTATCATTTGCATTCTTTTGTCCATTGACCACATTTGCCCACCCCTTAGAAAATTTTTACCAGGCTGCTTTCACGAATTAGAGAAAAAAAATTCGAAATTTCAAAATTTTTCTTAAAATATTAAAAAATACCAAAATTTGAGGGGCGCTTTCGTTTCTCCATCGTTTGACCACCTTCAATCACGTGCTGGATTATTTTTACCACGTGTCCTCTAGCAGATATTGTCGAAAAGCGTGTTCCACGGCACCCAGAAACCGTCAACCTGGCCCGAATCAAATTCAGAACTGAAAATTTTTGTGTGGATTCGTTTGTCCATCGTTTGATCACCTTTGCCCACCCTTTAGAAAATTTTTACCTTCCCCGTTCAAAAATGATTGATAAAAAACGGTTTTACTATTATCTATTCTGTTATCAAATTTTACCATTACCTTTGTTGTTGTCAGTGTTTTTTTTTTTTTTTTTTGTCAAAAATGACTTGGTTTAGGTCTGAAATATATTTTCAGAATACTCCGATGTGTATGACTGTATCATTCGACAAAGTAATCATATTCAGGAGGTGACATCAACAGCACACTACAAAAAATTCACATACAATACATGTACATAATCATCATTTAATAATGTAGTAAAATTCCAAGTGTGTTACACGGTGTGATAGTAACGTACCCAATACCGCATCATGCAATATCCTTGCCTTTCGCGTTATTCGAAGTAACAGTCCGTATGTATCGCGTGCTTGGATGGAAATATTTCTAGTCTCTTCCAATCTTCTAAAACCGTTCTTAGCTGCTTCACGATTGTGCTTAAGTCGAAGGGAATATATCTGTGATTAAACAGGAGAGAGATGCCGGTGTAAAGCAAATGGTGGTTTGTCAGCATCAAAGTTGACGAGTCATATGCAGCTAAGGTCTAATAGTTATGCTACATCTTCTAAAAGAAATGCTCATATAACCAGCTATTGACGCTTCCGAACGCTCTAGTAACATTTTAACAACATTGCAATGATTTTGAACTAAAAGTTGGAAAACCTTCCTCCAGATATATCCAACAATAACTGTGTGCGTGCGGATGCGACAATAGGCGAGCGTTTTGCGCACAAAATTACGTTGGGCGATAATGGGTTAAGGTCAGAGTAGTTTCAAGGATGTTACAGAGTGTGCTAGGAGTATTTAATACAAGCCCTATACCATTTTATTCTTCTGATTATTATTATTATTATTATTATTATTATTATTATTATTATTATTATTATTATTATTATTATTAATTATATGACATTATATTACAATGCCGCATCATATAAGATCCTTCCCTTTTGCGATATTCGAACCCAACCGGATGTAACGCGTTTCCTTGGGTACATATGTGTCAAATCCTGACGGCCTGGTATGGACGGAACCGGGAGCGGTAGCTCAGTGCATCAACTGATGTCACTGCAGCGCCTCTGACCGGGAGGTCCTAGGTTCGAGTCCTGATGGCGGCACGATTTTCGACAATAGCTTTTCAGCTAGGTCGAATTCTGTCGCTGTCTGGAGGAGAATTCTAGCGGCCGGCTGCTCTGATCGGTAGTTTTCTGTATTTTTTTTTTCGATCAACACCAGGCTAATGCCGGAGCAGTACCCTACCAAACGGGCCATGGACCGCGCGCGATCTTTCCTTCCTCTTCCTTGTCCTATCCTCTCCCCTTACACACACCCTTATACTAACATGCACTACACTACCACATATCCCGGGAGACCGGTCGGGAGCTTAAGAGTTTGTCCCGGCTGGGGCGGTGCCCCGCTGGTGGGTGAGTCCTGGTTAGGGGGAAACCCTACTAGCCGACGGTAGGTCGGCGCCTGATCTCACCATCCAGCGGGAGAAGATCACCGCCATCTCCCGAGAAAAATATGCACTACACTAACGGGACTAATGACCAGAGCAGTTGACGCACCCGGAAACATTAATAAATCAATCAATCAATGGTATGGAAGGAAGAAGACGAATACACAGTGGAGGGGAGAGACCCACCATACCACGACACATAAACTCAGTAATAAGTTTAGCACCCACTGAAATCGCATTTCTATTCAAGAACCTGTTTTTGGATTTACACATACAATAGAATAAACCCATTGAAATGGGTTCAGTGCAGGTGCGTGATACGAAATGTGAGCTTTCAAATGCTGAGATAAAGGCCGCGTTGTTGATGGAAAAGCTATGTATCGTTCTACTAATGGCTTGTTTGTAAGAGAGTGAAACGAACGTTCATCGTGTTTGTTATTGCCACAGAACTACAGTAATTTGTTTGCCTGTCTTTTAATGGCTCCTTCTTGGATTGAGTTCAACTAACATTGACGCAAACACAGAGACTCCTTTCGCACTTCATTACCGTCCTTTGTTTCTTTCCCCGCGTTTTCTTCTTATATGATTTGTACTTCTATGTTTGAAGGAAAATTCTTCTTGTTCGATTTATATTATGAGATATTAATTTAATGATGCATGCCCCTCGAGTTAGCTAACGGACTGCGAGCTAGCTTCACTGAGGCGATCCCGAGTTTGATTCCGGGCCGGGGCGAAAATGAAGCAGCAGATTTCTAATACAAAATATCTCAGTTCCTACAGTAGTACTGTGACGAAAGAAAAGCTTATACAGGCTAAGTCATCTAAGTACTGTGATGGGCATACATGATGTTCTACTCATGTCTCCCGTACCTCCAGGCGTGGATAATAAAAATAGGGTGCAGGCTTGGGAACATCACAAATTAGCAAAATACAGATTAATCCGACCTTAAAATGCCAAAATATTGAATTATGTCATTAAAGAATTTGTTTGCTTAATTAACTGCATTTTACAGTAAATTCACGAGATTTACGTGGAGGCGAAGGGGGTTCAACCCCTCAAAAATATAGATTTTTCTTGTTTTTTTGTTGTTGTTTTTTGCTTTAAAAATATTGCAATTTTTGCTCTTCAAAATGCAATTTACATTTTTGGTTTACGCGCTAGAGATATCGTTGTTTTTATAAATGCATGCACCGAATGTGGGTGAAGTTCGACAATTTGACTTTCAAAATATGGTGTTTAATATGTGTATTTTCTTAATGATTGTGACTCTGAAGGGTTTAAGTGTATGGGGGAACTGAAACCATAACGTACAGATGTTACTGTACAAAAATTTGATTGGATAAGCAACATTCAATAGCGAATGGGGATGAGACTGAGAAAATTGAAACAAACACTTGGTACAAAACTAAGTGATGGGAAAACTATGGGAGAAGAGGTCGATTCACTGATGAATCAACAGGTTGCAGAAATGTTATGGTTAAGACATAAAACAAAATAATGTCTCTGCTGAAGACATGAATAGAGGAGAACGGGCTCTGTTATTCCGCGAGACAGATGAAAATCCAACCATAGCGCTCGCGCATTGTTGTCGAATTCATGCGACTTCTAGCGCTAATCCATTGTTGTATTACTATTTTCAACTAGTGGAACGCTACAAAGTGCTTATTATATGCGCGGGTTGTATGAGCTTTTTTTGGGTTATGAAACTTTAGAAGCAATTTCGCGTAAGTTACATACTTTCATATTCAAGGAACATTTTCTCCAAAACTATGGATAGTCGATATACCAAACTTTCACAGCTTATAATCAGTGGTTAATTCTTAATTGTACCACGGGCATTTAACAAACACTCTAGTATTTTGACAGGAATGATTTTTTTAATTTAAGGAAAAATAGTGTAAAATAAAAAATATTACTTGAAACCCATTCTAAATATTAAAATTTCTCTGAGATAATGATAATAAAGACTCAATGTAAATGCTGTGAAAATATCAAAGCTCTAGCATTCATAGTTTCTGAGAAAAAGGAAAATAAAAAAATCAGGCAGTATAGGCACGTCCAGCTCCCCTTAATAAGAAATATCCTAAAAAAAATTTGCTTCAAAATTGCGAGGCAATTGGAGATTCACATTATCAGCGATTCTTGGGCATTCCTGATCCGTACACTTTATTTTCCAATTTTCATCTACAATTGACTTGGTCCAGAAATTCCCTCTGTAAACCAACAAGGATTACTTAACTAGGCAAAGTAGAACTCGTGTTTCAAAAAGAGAAATAGTGACGGTGTGAAAAAGCAGCGGCGTCAGTAAAAATAGCGGGCAAATGTCATGGATACATCAAGTCAAGAGAACAGAAAGAAAAAAATACACAATCGTTTCTCTTCGCGTTAAATTTTACGGGTTCCAACACCTTCCGACGAGGTATTTTCGGAACTGTTTGGAAAGCTTTCCTTCGGAACTTGACTTCATGAACTGCCCAAAGTCCAATCCCACGCATTCAGGCGGCTTTGACATTTGCGTCATTCTGTAGACGCGTGAATGCAAAGAGTCGATTTTCTTTTTCTTCAGCCAAAATTACGCGAGATCTGAAGTCGGTTTCAGAAACAACTTCTTTTGGGTTGGCAAAGAATTGATGAATCCAACGGATCTCAAATCCTTAGAATAATGTCCTGAGCCACCTCTGCCAAACACAAACTTTGTGATAAATTACATCATATTTTGAACAAAGAGTACATAATTGACAAAACTAACTACTTTCATCTTCTTACAATGAAAAAATACCTTCCCTGTTTTGAGACAACTTGACATTTCATTTACAACTGATTTTTATTACATATCAGTCATTACATAAAAATATAATACACACATATGTATTACATATATATGTTACATATACATATATATATACACATGTTACATGTATATGTAATGACTAACTGATATGTAATAAAAATCAATTGTAAATGAAATTTTAAGTTGTCTCAAACCAGCGAAGCTATTTATTATCTGCAGGAGAGCTAAAAACACATCGACAGCTTCCCATTCATTATAATTAATTTCATTTTCCTAAAAAAATTGAGACAAAAAAAACAACAATTATTGATGGACTTCCATCATAGGTTAATAATATCTCAGAATTAATACAATGAAGGCTTATCTGCCGTCATTTGTTCATTACGTCGTTTCCCAAACCAACTTCAAGCAGTGCAGTAGGTCTTGGTCGTTTTGTTTTGCGAGTTGTAATCGATCTACCGAAAGCAGTCGATGTATCGCCATCTATCGCGAGCAAGCACGTGAGTGGGAGATTATAGTTAGCGAGGAGATGGGGAGATTTTTAAGTTCAAAGAATAATGAGCGTTTTTGAAAGCACGGATTAGTGAGTTTATATAAACGCAGTGTCCAGCAATCGCCTAACATGTACCTTTACATTTCATTGATAATGATAATAATTCGTAATGCATTACGTCTGTAAGTTAATATGGATAGCAGGATTTCCTGCTAAGGTCCACAACATACGTGTACAGATCTTGGTAATTATATAGCATTTCAATTACATTTTCAGAAACATGGCCAACCCTGATTCACTGTGAATAGAGTTTTTGTTGTTCCAATATTTGTTAACATCCCTCATTTCGTTAGACTTGGTGAAAAAGTACTTAACGATGTGAAACAATATTTTTGGGATTTTCGATTTTACGAATGGGGCATGTATAGAATTTTTCTAAAAAAACTTCTCTTCAGGTCTTGCTTTTGTACGGTATGGGCATCACAAAGTTTCAGATAGTAAATTACCATTTATTAATTTACCTGGTAAAGTATTATAACTTTTTACTCGCAAATGACATTGCAATTTTGATCTAGGTTCAGAGATTTTAAAACTCATTGCAAGTCTATGTGAACCTATAGAATCAAATTATGATATACGAATTACGCCAACAGAAGGCATCGTTTAGTACTAGCGAATGTATTACGAATATCTTGATATACTTTGAAAAATGTATTAGCTGTTTTTTACGTTTGAAATTGGTACAATTCTACTTATTTTACATTTCCTTAGCATTCGAATTAAAACAAGAGGATTGAAATTATTTTGAACTTTTACATTTTATCGTTCAATAATGATTTGTTCTTCTCAGAAAACAAACATTTTTGACGCTGAATCTAAACTGGCTGATGATTTGTTGTTGTTTTTTGTGTCAAAGTCGCAGCCTTTCCTTGACATACAAATCAGACGAAACAAACAAAATCTTCTATACGAATAATACAAAATTGTTTGCATAATGGGTTTGCTGACTGGAGACTGAAAACTGTCATACATTTGCAGGTTACGTTACAGGAATTGTAATCCCACGACGAAGCAATAAACGGACAAAATTACACATTTTCTAATAAAATAAATATTTAGTCGACTTTATCAACCATGCAGCGAGTCACCTTCCCATTTTAAAAATCAATTTCAAGCGCATACAAATTAACTCCTCTGGAATAGTCAAACATTATTCAAAATATTCGTTGAAGAAAGAACGTGTATTTAATTGCGTAATGTTTTGTGTATTGTATTTGAAGTATCGTCCCGTAATTACAAACTTGATGGTACAAACTAAATGAATTTTTTTATCCAAAACAGAATTAGAAGATAGTGAAGTTGGTTCTTGTCCCATACTTTTTCATAGCATTGGTTCAGATTATCGGCCAATACAAAACATAAATAACAACGTCAATTACAGAAGTAATAATTGAGTAAGTGGCCGTCCATAAATTACGTAACGCAAATTTACAGTATTTTTAATACCCCCTCTTTCCCTGTAACGCACCCGTAACGCACGCTTGACCCCCCTCTAAATAATTACATAAAGCTTTCAACAATACACCCTTGTAAACACCAGACGTGAAAAAATTGTATTCATTATATTTGTGTTGTATATTAAAATTTATGATACTTAAAGTATAAATTAGTAGGTGAAGCTAATAGCTTCTAACAAAAGATTGGAACAAGTTGTGCATGAAGGAAGGGCGCGTAGGCGAGAAAATTTTTTATCACAAGCCATGCACACGGCGTCATGGGCGAAAGTCTACTGCGCCAATTTGAATGAATTCTAGAAGTCAATATCGTCACAGTCAATCTACATAACAGTTTTGAATATTTTCATCGTAATCTTACAGATTCAATAAATAATTGATGTAAATTGTTACAATAAATGGAAATTTTTTTCTATCTAATAACTTTAAACTAATTAGTTAATATTTTAATGTTTAAGTGTATGACTCGAAAGAAGAAATTAATTCAGTAAATGTTGAAAATGTAAAAAAAAACAATGTTAATTTCATAACAATAAACTAATACCCTCTACCCCTCCGTAACGCATCGTAACGCGGTCACAAACCCTTCCCCTCCTCTTTAGCGTTCCATAATTTATAGAAGACCCCTAAGCAGTTGAGCCAGTTGAGCACCGAGGATAAAAATATGCTGCAAAGAAATAGCTTACGACACAGACGCCTACTTTGTGTAGCCAAAAGAAAATCAATTTTTCGCTCTGGGAAGGACGAGATAAATGTGTAGATAATGTCCAAAAAAGAAACAAATATTGTGAAAATTAAAACTTACTTTTAATAATAAAATATCAATCCTTTTACCTACATATAATGGTGAAATGTACTTTCTGATTTTCTCTTGTAGTACACACTGAACGTTTATTTTCACTATACCTAATACAATATTTCTTATGGTTGTGTATCATTCTCACGGTGATAAGTCTTCTGAGCCCATACCCGGAATCCTACTTTCACAAAAGCAAGATACGAATTTCTTTCCCTTTTCATCTGTTAAAAAAACTACACAAATGTTAGTGATCGAGTATTTTCTATCTAATTCCACGAACTGGAAAATAGAACCATTAATCTAACTATAAAGATGACTTCATGTTAACTAACGTTCGAAGATGCGTCTTTGATCGCTGTAACATCTACAGGAAGCTATTTCATTAATAAATTACTATTGATTTCTTTAATTTCATTGTTTTAGTAGGCTTTTTAAAATGTATCTCAGTAGTTAAGCAGTTTTCGCTTATACAGGCGACTAGTACTTCTTACAACCGGTGTAGATCTGACTACGAAAACGTATGTGCTATGTTTACCATCCGCGTACGCTTCGTTCTTCAGTTAATTTGCTGTGCAGATCGCTCACTCATAGTCCCCATCACTCAAGGTTTACAGAGTAGTGGTCGTTGATTGATTGATTGTTAATGATTCCAGGTGCGTCAATTACTACCATTAGTTGATCGGTAATGATAGTAGCATCACTACTGTCATTAGTCCCGTAAGTATAGTGCGGGATTTTGTTCGCGCGTCTTCCCCTGCTGGATGGCCACATCCGGCGCTGACCTACCGTCGGCTACCGAGGTTTTCTCCAACCAGGTATCTCCCACCAGCGGGGCACTGCCCAAGCCGGGACAAGCTCTAAGCTCCAGACCGGTCTCCCGGAATATGCAGTAGTGTAGTGCATGTTAGTGTAAGTGTACGTGTGTGTGTAAAGTGAGAGGACAGGACAGGACAAGGAAGAGGAAGGAAAGATTGCGCGCGGTCCGTGGGCCGTTTGTTAGGGTACTGCTCCGGCATTCGCCTGGTGTTGATCGGAGAAACCACGGACAACTACCGAACAGAGCAGCCGGCAGCTGGAATTCTCCTCCAGACAACGACTTAATTCCACCTACATGCAAAGCTAGTGTAGAAAATCCTGACGCAATCAGAACTCGAAACAAGGAAGAGGCGCGGCAGTGACATCAGTTGATGCACTGAGCCACCGCTCCTGGGCAGTAGTGGTCGTGTTCTCGAGCTATTAGCCAACCAGCATCGAATCCCTTCGGACGAGCGGCGATGCACACTCAGCACACCGACGCTGGGCACGGTTGCCAACTCTAGCAACAATATTGCGTTTGCCTATAGGGAGTTTTGGCAACGCAGGGTCGTATGCCATTTTTCGTGAATAATAGAAAGAATGAAATAAAGGTAATCAAAACTTATGCTTCCTAATATTTTACAGGAGAATGAGAGAAGAAAACAACGTGCGTAACTTGCCTGTCTCTGCTCAATATTTTACAGAACACTCATCGAATTTAATTAAACAACTTTCAGACTACATTGTTCAGACTCTTTATTGTTCCCGTGTTGGCCCATTCATTAACCAGTTTCTCTTCTCCAACAACCTCATGTCGACGACGATTATAGAAGGATACACACATGTTACACAAGACTTACGATATACGCCACATTTCACTCTATGCACAAACCCTACACAAAGTAACAAATACTGGAGAAGTGTTTGTTATGCACTATCTTTGCGTACAGTCAGCTTAGTGTACTGGTACTTTCACTTGATACGTGGTAAAAGTAACTCCTTACAGAGCAAGCAAAAGTTCACATGGTACAGATCTTTGCAGTAGCCGATTTTAGAGTATAGCCGACTTCAGAGTATAGCCGACTTCAGAGTATAGCCGACTTCAGAGTATAGCCGACTTCAGAGTATAGCCGACTTCAGAGTATAGCCGTCCTTAAAGTACAGGCGATTTCACAGTAATCGAGGTCACAGAATTCGAAATGCGACGTTCGAACTATGGAGAATTATGTAATGAATATCAGTTTCGGTCATCGCGATTGAATTCCACACTCGGTATTACAGGAGCTACAGACATTCATGTAACCTACTAATCTGGATTATCAGAGACATTTGCATAGCGCTATGCGCAGAGCCTAAAAAGTAGTATACGCGAGGGTGCGTCACGTTGATCTCTATCAAATGACCAAAGTATCTAGCAAGCGATATTCCATCTCATTAGCGTTTCACTTGTAGACACGCCGCTTCGATTTATCGAGCTGTGGGCAATGGAGATTCCAGCCGCGCGCGTGGAGCGCGGGGGGTGCGGCCGCTGAGAGGCGCGTGGGCGGGAGCGAGGGCGACTGCACGGGACGTGGGTACTCGAGCACCGAGCGGCGCTGAGTGGGATGTCACGCGCTCTGGCGGCGGCGGTGCGGCGGTGGACCGGGAGCGGTGGGAGTGAGTGTGTGGCGGCGAGAGGGAGGAGTTGGAGGGGGCGGAGCAGCGGCTGGAGGGCGTGGCGGAAGGGGCGGGGGGATAGGGCGGGAGGATGGGGTGGGGGATGGGGCGGGGGCGGGGCGGTGGGTGGGCGGGGGAATGGGCGTGTGAATGGGGGCGGGGGAATGGGGCGGGGGAAAGGAGCGGGGATGGGCGGGGGATAGGGCGGGGGATGGAGCGGGGGATGGGGGGGGGATAGGACGGGGAGTGGGGCGGGGTGGTGTGGGGGGCGTTTAATATAATAATTGTAGGAAGACGCTCAGAAAAATTTATATTTTCGTAATTTTCGAAAAGTCAAAGATTCCAACGTAAATGAGATCTGCACCATTCTCTTAAGCGTCCATTTTCCTCTCCTAGGACAAAGTTTAACCTCAAAATTTGGTGCAATTTTTTTGAAAATGTCCGAGGGGCTTCAAGTACCCCTTAAAACCATAATATCGGTTTCAAATTCCCGGGTCCGTGACATCAGCCAGAATGATTGAGGAATATCAATTTTGGAAAAAAACGGCTGAACGGTTTGTGTGCTAGCGTTGTGCGGACGGACGGACGGACGGACGGACGGACGGACGGACGGACATTTTGCCATCAGTCAATTTTCTGGGAATCAAGGACGCACAAAACATGGATTCTGGCTACACCACGTGTTAGAGGATTTGTTTCTATATTTAACAACTGGATTTATCTACTTTTTGGTTACCAGGGCTCGGCAATAAGTTTTGGTGTCGAAAAATCGCCGTTCTTCGGCGCACGGTTTCCAATCTTTCTCTTCTTAAGTTAAGTGCGAGATCGTAAAAAACTGTGTTGTAATGTACGAAAAAGAACCTGGAAATTTTATATTATCAGAGCTGGAAAACCGGGGAAAAAACTTGAATTCCAAAATGCCAGATCGCTGGTCATCCTGTGAAGTGTGACAAAACGTCACATATTATAACGTAACCATTAACAGTGAGAGAAAATATGTACTGTTGTAGTACCATTTGTTTCTATAAGTTTTTTACGAAAAGTGCTAAATGCACTGAATAAAACGACATAAACGCCATTTCTATGTATTCTTTTGATTTCTCAAATGTAATTTTATGTAATATCTCTCACGTCAATAGTATTTACTTTACTGGGACATTATTGAATTTGTGAGTAGAACTGCTTCAGGCCATTTCTAATTAAGTTTGTCGAAAATGTAAAAGTCTCGCTCAGAAACGCTCAAACGACAGTTCCTCAAAAACGGCTCCACATTTATCAATACAAATATGTAAATACGAACAGGTTTTACTTTTCTACGGTATTACTAAAGTCACATTTCCATTCTACTATTAAGTGACCGAAAAGTTGAGAAATGTGAAAAATGTATGCGTTTTCTATAAAACAATTTTTATCAATATGAATATATAATGAGGTACATGAAAGTGAACTAAAACATCATTTAAATTGATAAGTAGTACTGCAAATATGTTCTACATGTTTTGTATAGTTAGTTTTCAGAAAATTGTTCACTACTAACGCTTTTATAATGCTTCATTCTAACGCCATATCAATAAAACAAATGAATATCGTCACTGTCGAAACAAACACATTAAGTGTCTAGATGGTGATTAATACATTATAAACTGAAGGAATAAATGCCTCTGGAACAGTCACAGATATAAATTATGAAAGATGCACATTTATTGTTTCGTTATGAAATGAGTATAGCTTATGCGCCATTTAACTTTCGCCTCCTGCATTTAGCAAAAGTGAGTCAAAGTTGGTGGACCGTGGTTTCGATATCCACGTAAAGCACACAAATATTTTAAGTTGTATTTGAGGATGCGTAGGGGGCATTCCGTGTCAATCGCGAGTTTTCTGTGTACCCGAATTCTTCCATAATCTCTTGGCTTGACAGATAACTCTCTATAATTAAGTAACTGGCTCCCTACACCCACAACGAAGATCCGAGGTAGTGCCAAGGTATACGACGGGCAAATACGTTAAGGTACATTACGGAGATACGCATATGCGATATTAGGGGACAGCGAAGGTGCCCATCACTGGTAATGTTCTCAGACAAGCAGCAGGTAATCCGGTAGACACTGGCAGATCATTTAGGGGCCGACAGTTGGAAACAAGTATGAGGAAAAACCAAAAAAGCTAGCCATGTCTCGCGAGAATACAAACCTAAATTATGAGAAAGTCTCCTCTAGTTTGTAGTTGTTAAATTGTTGTAATGAATTTCTTAAGAAAAAGTTCATCGTGAAATCAAAGCGAGTGGTAAAACATCTTTTTATCGGCAAGTATGGATGTTTTCGATCATCGGCATGACGGTGGTTTCTGTTGTGGCGGACATAAGCAAACAAGGCGGAGGTTAAGAGGATGCCGACGCGGTCTTCGCCGCCGCCGCCGTCACAGCCATCACCATTGCCGCGTCCGTCGTCGTCAGCTTCGTTTCTTCTCCTTCCTCATCGGCCTTCTGTGGAGACGGCGCCGTCTCTGTTGACACCGCTCTCTATACATCCGCGGCCGCTTTCCACCGTCCCGTCTCGATTTTGACCGCTCCAAAGAGATCTACGCCGTTCCCGAAAGTTCCCTCTCGCAAATTACGAAGATATTACCTTTGTTCAGCGAACGTATACCACAGTCACCGTTAACAGAGCTGTAATCGCAGGGCTCTACATGCGTAATGTTGGTACCCACAGCCTCCCACACCGTCCTCCCCGCCGTCACAATCACCTTCGCCTCCACCACCGCCCCCACCTCCAACGGGGACACCGACCGGCACGGCGCGGCGGCGGCAGCTATGTCGGCACGTGTTTACGTGGCCAGGTCTTTAAATACTCCGGGCGCCTTGCCGCGTCTGCCGCCGCCGCCGCCACCGCCGCTGAGGCGCGAGACACACACGCTAGTCTGGGGACGAGACGACGCCAGGAGGAGGAGGATAAACTGGGAAAAGGGCAGAAACTGCAGGAACTGCACCGGAGGTGGCAGGTGCGCAATGGATGAGGGGAAACAGCAGCCGGCGGCTGCGGAAGCAGGTAACGACGAGGAAACTGTGTATGAAGAGCGGGGGAAGGATGGATCGATGAAGGGCGGGGAGAGATGAATTAGTGGAGTAGTGAACCGAAAGACCCGGATGATTTCCAAGGATTTCTCTTGAGAAGCCCTTACGTTTCGCGAGGAAGAGTTTGGAGCTGAGAATGTAGAAATTTAGTCTGTCGCATTTGACTCATCTGCACTGACCCCAGAATCCAGTAGAAATTGGTAGGAACACAGAAAGGACCACTTACGTACTGGTATCTTTTATTATCTTCGTCTGTTTAATCATACGCATGTAGCTTTCTTCCTGCTACCATTTTCGTCAACACCTATTTTTGTTCTTCTGTACCCACTTGTATCCTCATAACAAGTTCTTTCCAGACTTACCGAATTTTCTTTGTCTCGTTGACCCTCCTCCTGCCATCTTCTCCGATCACCTCATCTACTACCTTTTCACCCACCTGCAGATCTTCAGTTACCTATTCAACAGCAAACACGGCTCACGCCAGCTGTAAATATGCCGCTGTCGCCACATGCTTCATTGTAGGGAACAATGGAGTAGGTGGAGGAGTGATATATTTTTTTACATTTCAGTGAGCGACGCCAGCCGGCATCGAGACCTGAGTTCGCTGGTGTATGACCGCCTTCAATATTGTTTTCGCTACCCCGCGTCCACCTTAAACGGTTTCTTTGGCCTCCGCAGCCCCACCCCCACACCTAGCCCCGGCGCTGGCCGCGCGTCGCGGAAGCGGACATGGGAGCGCTGGACTCAACCTGGCCGAAACACACTTGAAACTAGAATTCACCGTTTTAGTTTTTGGTTAATTTAAGGGATCCTTTATAAACCCGTCAAAGGGATTTAGTTCAAATCCAGATTTTTCTACCGATATTTCTAGAACATTTCGAGCTCATTTTAAACCCGCAAGAAAGCTAGAATCTTTTGTCTCTAGCTGTAAATGGTAGGAGCTGGTTTTTACAGCAAACGCTCTTAAGATTTTTTTAAATTGAAAACTATTGAAGTATTTATTCGAACACTCAAATAGATATACTACATATAATTCACAGTGTTATGTGCACTATAAACTATAACGAAACTCAAAGAACCGAATAATTCTTTTCGTTTATTGAACAGGAAGAAAATAGAATGAATTATGTTTTGACACATCATATTCAAGATGAATGACAGTATAATGGGAATGTAAGATTTCTGAAGTAGGATTTGGATTAGATACTTGTTTTTCTTAAATTAGTATAAAATTTGTATGTGTATTGAATAACAAAAAGTAGGTCTGATTACGATGTATTTTAAGTGGGAAATATTTTTTTCGCATCATTGACCAAGATGCGTATCCACTTTGTCCTAGATATCTACACATTTAGGGAGAGTGTGTATGTTCCATTTACCATTTGCTATAATAAAGTAGAGGTAAGTTTTTATTTAATTAATTAATTTGGAAAGTTTCCGGAGATCTTAAAGGCAAATAATAAAACTGCAGCACTACAATTGAAAGACCGGGGAAGCAATTACGAACAATGAAATGTATGTTTAGTTCCCTCTCTTGTGTGCAATGTATGCCATGCCCTCCAGGACTTGCGTGGTTCAACATTAAAATTCAGTATAATTCGACAGCGTTTACAAGGTATTGGAAACCTTTTATGTGATAGATACTAAAATGAAAGAAAAAGAAGAGATTATTGGGTCGACGAAGTACAGATATCATGAATGTGAATAAATTAGCACTAGGTGCCATGAACATTCCGGACACTAACTTCAGCTGGAGAGGCCACCTCCTGCACATCAGCACCTCGGGAGCTGTTCGAAGCACACTTACAGAAGTGAACTGCGCAGGTTACATATGAGGAAGAGCTTCTGACCGGGGTCCTAGGTTCGAGTCCCGACAGTGGCAAGATTTTCGACACTAGCTTGTCAGCGAGATCGAATTCAGTCTCTGTCTGGAGGAGAACTCTAGCGGCGGTCGGATCTGATCGGTAGTTTTCCGTGGTTTCTCCGATCAACACCAGGAGAATGCGGGAGCAGTACCCTAACAGACGGGCCACGGACCACGCGCGATCTTTCCTTCCTCTTCCTTCTCCTATCCTCACACACACTAACATGCTTTACACTACCTCACATGGCGGGAGACCGGTCGGGGTCTTAAAACTTGTCCCGGCTGGGGCGATGCCCCGCTGGTGGGAGATACCTGGTTGGGGAAAACCCCGCTAGTCCGCTAGTCGACGGTAGGTCGGCGCCAGATCTCGCCATCCAGTTGGGGAAGATCACCGCCACCTCCCGATGAAAAATTATACACTACACTTATGGGACTAATGACCTCGGTAGTTGACACACCCGGAAACACTAACAATCAATCAATCATTATAAGGAAGACTTTAATAAATACGTCTACCCACGTCTTCAGCAAATAAGAAATTTTGTAGGAGGACGTGACCATGTGTTCTGCATAAAGACAACCTCAGCTATTGAAATTAAATAAGTTTACTGAGCTGTGGCAATCATGTTCACAAAAAGTAACTATAAAAGCAAAAAAAAAACGAATATAAAGTGACATGATGAAGGAAAATATGTTTTCTCATAAAAAAATAGAAAAAAAACATCCGTGGTGGTGTGTGGCGTGGGCCGCGTGAGCTGCTGTGCGTGGGCGGTAGGCGGGCGGGCTGGCGGGCGGGCGGGCGGGCGGGCTGGCTGGCTGGCTGGCTGTTTGTTGTGGAGGCGCCAGACGGGGTGGGGTGGGGCAGGTCAGCCCCGCCGTCTGCTGCTGGGGCGGGGCCGTTCACCTGCTGCGTCGCCGTCGACGCCGCCGACGCTAAGAATAGGGGGGTTTATTTGGGAGTGCGTCGCTGTGGCGGCGGCTGCGACGCGCCGCCGCTGCCCATGCCGTCGCCGCCGCCACCGGCTGGTCCCGTCGACTATAGCAGTGTCCCTCGCTAGCAAGCCCGCGCCGCATTTCCCCATGTCTAAGGAGCGAAATAGATATGATAAATTTATTTAAACCGCAATTGGGTATAAGCCGATGGCAACTGCAGATGAAAAAGGTAGTGTAACAAAATGCAAATTATGTAATAATAATAATAATAATAATAATAATAATAATAATAATAATAATAATAATAATAAACAATGGTGAAATAATAATAAAAGTAATATAAAAACTGATTGATTTCATAAAACATTAAGTTACTTTAAGAAAAAGAAACATCTATAATCTAATTCCGCCCTGAAGGTTTGTACAATTAAGACCACACTTCACTGCACTGTTCTGCTCTGCTCTGCTCTACACTGCACGACTCCTCAGTTCACAATACTAACCCTTACGCATCGCTATATAACATACTATTCTTAGATAAGTCCCTCATTTAACTTAGTATGTTCGTACGTTCTGGGCTGTTAGGGACGCGCCACGACTGAGATATTGGTTGCCGTTTGCGAGGATGGCCAGTCAAAGGCGTTCCGATGTGTTCGGCTGAGCGAACGCGCCGCGCTGTTTCGGCTTTCGTATCGGGGGCTCAGCGTAGGACGCCGCGCCGAGATCATTCCCCTCGCTCGGATTGACGTCGGGCAGGAGCACCAAACAAACGCCCGAGAAGGCACATTTTGGCGCACTCTTATTCCTCCTAGGCTAAAATTGTACGTATACACGGGCATTAAATGGAAATCACATGTGGTTATCGATACAGCTACTTATCCCTCGAAAGTAATACAGTATTTTGTGCCACTGAAAGCTCTTGGAGAGTATTTCTAAACAAAGAAATTCGCTTATAACAAAACATGTTGGTAACCTTGTCTGACACTAAACGAGAAATCTCCGTGGCCTGTCGACAGCACTCGCGAAATTTAGTAGCACTTATGAGTGCCTTCCGTTGTTCAATATATCTGTGAATAAACGCGCGTCCGAGAAAACGCACGTGATTAACTGGCGGCGGTGGGAGGAGGTAGAGCGATTGGGAGCCACGAAGACTGAAGACGCTGCGCCCTCACCAAATTTTCCCTGACGGCCAATAGACTCGCGGAGAATGACGAGAGATATTAGAGGATATGTCCAGATGGGGAGCGAATCCTTTTGACCCGACTGCTTCAAAGGTTATGTTTTCATCAAGCACTTATGAGTGCCTACCGCCCTCATTACTTTTGAACCAATCAGCGAATTCTCACATGAACAACATTACGTTTGAAGTATGATTGAATTGATTACTTCACATGTCTGTAGAGAATCATGTTCCGAATCAGAGAGTTCTGCTCACACAGCACATTTCTAATTACAGAGCATGGATTTGTTCCAACGAGATCGATAACCATCAACATTCTTGAGAGTGGGCGATTAGACCTGAGCCTTAGTCGTGTGTGTGTGTTTGTGTGTACGCCCCTTATGTGGATATATACAATTGACAACATATTTAGACTTCGAAAAAGCATTCTTTAAATCCCTCATTACAGATTGATGAAGTGTGCCCTTAGCTAAGACTTGGACACTGAATTCGAATATGAAATAGGTTTTTGCTTATTAGGTTCAGTTTCCTTTTGACCCGCTACTCCCTATCTATGGAAATGCTGGAAAACGCTGCATATTGGTTATTTCTGAAGCTTCATTTAATTATTCTCCTGATGTAATTGTTCAGGAACATTCGAAATGCGTTCAAAGAATGACACAATTCAGAAAATTTACCTCCTGGAAATGAAAATGAGATGGCAACATTGTTAATAAGTCATGCTCGTACGGATAGAATCACGTTGTGTTTCTTGCCAGTTGTATCCCACCATTGTGTGATCCTATAGCGTTGAAAGTGGCTTAGATGTGACTGCTTGTTGTTCTAGATTCGTAAAGGTTTGAGCTATGTATTAATTTTGAAGAAATGCCTCGTAATTGTGAAAAAAGCCTGAATTCGTTTTGCTATATCTGTGGAGGATTAACTACGTACTACATGATGTGTCTTGTGTTACTCTCCTGACAGGCTGGTTAAAAGGTTCATAAGGCACTTTAACATATAAAGGATGGTTAAAAGGCCCACAGCATACTGTTATTTCTGTCTGGCAAAAATAGCTAGATTCACCTCAAAAATGGAGAAACCTGCAATATTCTAATTTGCCATCTGCTATAAGGCCTGCTATACGTCATAGTGGAGAATTGTCGGTACCACTGCCTCCTGAGAATGTGACTAAGTGAAGATGAATGCTACAGTGAGAAAATGAAGCTTCAGTGACGAACATTCAGAAGACAAAGACATACATGCTGACCCAACATTCAAGACCTCTTTGACTCAAATGAACCACATTTTTTGTGTCGACGACCTTGTTCGTGATTTAAATTTGTCGAAGGAACGGACTCATCTTTTAACTTCCCGACTAAAAGGATGGAATTTTCTTTCCCCCTGCATAAAAATTAATGTTGTTTGTGATCGCCAAGTAGTTTTTTTCAAAACATTTCTCCAAGAAAAATGACATATTTGTAATGTTATCGAATCCGTTATGAAGAATCTTAGCCACGATTTCAATGTAATTGAATGGCGCTTGTTCATAGATTCTAGCGAAATAAGTCTGAAAGCAGTACTTCTCCAAAATGGGAACGATTTTTTGTTCTGTTCTGAAGTTCCTGTTGTATATGTAGTTAACCTGAAGGAAACATATAAGAACTTTAAACTGCTCCTCATACTCTCTGCTTATCAAATATGAGAAATACAAAAATGACTTTTCAAAAAAATATTTTTTTTGACATGTTTTCAACTTTTCGGTTTCCAAATGGTAGAACTGAAATATCACTTTAAGAATATTAAAGAACAGTAAAACCTCGTCCTAAATGGCAATTTTCATTGAACAATTTGAAGCCTTTTTTAAGAAAATGGCGTTCAAGCGTTACTCCAAATGTGAAATTTGAAGCTCTTTATTGGAATCTATTGAACTTTCGAAAAACTTCATTCAAAGTCTTATAACAAACTTTCTCTTGCAAATGCAAAAATGTATGCAAATCGATGGAAATGTGCATATTTACCGCGTGAGAAATATTAAAAAAAACATTTGTGAATTTTTTAGAGAAACAAAAGAATACACTAAAATGAACTTTACGTCATGTTAAATTGCATATGACATTATTAAATATGCAATTAGCACTATTCTCTTGAAAGGTTTGAAGAATTTTTTTTTAGTTATGTGAGAAATGGTATTTGAGCGTTTCTCAAAATTCATTCATTTTCACACGAAACTGCTGGGTTTTCCAAAAATTTTATTTGATATTATTTAAAGAAAATACACTCATAATACCATAATGTGAACAAATGTTCGGTTATGTAAATATCAAGGACGTGAGAGACGAGTCAAAAAAATAATATTTTTGTAACTTTTGAAAAAATAAAAGGTTAGAGCTACGTGATGTTTATGTCATCTTATACAGTGCATTGAGCACAATTTATACCAAAAATGTAAAAAAAAAATTGGAGCCGCTTTTGAGAAAATCTTGTTTTTGTACTTTTTTAAAATTGCAAATATTGAATGCACTATTGCGCGAAAACTACTATAATTTTCAAAAAAATCTACATCACCTTATAAAAGAACTGATTATTGGCAACAAATTTTTATTTGAAGAAAAATCTCTGTCTTTAATTTTCTTGTTGCAGGAATACGCCAAAAATAATTCAAACTTTTAAAGTTTTCGAAAATTCAGAGTTAACCGTGAAAATCGGACTTATGCCACCTTTGTAAGTGAATTTTACTCTATACTTACAAGAAATTTAAAGAACAAATTTGGAACCGTTTTTGAGAAAAGTTTGAAAATGTCAGGGGGAGGGCTTTATGTTCAGTACTCCCCAATTTTAGAGAATGTTTTTTCAAAATTTCAAAGCTTCAACTAGAGCCAGATCGACTAGGGATTTTTTACTTCGGAAAAGATCGTACGGATGGTTTTTGGCGCTCGTAGTGTTCACGGACGGACGTTTTGCTTTCAATGGGTTTTTAGACATCAGCAACTGGATTTATTCACTTTTTCGTTATCAGGGCTCGGCAATGAATGTTTTTCTGCCGAAAATCCGCCGCTTTTTCGCGCAGAATTACATAACTTTCTCTATACTACATGTACAAGAAAATAAAAAGCATTATCAAGGCAGTTGGAGTTATTCAATGGAGTCCGACTACTGCTGGACCTTACGAAGAGACGTTCCTAAGGGAAACTATTGGAAGAAATCGGGAAGGAAGTATTTTAGGTATGTTTCTTCACTTTTCTTAACACTTAAAATTGTATTTTTTTTCTACACACATTTGGATCTGTTATTATTAGAGTATGCCATTTTCCCAAATACATCTAATACAAAGGTGACGATCCCATTACTGCTCAGAGAGAGACTCCTTATATATCTAGAAAAATTCAATATCGCCAAACCACTTTGTATTCCAAGACTCATTCATTCCATCCCACCCTGACAGAATTTTAATATCACAACTAACACCAACCTCGTAAAAACCCCTACCAACATCACTAAACCTATTGATAGGATACGAGAAGGAATATCTACACTACTTCAAGAAAACAACTACTACTACCAATTCTACACAGACGTGTCTAAACGTGACGGAATTGCAGGCTGTGCTATATGCCAGTTAATTAATAAACTTGACTCTCACCGCCTCCCAGATTACTTCTCCATAGCTATGTGTGAAGCATGGGCATTCCTTCAAGGTGTTAAGGCTCAGTGTTAAGGCTCCAAAAGACACTCCCATTGCAGTTTTTTCAGACTCGCTATCAACTCTGAGAGCCATTGAGAACAGATTCACATGCAACGCAATTATCAAAAAAAAATCATTAGATTCTAGAAAATCAAGCTGTAAGCGGGACCTACCTCAGAAGACTCCTACCTCAATTATTGGGGCTCTAACTAGATGTTGAATGTTTCCAAACTCTTTAGTTGGACAATCCATCCTTGATCCAGTTTTCTCCGGAAAATACTTTATGAGAACAGAAGAGGTTATAATTACAAGACTAAGGATAGATCATTTCACTCTCAATTTCTGTCATTTATTCAAGAGGTCCAATCCAGAACCCTGTCCAAAGTGTGGTGCAGCAGTCTCCACCTACCACAAAATTTCTGAAAATGGAAGGAACCCTAAAATCAATACTCAGTTCCACAAACGGGTGTACCAAAGTGAAAAAACTTTTAGAAATTACAAAACTGAAAAATCTTGTATAATTAAGAATATTGTAATACTCTACATTGAATGATGTAATACTTTACATTGAATGTAAAAATGTAACTATTATATTTTTCCACCAAATTGTATAATGATAGTGGTCGCCGATGAGCTCGATGTTATAAAGTGACCTTAAATAAATTTTGAAAAAAGGTGACAAAATCACTTACAAAATCAATCTCCAGATGAAAACTGAAGCCGATACAGAAATTCTGAAATTAGATGTGGATTGAGAGGCAAATTATCGTACAGAAACAGTGTGTGTTGTTCTTATTACAGAAGAGTTTTTTTTACACCAGTGTAATCTGGATCTTCTAGGATCCTTTGTTTATCTTTTGAAAAATGAAGTAAAAGTTGGATTAGACTTAATGGGAAAACGATATATAACACCCCTCCTTCTTTCTACCTTAAATGTATTTGTCTCTCACCCCACCCCATATTAAGGAACAGTTTTTAACTGTTTAATATATAAGATGGTGGTGGGCAAAGAATATATTATTTTATTAAATATAAAAGACCCTGAGGTACGTGAATCCTACCGTAATATTAAGGCTCAGGTATATGGACCATGAACTAAATAAAAGAACACTTAGTCATATTTTAAACAATTGTTTTAGTATGTTGGCATTCCTATCTGATCTTGCGACAGAACGCAGAAAGATGGTATACTTTCTGGTAAAGTGAAGGGTTGTCACAGTCAGCGGGTTCAGTATTCATTGTTATATCCAAGTTGCACGTTTCATAACTTACAGAAGGAAACATTTTGGTATATCACGCATTTTCACTCGTTTAGATGCTATCAATGGTAAAATAGCCAGGTCCATTGCTAGATTTTCATTTTGTAGTATCTTTTCGAAAAATAGGAAACGAAAGTGTCTTGTAGCTTTCTCTATTTAATCACTTCTCCAGCACAAGCCGTCTGAAGATTATTGTAAAAACTGTTTCTTGCGTATTCGCGAGAACAAAATCGTTGTTTCTTGATGGTAATGAAGATTCTTTCATTAAGTTTTAGAGTTATGAAGTTTTACGAAGGAGAAATTATGACAAAGTTTCAAGGTAACGAAATTAAATTTTTAATACTTGTACTTTCATCTCGTCTTCGTCTCCAATATTTCATTTGGATTAAGAAAAACAATTAGAGAAGAGAATGCCAGGAACGAAACAGTAAAAAATATTTTCTAAAATAATTCAAGGTAATCGAAAAACTAATATGGCTAATGTTATGCACGTACTTTTTTAATTCGAGTTCGAATACAAAAGTAAAATAACGAAGGCCGTCGTGGAATGAATTTATTCCGCCACCTTATACGAGTGTAAATAGTTAGTCCTGCTTGTCCAAGACTTGTTCAATTGGTAGAGTAACACGTTAATGAACAAATCAAGACCGATCCTGTGAAATTACTTCCTTAGAGCATAGTGAACTTCAGTAGAAGTTTTGATTGTCCAGTATTGCAGTTGTCTGCAAGTGATAGAAATAAGATCCTCTGCGCATGCGCTAACATGTTGATTGTAAGCCGTGCCTGCTCCTCCCATCGGCTTTTGCAAGCATTTCGTCTGTTGTTTGACGTGACACTCCGCCCCATGTATCTATCATCTCTGCGTGATCAGTGTCAGTGACAGAGACGAGCACAAATACGTCACACGCATAGGGCGTCAAATACTTGGCAATAATTTGTCGTCGAATTGCGCCAAGAAGTCTCGCCTTGGCTCTTTCCCTTACTTAGTCCTGAGCGACAGACAGTACCCGAACGCCTTGGACGACAAGCGCCGCACTCAAGGTCCATTCGCTGTCCGTTCACTAGATCAGGGCCGAAGCGGTTGCAAGTGGTGGGCTTGCTGCGCAGGCGGGCGACCCTGGCATCGCAATTGGCGAATTGCTGGCCAAGTACGCGCCTGGATCGAGCAACCCGCTGCGCAGCTGCGCTCGCCATTTTGCAGACGTCGTTGCGCTCGGCTCGGCACTCGCAATTAGCGCTCCTGAAGGGCGTTGCAACATATTGTTCTGTCTTCCACAAATTTCCTACATACATTGCGGTATATCATAAAATTTTACGAAAGACGACCGATCTAGGTAGCCGATGCCGTCCAGGTCGAAGTGTCGGGATGTTTTGCGCTCCAAGATTGGAGCAACCGAGTGTCGCTTCAGAGCAAGCTTTGCCGCTGTCTCTGCAGCGTCTCTGACCAAGAGGTTCTAGGGTTCGAGTCCCGTAGGTGGTAGAATTTTCTATATTATCTTTATAGCTAGGGCGAATTCAGTCGCTGGAGGAGAATTCTCGCGGTTTGCTGTTCTGATCGGTAGTTTTCCGTAGTTTCTTCGATGAACACCAGGCGAATGCCCGAGCAGTTCCCTAACATAAAGGCCACAAACAGCGTGCGATCTTTCCGTCCTCTTCCTTGTCCTATCCTTTCCCTTTACACACACATAAACACACACTCGATGCACTGCACTACCGTACATACCAATCGGGAGATTAGAGCTTGTCGCGACTGGGACGTGTTCCGCTGGAGGAGGTACCTGGAGGCACTCCCCGCAAGCTGACATAAGTTGGCACCAGATCTCATCACTCAGCTGTGGAGGAACACCGCTATCTTCGGGAATAAAAATAATTCACCACAGTTACAAGACTAGTGATCATAGAAAGGTGAGAGAGGGCCCCAACTTGACCATAGGTATATGAAAAAGTGGAAGCGCGTCAGGTGTGTATGTCCCGGGAACCCGCAGAGAAGGAAACGAACCTGAATTGTGGGTTCGTCTTCAGATCGAAAGATTACTGCGACCTAATAAAAGTATTTATATAAATAAATAAATAGATGGAGACAGGTTTCGAGAAAACCAGAAAAAGAGACAGAAATTCATTGATCGCGAAAAATCAAGAGTTTTTGGAAGAATCTTTAGAAACTGGAAATCTTTGGCAGACAATTATGAAACGAAATACCATAAAAGTAACATTGAATCATTCGTTATTATTGTCAGAAATTTCATTTTTTATAATTATATTGTTCATTTTGTCGTGATTGCAGTGTGAAATCAAGGCAGCTGATAAATAGGTATAAAGAGAGAAGGTTCAATGTAATGTCCTTTTAACAAGAGTACGATGTGTTGTCCTCTTAGAATGTGTTAGTGAAGGACAATCAACGGGAAGCGGAGAAAAGGACTCAGTCGAATCTAGTGTTTTAATATGGACCTAAGTCCTACTACCTATGTTTTATTTCAGTACTGTAAATTATAAATTTTGTTAGGGGAAAATTGTAAAAATTTTCATGGAAAACCAAAAAAGTTGGTGAAAATTTGTCCCAGTTAAAATCGTTTTTTTTAATAAAACGATTAGAATGTAAGCGAGTATATAAGTTGTGAAAATCATAAATTCCAAAAACTTCAAATTTTTAACGTCGACAAAACTTAAAGCACTTCCCCTTATTGACAATCCTGTCTTCGCAATTTGCACTTCACCCAATTTGAAAAATAGGCCTTATTGTTGCATACAGACTCGTCCAGGTATTTGCCTATGTTTTTTGTTCATACCACGTATTATTTATTCATTCACATTATTACATGATTTTATATAAAGAAATAAGTTGATTGATCTATAAATTTATAAATATATAATTTTCTAATTATTAGATTTTATAAAATAATTATTACATTACATAAAAAATTGTTTAAAGTTTTTTCTCTGTACGGAAAATCGAAAACTTCAAAAATATTGTTTCATGTCGTTCTGTAATTCTCCAAAACAAATTAATTTAGAGAGGTTTAAATTTTTTGAAACAATATAATCATTATTATGAACTAAAATTAAATTAAATGTATTTTTTTAAATAAAATTTATTTGTTATGTATTTACCATGATCCATTATGGTGGAGATATGTGCAAGATCCGTGCACATATCTCCACCATAAATTAAATTTGCTGTAACAAGAAGCTATTCACCATGACGTAAAAATGTAATGTTTTACCTATAATTACGATCACTGAAAATGTTTAGTAAAGGACACACGTATTAGATGATTGCTGAACATGCGTTTGTACACTCTCCCTTAGCTTTCCATTTAAAACAGCCTATCTTCGAACTTAAGCTTGTTATCTTCGCTTTGCCAACTATAACATCATGATGCAAGGATACACTACCAAGACCAACTTCAACTGTATTGTAGTTGATCTTAAAAAGGACATAATCAGCGAATGAAGGCAGATAAGCATTCGCTTATATTGATCGAGGAATATTTGTTTTGGAGAAAATGGTCTCATCGGTTTAGGCGCTAGTCTTCACCACAGAAGGACGAACAGACATGTTTGGTCATCAATCAATTTTCCAAGGATCCATCAAGGACCTCCAAAACGGGAGTTCTGACTGTAAAACCCTTTAAAGGATGTAATTTACTACATGTAAGAATAAGATGTACTCACATTTTTGATTTCAGGGTCTCACAATACCTATTTTTCTCTGTAGAAAAGTCGCGTTTTTTTCTGTAGCATTACAACACTTTGATTTTTTCGCTAATTATTTTTAGACAATTTAATTTTAATTATTTTTTTTTAAATGTTCTCCAGTAAATCACTAAAAACTACTGACATTTCAAATTGCAGTAACCTTATTTAAAGAAAGTTCTAATTCCTCATTTTTAATAACCCAGCGGTCAATTATTAAAATCCCGATACGTGTGTTTCGTAACAGTATATATTTATTTATCGTATGGTAATATACACAGTGATATATATATAAATAACTTATCAGCAGAAATGTAAGATATTGTATCAAAGACAAAGCAAACAGAATACAATTCATAAAATACAAGTTTATAAGCAAACATTTAATTTTTTAATATATTCAATACAGAAAATAAAATTTCATGGACGTATTGTTGTTGGTCTATATTCCGCATATGTTGATTATATCGATTTTATTTGGAGGGATTATGGTGGCTCAGGGTATCATCTGATATCACTCCAGTGCCTCTGACTGATCCTAGGTTCGAGTCCCGACGGTGGCAGAATTTTCGACACTAGCTACGTAGGTCGGTCGAATTCAGTCGCTCTCAGGAGGAGAAATCTAGCACTTGGCTGCTCTGATCGGTAGTTTTTTCGTGGTTTCTCGTCAACACCAGGCGGATGCCGAGCAGTACCCTAACAAACGGGCCATGGACCGCGTACGATCTTTCCTTCCTCTTCCTTGCCCTATCCTCACCCCCTTACTTACATACACTTACATTAACTACACTAACACAAATGCCAGGAGACCGCTCGTAAACTTAGAGCTAGTCCTGACGGGGGTGGTGCCTCACTGGGGGGAGATTCCTGATTAGGGAAAACCCGGTACCGACCTACTGTCGGCTAGCGGGATTTCTCCATCCAGCGGGGTTAAGATTACCACTACCTCCCGAGGAAAAACGTGCACTACACTAATGGGACTAATGACCCTAGCCATTGACGTGCCCGGAATCACTAATAAAACAATCAAATCAATTTTATTCGGCTTATGAAATTTGTTCTTTTGTGAGAAAAAAAAGAAGGGAGATGTGTTTCCCGTTTTTCAGGTTCCTCGTTGTAAATTGAGCGATAGTTTGGATCTCATCACTGTATTTTAGAGAATACCTCTTCCCCCAATATGGCAGGAATAGATTTCGAAAAAAGTAAAATTTTAACTTTTTAAATTTTGATTTTTTTAACAAATCGAAAAGGTTATTTTATTCCATGTCGATGTGTCGTGATTATCCAATTTTATTATCTTGGTTTCCTTTAATGCATTTTTGGAGAATTATTTTTGATCTTTGGGAAGGATGATTAATCCCTGTGAAGCACAGAAATGAATACCAATGAACTTTCTGTTCTTCATAACAATTTCCTCTTGTCAAAAGATAGATCTTCGAAATAAAGTTAATAATACGATTTGAATGAAAATGAGAATACTACTTCCTACAATCTACAATCCCAAGAACTTACTTTTTTTAACGTTGGCACCAATGAAAATGCATCACCTTATTGGTTATCTCATAAAAAATTTGCATATCACTCGTTTTAAAAAAGCACTTTTCTCCTTGACAGATATTTGCCAAAACTCTCTTATGTCCACATCTTATTTTTTTAACACAACTTACTTGTTACATTATAAACTTTGTAAATTGAGAAGAATTACTAGATGGAAACAACATGAACGAACAAGTCACTTTACGACAATCATTTTTCGCACTTTTCTTTAGTGTGTGTAATATATACATTCTTTTCTTTGGGGAATATCATCTGTAAGTACATTCCAATAGCTTTGCATACTTGAAATATAAGCTAATCGAATATACACACATAAATGAAGTCCCGTCTTCCCGAATATTGGGCAGATCCTGGTGAAATTTATTATCCATTTTTACGTACTCTCCATCGTATATAATAATTTTGCATTCATAATTTGACACATTCGTTAGCTTGCTTCAGAGCAGTACGGGCCTCCGACAGAACGACCTAACGGTGAATATCGATAAGAGAGGAACTAGTCATTATCAGTGTACAGTCGCCAAAGCAATGCTAGTGGCTGCCCCAATACGAAGCAGCACATTGCAAATACACTTAATATTCTCAGGAAATCAAACACCAGTGGAACGTTTTCTAATTCTTCAGGTGATCGGTGTTTATGACAAGTTTTAAAGTGGAAGTCGGTTCAGAGAACGTGCCTTTTTCATATTGTAAATTTCATGGAGTTGACAGCGATAGTCTGTTATAATTTCGTGAAATTCCTGTATTTTGAGAAAGTAAAAAGATTTCTAATAATTTTTTGGAAAATCTTAATAAGAAATCACATTCAAAAACAAAAATTACATAACGATTTCTTATTTATTTCCTGTGCGTTTTTTTAACAATTTACTTACCAATAATACAAATATTTTAATTAGTAATGATTGCTACTGTATTGTTAAAAATGAATTTATTAATTTATTGTTAAGTTATATTGATTTCATAATCGAAACAAAGGCAATTAATGACTCTTTACAGCAAACTAGTGGTGCTATCACATTACAGAGACTTCCTCATACAATTTGTAATGGTTAGATTAAATGCTGATGCATATGTTGCAAATTATCTACAACTAATATTACAGCTATCGTGTGCAAACCTTTTCTACTTGAAACTGGGCACCTAAAACCGACTTCATAGGTATAATTCACTATTTTTGTTGCGTACATGAGAATTATTAAAAGGAGCCATAAGTCTGGACATGTCGGTTCGAAAATATCCCATTAACGGTTTTGGCTCCGATGTTGTTAACTGTCATACAGACGTTTTCGAAGGAAGGAAGAAAGAGAAAAATATTGTTACCAAGGTCTTCCAAAAGTCAGTCAAAATCTCGAGATCGATTTTCTGCAGCATTACAATACTTCCTCTAGATTGCGTATACGAGAAAGTAATAACGCACTTTGTAATATAAATGTTTCTTTACGTTGTCACATACGTATAAACAACTCCCTTGGACCCCCGCCTGTTGCGTCAGATTACCTGCCGAAATGGCTGTCGCGCCTCTTCAATTTTGAGCGCTGTGAGCAGAGTGGTACCCTCCAATAGCCACCAGATGGCAGTTGGGCTTTGATGCTTAACTGCTCCAGCTGCTCCTTCACATTGTGCGGAGACGAGCTGGCGGCTCCCTCGTCACATGACCGCAATGCTCCAAGAGCTTCGATCTACGTTATTTACTGCTACCAAGCGTTTTCACTAGTGAAAAATCTGTCTTACTGGATGAAAATGTAGTGTGATATCGATACTCTTTGAAAATGCAAATTCTCTGTGCCTGGTAACTTTTAAACTACTACATTTGATTTTACTTTCTCAAATACATACATCGCTAGATCTGGCTTCGTTCGTGGCCAGCAAATTTGAAACGATCTTTTAATATTTAGAGGCACTTCGCATGAAGTCCGTAAGACATTTTCAAAATTTCGAGAAAATTTCTCCAATTTTCTTTTCTCTCGAAAAGAGTGAAGTTCGCTTAATATTATGATATAGGTTCCATTTTTATTAAAACTTGTGGAATTTCGAAAAAAGAATATTTTATTTTCTCGCCTTACTTCATAAGAAGAGAAAGTATTGTAATCCTGCGCCAGAAAACGGCATTTTTTCGACAGAAAAACTTTTTGCTGGGCCTCGGTGAAGAAAAATTGGATAAATATTTTTCCTGTGTGTAGTAAATTACTTCCTCGAACGCGTTGTGTAATCGGAATCCATGTTTTGTGGGTCCTTGATAGCGAAAAATCGATTCGTAACAAACGTGTCGTTCCAAATGTTTTGATTACACTATCAGAAGACAAAGTTTAAAGTACGCTAGGGAGAAAATAGTGCAGATCTTATTTTTGTTGAAATCACTAATTTTTCAAAAATTGCAAAAAATCAATTTTTTCCGGCGTCTTCCTACACTTACAATATTGAAGAGACATTTTTTATCGTAATGAAATCTGTGGTTCAAAGACATCATTAAATAAGGTCATTTATAATTTTTCGAAGAAACATGTAGTTTTCCCGTAATTTTGCGTGAAATGTAGGCAATTTTTAAACTATTTTCTTCAAACCGATTCCAAATATTTTCTTCAAATTTTCTTCTCGTATGTGGTAGAAAACGGTAAAAAAGCTGTGTGGCGTGTCCCATTTTCCGAGAACTCTGTAGTTTCGAAAATTGCAAAAAAAATTAACATCGCGAAAGTACAATATCAAAGATGAACATGTGTAAAATGAAATCAGTTCTACAAAACAATCTTTATAAAAGGTCTTGTACATTTTTTATAAGTACTTTTTGCGAAATTTCTGCTTAAAGCTAATGTAATTAATGAAAGGGATTCAATAACCGCTCTAAATTCGTTCTACGAACTTATTTTCACGGATTTTCAAGGACGCTTATAATGGCGCAGGTCTTATTTTCATTGAACTCTGAATTTTTGAAAATGACAATGAATAGTAATAATGAGAGAAAGTATGTGCTGCTGTAACACTCTTAGTTTTAATTTGTCTTACATCTTTAATATTGAAGACAGATTTATTTTACAAAGCTATCTATTCCTCAAGAATACAGTTCTATCAGTCATTTCAAACACGTGTATTTCAGAGTATTAATAGTCGCGTAAATATGAGTTACGTTGGAGTTTAAGTGATAATTCGAAATATTTCGGCCGAAGAGGAGGGTTATATTAAATAATCGATAAACTGTGAAAAATGCTTTAAAAATTAAGATAATTGCAAGACCCGACTACCTCTAATAATTTAGAGAATAGGAGTAAGGAAAAGAATAATAACAGAAGGTCAGTATTTTCTCATTTTCGTGTTAATATTACAGTAGCACTTCATTGACTAGTAAAGAATAATCGTAAAGTAGTTGAGATCTCTTTTCACAGAGGTAACTAAATGCAAAAGTTACGATCCTGATACTAAACTGAAGATATTTTTAAACATTATTGCGTACATGAAGTACGTGAGGACTAATAGCAATTGTCATGGGATTTGCAACCGGGGTGACGGTAGAACCTTGTTAGACTGAGGGAAGTACTGTTGTTGGTTAGTAGGGACGGGCTCTGGCAGCAAGCAATGCAGGTTACAGGCGTGCCTCTTAACACCGTGTGGGAAGAATGGAATGGGAGTGCATCTGGCGACGGAGATCGCGCTGTGGCTGCGGCCTCACGAGATGCATGTTCGTCAACAATACGACACTTACGCACTACGGTATCCGCACTGTGCCTCAACTCCGTTCACTTACAATCAAACGAAGTAATATAAAAAAAGTGAGACTCCCGACATGTGGGAGATGTCTATAGTTTCATCAGGTATCCAGGAACTCGAAAGATCCTACAACAATGGCACAGTTTAGATTTTCACTGAAAGTATAAATATTTGAGTGTTACATTACCGCTTATTTGTATTCTGCGCGCACCAACACGAATTTCTCATACGCCACTGCTTACGATACAGCTGACGTCATGCGACAGCAACACTTAATTCAAAGTTTTAATTTATTGTTGTGTTGTACGAGTGAATTTTATTTTATATCTCGAGCAGTGTGCGCGCTTTGTTTTTGGAAAACCATTTTGTGTGGGTTTGTTCAGTACATTTTTGCTGCTGCAGGCAATTAGTTTTGTGCTAACGTAACAACGGATACGTTCTTTTCGAAATATATAACCTCCGTCACTAGTAATTTTCCATAAATTACGAGCATATTTTTCTGTAAAGTGACTATGTGCATCGCTTTCCACAACATATCAACACATTCTTTAACGTAGATCTGATTGTAGAATGAAAAATGTTTAGTGTAGAGCTAGAAGTGCGCAATTTTGGCGTGGAGTATGAATAGTTAAGGCTGATGGTTTACGGGTATCGCTGTCTTTTCCTTGCGCAGTATACTACCAAAAGGTACATTTCTGGAATTCAAACCCGGGTAATTGAAACTAACCGGTCCGCAGCATTTTTTTTATATACAGATTATATTTAGTAGTTGTGAATGGCAATTTTGGCATTGAGTATAAATTGTTACAGGTGATTGTTTACAGGGAACATCTCATTTCTTCTTTGACGGCGCTTGCAAGAGGAACGTAGCTTGTATTAATTATTTATTTATTTACTAATTTGTTAATATTTTTTGAAAGAATGGAGATATCAATTTGATTTCTTCACTAATCGTTTAAAAACAAAAAGCGGCAAATTTGGAATACAGTTTTGTGATATACTTGCATTATTAGAGGTGATTTATAGGTATGGTCCTACTAACTTCCAATAGAAGTTAGCATGAACACCGAGTTTTTTGTTTTTTCACATAATGAGAACGGCAAAAAAGCGGAAAATTATGAGCTCTACAGTTTTGTGATTGGATGAAACGGTCCTCCTAACTTCCAGACGATTGCGCACCGCACATTTGGCTCTTCGGAAGAAACGTAAGGCTCGGTCAAGACGCACAGTTGCACGATGCTTCCCGTGTCGTGTGGGGGAGCCGCCGCGCCGCGCCGCGCCGCGCCGCGCCGCGCCGCGCCGCACCGCTTGGAGCTGTAGAAGGTTGGGCAGCTGCCGCGCCGCTCCGCGCCGCGCCGGGTGCGTGGCCGGATAAGGGCTGGACGCCGCGGAGCGCGCGCCCGCGACCCCCTTTCAATCAATTTTTTGTGCGTTTGGCCTTGAACGAAATAAATGAATGACTCCGGGCCAAAAAACGCCTCCCGCAGGAAAAACTTGGAAGAGTGCCTGGTGGCGCGGGAAAATGGTACCCGCCTCCCATAATGCCACTGCGAAACGGAGTTTCCTGCCGGGAGAGGCGAGGGCGAGGGAGGCGTGCTCATGCACTACCTATAGCTGGTTCCTTCTGGCAGGCCATATGACGTTTTAGTATAATTTTCACTTTTGAATGGTAAACTTTTGTTTTTGTATTATTACAAGTTTTTTTTATTATTTATATTATGAAGCAGACATTGCTCATTTGTAATATTTGACCAACATGTACTTTTTACATGTGGTCAAGGGGGAAAAAGCGGATCTCATGGTACGAATCTCCTCATACTACGAATAAAATTGACTTTATTATTATTATTATTATTATTATTATTATTATTATTATTATTACTAACTCAAGTAATTTAATTGCTACCTCAAGTAACAAAACAAGAAAAAATTAGTACAGTGAGAATTCCATCGAAGTGATAAACTTCTTTTTCGTTGGGTACATTTCTATGCATCTTTTGATTAATGAGTAATTTTATTGGTTAAATTCTCTGATTGCCCAACGTAGTCCTTAATCAAGACATGTATTGCATTTTACAACAGTGAAACTCAATTATTGATGTACACAATTGTGCTTCAATTGAATAGTTATCTATTCATTATTTTCCAATACTTTAATTTTCATTTAAGGCATTTTCTTGTTTTACACATTCGTTTTCAGTAAATAATAGTACATTTTGACATGTATCGTAAACATTAAAAGACGTTCTAGATTATCAACTCTGTGCATCTTTCCGAAATTTACTACAATATAAACACCTGCTAACTAGGTTAAACCTGTGTATAGCACGTCCGTTTGGAACAACGCCCAAAAAAGTATTAACCTAATCAAACTCGCATACCATTTGCAATAATATGCAGGTAGACAAGTGCCCAAACGGCCTTACGTCACTATGGTGATTGTGAGCGAGGGCATCTGGAGAATCGCGCTTCGGGTTTGAACGCCGGAGAGGGAGGGGAGGAGCTGAGGTAGCGGGCACTCTGTGGCCGTGTGCGACTGACTACCTCTCTTCGATTCCCGAGACCCACCAACCCCCGAGTGCCGCCGGGGCCGTGGCAGGGCGCGGGCGCGGGCGCGGGGGCCGGCCGGCAGGGTTGAACAAAGGAGTCGTTAGGCGCGCCCGGGCGCCGGAGGGTTATTGTACCGAGGATAATGGGCGGAGGGGGCGGCAGATGTGAGGCGTATTGTGCAGGGTCGGACCTACCCCAACCGTCTGCGGAGAGACCCCGCGCCTCTCGCGCCATCGCTCTGCGGCAGATGGAGGAGGAGGAGGAGCGGCGGTGGCGGAGCTCAGCCCCCAAGAGCAACAAGCGCTCCCATGCAGCTCGTGCGGAGCTACACAACTTCAAATGCATTGGCCTGTCCGGTGAATGGATTCGATGCACTTAAATTTCCTTGTTGTGTGCAAATACATCGTAAAATATTTCTGGCTTGTTAAATTTCTACTTTTGGCCCTTGGATACTCGTATTTGAAGAGCGTAACTCTTTCTGCATGTCGTATATTAGGTGCATCAGATTAATTTTTTCCATGTTTTTGTATTGAAAAGTAGTTATATTATTGTTATTGTGATAGTTTTCCCTTTCAACGGCATTTGTGTTTGTAGAGGTTTGTGAATGATATCAAACAATGTGGCAATGACGATTTCCTTCTGTACCTACATACCGCATCACCGTACGACGCTATTTATACGCGTTCTCTTTAATTAAAAATACACATCGTAAATATATTGGTATGTTTAACGTATTAAATCGTCTAAAAAGAGAGTAAAGTGTGTGACGCAATTAGGCTGCTGGAAGGAGCTGGCTGTGTGGAAGGTGGTGCTGGCTGGAGCGAATGCACCGTCGCACCGTGGATGGAGTAGGGTAGTCTCTGGTTCCGTTGGGCCGGAAGTGGAAGAGAGCCGGTGCCCCGGCACTCACCAGCCTTCTGCTCAGCGAACCTCCTGCACTCCACCCTCCACCGCCCTCTCGCGTGCCCTTCCGATTGCAAGACCCGCATCTTCTTTCATCGCTTCTCGCCCGTTCTCGCCCGTTTTCACATCCCCACCCGTTTCCTCTCTTGCTCCTAGTCGCCTACCGCCGCGTTGTGGCTCTTCGCTCTCGCGCCGCGCGGCCGCCGACTGCTGTGATGGCTTCAATTGGCTCCATTACGCCCCCATCGAGGGCCCTGTGTGCATTTCGGCTCCTCTCCCTCTCCTTTCTCGCCCCCCGCCCTCATCCCGCTCTGCTCTCCGGCGTGCGCCCGCTGCATACCTCTTGATGGACCCCCGTCGTCACCGAATGAGGCGAGTTATGACTTCAGTTGATACCATTTCGTAATAGGCGGCACACTGACCCTGCTCCCTCGCATCCGCTTGCCAAACCCTTGCGCTTAGTTCCCGCTTTGGATTTCGACCCCGCTTTCTGCGCCGGCCGCCTCACCCACTCAATTTCCTTTACACCACATCATATCCTTTCCCCATACCGCACATCACGAAGCATATCATATCTCGCCTTACAACACATGTCTCTCACCACACATCACATCGCATACCTCTCTCTCCACACATCCCCGCAAACCTCACTCACACCACATACCTCACTCACCACACGTCACACCACATACCTCACTCACCACACGTCACACCACATACCTCACTCACCACACGTCACACTACATACCTCACTCACCACACGTCACACCCATACCTCACTCACCACATATTACACCACTTACTTCACTCGCCACACACATTTCACCACTTACCTCACTAGCCACACATCACACTATCTGCCGCAATCACATCACACCATACCATACACCTCGCCCACTACACATCACACGACATCACACACCCATCTCGCTATTCACGTCACATCAAAACTTCCTCACTTCTCATCTTGCAGCTTTTAATTATGTTCCTGATGGTACTAATTTGTAATTTTCCATAGATGCTAGTTTTATTTCTGGCCTTGACTCGTATTGCAAAGAGAGTGGATCGAATTCGTGTAATTTGAAACCACGTACATTTCTCCCGAGTATTTTCCTGGAGAGCATATTCTTGTAAAGCAAATACTTGAAAATATGTTAAATACTCGTGTAAAAGTATTCCTGAAATGAATTTGGAATTTCTTTTGAAATTAGTTACTTTTCTTTTATCAGCAGAGTTCGACGGTTATTTTAGCATTATTTCATCAGTATGAATGCATAAGTGTATCAAGCTATATGTATGGTCTTCTACATCTTTTCTTGCGTTCTCATTCAAATCTGGAAAGAAATAGTACGAAATCTCGGTTAGTGTGATGTGGATATTCAGTTTTATCCATTCTATAATAATAATTTTGTGACTACTGCTGAGAGTCACATACACCATAGCATATAAAAAAGACTTTAAAGCACACATACAAGAATCAGTTCAGGTTACGAGCAGGCAAGAAATATTTCGAAGGGAAAACAAGGTGTCTGTTACTATTGCATGAAGTTTGTGACAACGTAGGCAAAGAGAAACCAAGGAAAGTGATCGAGTATTGGAAACTACCTCTCACTACATTATTTCCTAATCTAAAAGTTATTCTGGCAAATGTAGCTAAAAATTTGCAATATTTTATCTGAGGTTAGACAAGTTGTGAGAACATATGATTACATTTAATTCACAGAGGCAAAAACAATGTGACCAAATCATGGAGGAAGATAGAATTAAGAAGCAATAGAAGAATAGTACGAATTTTAGAGCACTTCTCTGGAATTTTGCGACGTATCTTATGACTTACTGGAAACTCTAAACGTACAGTGGTGCTATAACAACACGTATTATCTCGGGTTATTTGAAACGATTACGTAATATAATAATTGTTGAACACGTCAAAGTGTATCTACCCTCAAAAATATTTGGCTGGGCCGGATTTCGAACTTGAGCACGTGGGATCTGCATTTCTCATAAACTTCACCACCAGTGCTGAAAACTATACCAACGCTGCCGACGAATAAAAAAGTTGAACTTTTAGACTTTTCGAAATTTCTGAGGATTTATGAAAATGCAACCTATCCTATACTATCAGTGGCACTACCAGGATTCTTCAATGGGGATTACCGATGCAGTACCCAGGCGACTTCTTTTCATAAAAAGAATCTTTCATTTATTCTGAACTTAAAAATTTGTCTGTTGATTTATCATTATTTACAAATTATTCAATTGGGATTTTAAATTTTTTTGTTCCGGACGAGGTATCTCAGGACATCAACTGATGTCACTTTAGTGCCTCTGACCGGGAGTTCGTAGTTCCAGCATGGTGTTGCGACATCAATTATAGAACATCGATGATACCAACCATCTATTTTCAAAATTAAAATATCAATAATATTAATACATTATCGAAGAAACAGATGTTCGATATTTTAAAGTTGGTAAAGTAACCCCTAATTTGTACATAACAAAATTTATTTTGATAGTGCCCACCTTAATTAATTTAAAATTAAGATTTAACTGGGAATGATGTAAAATATATTGAGAATAATGGGCGAGGCTGCACTTGAAATCCTGAGCGGCCCTGTTACTTCATATTTTAACTTATACAAATTTGTGAATATAGATATTTTCACTCACAAATAAGATATCGAAACGTAAACATTTGTGTTTTCAAAACATCGACAAAGATGTCGCACCCTAGTTTCGATGTTGGCAGGATTTTTGAAACTAGCTAAATAACTCGGAGGTCACCCACTGTTGTGGAGAAAAAATCTAGCGGCCGGCTGCTCTGATCGGTTTCCGTGTTGGTTTTTGTCTTTTTCTATCAATATCAGCCGAATGCCGGAGCAGTTCCCTAACAAACAGGCCATTGACAGCACGCAATCTTTCGTTCCATTTCCTTGTCCTATTCTCACCCGTTACTTGCGCGCGCGCGCTCGCTCACACTCACTCACTCACTCACTCACTCACTCACTCACTCACTCACTCACTCACTCACTCACTCACTCACTCACTCACTCACTCACACACACACACACACACACACACACACACACACACACACATTCTTGCTTCCTTGGACTACACAACCACACCTGTCGGGAGGCCAATTGGTAGCTTAGATATTGCCTCGGCTGGGGCGGTGCCCCGTAGAGATACGTGGATGAGGAAAAACACTAGATATCAATATTCAGCAAAGGAATGCCTCTGATAAAAGCATCCGCAATCTTATGTGATAAAAACATTCACTATACTACGGGATGAATGACCATAGCATTTGACGCGTCCGGAAACAATGACTTTCGTTTCTATAAAAAAATAATCAAACCTATCACTGCCTTTATTTTTTATTACACAGAAAAAGGAATCAATGCTATAACGTATTAATGGAAGTTACTCGTATTTTACTTCACTTCCGTTAGCCCACAACGCCCGCTCACACCCAGTCCTATCCACCTCGTCCGATCCAAACCCTGCTATGCCAAAACCCCACTCCACATTGCCCCGTCATATCACCACTCCGTATCACTCCTCCCACACTTCGCCTCCTGTCAACCCCGCTTCTTCCTGCTCAGCTCCTCCCCGCCTCGTATCTTCCCGCTTCGCTTCTCCCTGTCTAGCTCCGCCCCGTCCCTCACCGCCCTGCCGCATCCAGCTCCGGTCTACCCTGCTCCTCCCGCAATCTTTCCGCTCCCATCCTCGCGCCCTCCGATCCGAATCGCTCCACCCAAACGGCCCACTGCGTCGCTGTCTGCTCCCCGCCGCTCACCTCGACACACACCACCCATTCCCGCTTCACAATCTCGCTCGGCACCACTCTTGTCCGATCCACCCCACATCGCCCCTTCCCGCTTCGCTCTTCTCAATTGTTTCCCATCCGCTCAGCTCGCCACATCCGCAACGTACTCCCTTCCTTTTGCTTGTTCACGTGCGTCCCTTTCGGGAGTAATTTTCCTCTTTGGTCTTGAATCACTCCAGGCCTAATTGCGCTAAAAGAATAAATGAGAATGTGTTTAGCGTGACATTTTAATGGCTTTCAAGGCATTCGAATTTGTCGGGAATAGATTTCATCACTTTTTTTAAAAAAATATTCCCCAAAAATTGAAAGTGTGCGCACTTAAATTTTGCTGTAATGGTTGGAAAATAAGGGTGGGGAAAGAATTTCGAGATGAAATTTTCTTGTTGAAATATACAAAGTTGGGAGGATAATCAGATAGAAAACATACAAAATTGATTTCGGTTGAAATGTTTTCGCCGGACAATCTTTTACAACTCCATTTTTACTATCCCACCTTACTGTGTAAGTAGTAAAGAGAAGCTGTTGTAATCGTGTGGCAAAAATTGGCGATTTTTTGGCAGATCTCTGATTCTTGGATCCTAGAAAAGAAAGTGACTTTTCATATCCCTATATGTTGTAAAGTACTTCCTATAATAGTCTGGGCACTCAGAATCCTTGTTTTTTTTTAATCCTTGATACCGAAAAAAGATTAACGCCAAAACATCTGTCCGTCCGTCAGCCAGCCATCGGAGACCAACTAAGAGACTAAACTGTTCACATGATTTCCTCCAAAATTAGTATTCCCCGATCGATCTGAATGAACTCGAGACTGCGTCTTTGAAATGTATATGTTAATTTTGGGGGGTACCTCACATAACGCCAGAACATTTTCCAAATGTTTTCAATGTTTCCAAATTTTGTTGTTAAACTTCGCCTTCCGAAAGCCGAGAAAGTACGCTATGAAAGATGTAAAGAACGCTTAACGGCGGAGATACCATTTTCGTTAAAATTCCTGATTTTTCGAAAATTGCAAAAGTTCAAAATATTTTCGGCGATTTCATAAACTACAAGAACATCTTGAAATAAGGTCTAGTACAATTTTTCGAAAATATGAGTAGATTTCGAGTAATTTGGCATAAAATGAAGCCTAATTTTAGACAATCAATTTCCCCAAACCGCTTCCAAATGTTTTCTTAAATTTTCTCGTTGTATAAGAACAGTAAAGAAGTTGATATTAGTCTCAATTTTGTCAAACACTATATTTTAGAAGATTGACGAAAGTGATCGTTGCAAAAGTAAAATTTTGAACATTTTTTTGTCTAAAAGCTATCTGTTTTAAAAACCGGCTTAGGTGACACAGGGCATGTATTGATATTCTTGTAGTGTCCCTGACCGGGAGGTTCTGGGGTTCGAGTCCTGACGGTGGCAGGATTTTCGACACTAGCTACATAGCTGGGTTGAATTCAGCCGCTGTTTGGAGGAGAATTCTAGCGATCGACTGCTCTGATCGGTAATTTTCCGTGCTTTCTCCGATGAACACCAAGCGAATGCCAGAGCAGTTCCTTACGGGTCCACGTACCGCACGCGATCTTTCCTCCCACTTTCTTGTCCTATTCTCACCACCTACATGCACTACACTACCACATATGCCGCGAGACCAGTCGGGAGCTTAGAGCTTGTCCTGGCTTGGGTGATACACTGCTGATGGGAAATACCTGGTTGAGAAAAAAAAGGAGAACCGACGCGGTAGGTGGACGCCAGATGTAGCCATCGAAGCGGAGGAAGATCACCGCCACCTCTCGCATCAAAACATGCACTACATTTACGAGACTAAAGACCGTAGCGGTTGGCGTGCCCGGAATGACTTATCATTCATTTTGATCAACACCAGGCAAATGCTGGAGTAGTGCCCTAACAATCTGGCGACTCAATATTTCCTTTCTCTTATCGTATCCTCTCCATTTACACACACACACACACACACACACACACACTTACATTCACCACACTACCACACATGTCGAGAGCTTAGATCTTGTTTCGGCTCGGGCGGTACCCCGCTGGTGGGAAATACCTGGTTGAAGGAAACGCTAATAAATGGGTCTTTTATAAAAAAAAAACCAGATCTTTAAAACAGCCTTGTACATTTTTTTGAAAAATACGAGTAGTTTGCATATTTTGTTCTTGGATTTAATTCAATTAATGGAAAAAAATTGTTTTCCGTAAATAAACGAATAGAGCAAAGGGTGCTTTAAAATGGCCCATATCTCATCGAAATTCCAAAAGACAAAATAAGGCGTGAAAGTGTATGGCTGTTATCACCACCACTAGATACAAGTGTGGAAGTAGATTATTTGCCGAACGGTTGCAACTTTTTTTTTTTAAGGAAATTGAAAGAGTTTTAAGCTTCAGTCATTATTTATCCACGACTACCGACCCAAAACGTTTAGTTATACAAGCTTTCTCGTACAGGTTAGTTTCGTAATTTTTTAGTCTGGGCTGTATTTTACGTTTTCCCCATCCACTTTCCCACTTACCTAACGGCGCCTAAAATAATGTTTCTCAACTTAATTTTTCACATTTTGGGAGAAAGGAAAGTAGACTGCTTGAAATAAATGAATATTTTGTCATGGAAAATTTATCAAAAGCTGTACAAAATCATGAAATGTTAAAAGATCACATATGTAATTCAGTGAATCTCAAACGCCTGTAAAAAAATGGAATCAGATTTTTTTTTAATAGTTTTTATTTCCTTGTTCGACATATTATGCCTTTCAAGGATTTTTATGATACATAGTATACAATTTTGTGTAATTACATTTCATCGTGCATGAACAATGGTAGAAGACTAATATTTACAATATAAACAATAACAACTAAGGATACCCAGGAAGGGTCCTTCAGAAAACTACATACAATATTTGAATTAATACAATATTTGAATTAAGAAATCAGATTTCTGAATTACTGTCAGAGCAACATAAAATCGAAACACTTTTTTAGAATTTGAATATATTAAAATCACGTCTGCGCGTACTTCATGGAAAACTTATCTGGAATGTAATTATATCTATGAGACGGTTATTTTGAACAAATTGAATAAAATGACCAAAAAAATGGATTGATGTGTGACATTACCCCCCCCTACCCCATTTCCGCCGTTTTCAGTAATGTTTTACCAACCGTGAACATATGTTCACGAGTCGTCACTGCTTTTAATGCGACAATGGCACATTTTGGAATTGTATAACCAATTATATTTTGACTCCGAACGGACGTCATTCTCGATATTGCACTGTTCGGAAATTAAACAAAGGCTGTGGAAGAATATACGGATTTGAATGTCGAATGGACATCACTTCTTAACCAAGTAGTGTATGCCTTAGAATATAATTATTGTCGAACGATGCACCAGACACAAATTCTGCGACCCAATTTCGAATCGGGGTTGTTGGAAGGCAGGGAAGTTGGTTTCCAAACTATTCGTTGAAAGGGCATCGCTATGAAGTTTAATCCCGCTACGTTGATCCACCCCTCTTGTCCCCTATCGCCGCATGTGCATCATCGTTCAGTGGATCAACGGATTCCCAGGACCCCCGAATTTCTTGTTAACACGTTCGGGCGGAACCCTTCGCGAAACTACCTGCAACTGTTCCCCCGGCGCCTGCCATGCCGTGCCCCGCCCCCTCCCCCCCCCGCCCGCCCGCTCGGCCGGCCCCTCGTAGCCGCCGCCAGGATTACCCCCAAAGCAATATGTCTCGGAGATAAGCTTCCATGCAAATCAAAGGCGGCGTTTTGTGGAGGCCTAAACGTCCCTGAAACAGCGCCTTCGCCCGCCCCGCGCCCGCCCCTCAAGTTTTGGGGGGTGCGGAGTACATTTGAGGACTCGTTTCATCCGCTCTTGTCGTCCATTGTCTCCCCTTCTACGCCGTTTTTTCGGTGGCCAATCTCTTCTCCTAGTGATTGTCGGGAGATACGGCTTTCTTCTTGGCCGCCACGAAAGCGGTTGCTCGCGCCCGAACGCGTGCGACCGCCTCTCCCCTAACTCCCCCCGCGTGTATATTCTTCTCTCCTGCCATTGTTTCTTTCTTGCGTGAAAATGCGTACGAAACTTCACCCTTTTCGAATCACAAAACGAAGACGTTGCCTAGAAGTGAATGAAATTTCACCAGAAAAAATACGAACGAAAATCACTCTCCCAATTTGCGTCCTCAAATTTTCGTTTCGTATGTTACAGCGGTTTTTAGTACCTTGGAGGAACAAATCATTTTATTTCCGGTATTTTTACAGGAGAGAAGTTTAACAGCTCTCTGAATGAAAGCGTACGTGATGTATTTATTGCTTCCAACACCGTTATTGATGTCTTTTGGTTTTTGTTCGCTTTACCTCCGGCAACAATGGAATTCGAATGTTTTCGATACTGAAAAAAGTGTTAAAAATCTTATTTGGCAAAAAAAATAGACCAAATGCCCTCTACCTGCCAAGTCCGGAAAACACTGTGATCTATTTCTTCCCAACCAGTGGGTCACGAGATCCAAAAGGCTCGAAATTTGTCTGCAACACCAGAGTCTCAACAGCTGCACGTGCGAACAAGACATGTTCACATTCTGTTCGATTTGGGTTAAGAAATGCAACTACTTTCACATAGTGCTTCAATCTTTGTCATGGACAGGTTTGTCATTTGAAAAGGACAAAATTAGTCAGGTCTTGGATGATGTGACTGCAACTATAGATATTTAGTACATATTTAAATACTAAGAATTTTCATTTAGAAATTTGTTGAACATTGTACTTAACCAAATTTCGTGTCCCCCTCCCCCTACTTCCTACACCTACTTTCAGTTAGAATAGCACAATCTTTATAATTCTCACCATCGTAATAAGTATTGTGCATAGCCAATTTAGAATATCCATCTCAACATATTTTCTTACGTATTACAATATTCTTACGATTGCTAAGATATGGAAGAGAATAAAATCCAATTGCTTTCAAAACCCGAGTCGATTCACGAAATTACTTTGAGTTAAGAATGGTGTAGATCTTAAATTTCTTGTATAAAATAATAAAAAGGGTCAAATGTGACTGCCGTCATTTTTCAAGTTACTCAGAAGTTTATTAATTTAATTATTGAACTCATGAAGAACTGCGAAATATTTAAATCTTCTTTAATTTAGCGCGTTCACCTTGTCATTAAATTACTGTAAATTAATTTTTTACCAGCTGGAAAATTACATCTAGTTTATTCATGTGACCCATGTCATGTCAACCATGACTTTTAATAGTAGTATTTTTTAATTTTGCGAACTTACGTATATTAAAAAAGTGGTTTTAAATGCCACTTGTCAAAAATAATCGTGGTTTAAACTGAAATTCTGCAGAGGTACACGGACATACAGTACTATTTTCGCAGTGCTGCCCCTACAAGAGAAGCCAAGAGGGAGGAGGTAAGATGGCGACGCGCGTAACGTTTGACTGCATTTATACGGGCAGCATTGCCAATATAGTCCTATAGTACTAAAAGTATATTTTGCTTAAACTTCATTTGTTTGTCAACTGCAATCCTTCTTGTGTTGTGAAATGAAAAGAACAATATGTGGTCAATTGTTACTGTAATAATTACTTTAAATTATGTTTTATCAGCTAGGAAATTAAAAACTAGTTCATTCCTTCTGGAAAGCAACCGTGAGTGAATACTGTTTTCATTCAGCATACAGAAATGAGAAAAGTGAAGTTTAAAATGCCAGTTATTTCATAAATTTGCTCCTAAGGAATTTGCCTTCAGGGGGCTCTACACATTCTCCATTCGCCAAGTAGCGAGCGACTGCTCGCTCAAACTCGAGCAGCTGATGTGTACGGCGAATGCTCGCTTCCTTTGAAGTGTGTGTAAAAGACCGACATGGTGGGTATGGCGAGCACCAAATATTCGTTGCTCGGCAAAAGCCAAAGCAACCCATCCGCACTCTTCGGGAATTCGTCTAGCAGTCGCTCGCTACTAGCTGAATACCGAAGGTGTACTTTTACTGATATTGCTTCGTGCTGTACTTTTATAGAGCTATGCCATCTAATTTTGATCATTCAATTACATAATGCTTGAACTAAATAGTTAGCTCCAATGAATTCTAAGTTGTTTTCTGCACCGCTTAGTAATATATAATATGTTAGGTATTAACGCAACGTAATTGGCGTTCTAGAGGAAAAATTCTTACGAATAGAGAGAAATATTTTGAATGTCATCCCATAAAGGACTTTAAAATGTTTAAAATTAAACCCACCAATATCAGACTGTGGTTCACTTTGTTACTGTTATTACTTGTAAATCTAAAAGAAGTATGAGAACTGCCATGTACTTATTGTATGTACAACGCCTCAAAACGAGGTGATAGAAAGATGTCACATTTCTCGCCTTCACTGCTACCCAAGTGTCCCGTTTAGGCATTGCCAATTTGTGAATTATATACACGTGGGTTCACATTTCCTTTGATTATCCCCCTCCCTCATCCGAATTCTTCGTTCCATAGACGTCCATGCCTTTTGCAATGTGATGATGTCCACTAATACGCTAGTTATGTTCCAATAACTCGAATTAGTAACCAAATGATAGGACTCCCGTAGTAATATGGACATAGAAACCAGTGAAAACCTGAAGGTACGGCCACAATACCGCACTCTCAGCGGACAGTTACCGGAACTGAAAGAAAAAAATTAACGTACATAATTTTGTCAAAGTTGAATATTGCCCCTTCAAAAATATATCCTTGTAGTTGTGATGATAATTTTACGTGCGTGAAACAGTGAAAGCTGGAGACAGTGTATGTAATACAGTCTTTGTTCCCCAATATAGTTTATACAATGAAATATTTAAATAAAATTTATGATAATTTCCTAATTTTTTTTATGAAAAGTTGCCCCTCTCTTTTCTTACAGTATACCTTTTCGAATGAGTACAAGAGGAGGGGAGTCCCTTTTAAAACTTTCATGCTTAATAATATGAATTGAAAGGACACTAAAATTAATTATGAATTGTATTACATGAGAAAGCATTGTACACATAGTAATTTGTAGAGGCGTATGTATGTAGACACGGTAATGACAGTATTATCGATTGGAAATGCTTATTTCTAATTACGAGATAATATTCCCATCAGGTCAATTAGAACTCCAAGAAAATATCTCAAAAGAATTGCTTCTGTTTCAAAACTTTATTTCCTCTGCGAGAAACTGTTTCGTTTGTGACTCGCTCTTTCTCATCTCGTACACCTCGATTTATATACGGGGATACCAAATACGCGCAATACAGGCATAACGTTAATAAATAGTATTACCGCTATTTAAAATACTATTTCTAATTACATCTTTTAATTGGAAGCTGGCAGAAAGGAAATCCTTTTTTTTTTAGAAATTTAAAGTTAATGTACAAGCTTCTTCGTAATCTCGTCCATATAATTCAAAATCAGAGGAGTCCAGGACAGTCAGTCAGAACCTGCTTCTAACTCCATGATGTTACAGATGTATGTGTGTACAGGTGTATGTGTGCTGCAACACGTCACATGCCGAGTCCATAAGCAACGACTCGTCCCGTCTCATCTCGTATCGTCTCGTCTCGTCTCGTTTCGCATCGCATACGCTTGCCCGCTGAACAGCTTGTCCACGGATATGCAAATTACTGGTGGTGACCTATCCACAGAATAACTATCAACGGAAGTCATTTCACCTGCTCTGCACTTAATTTGGAACGACTAGAGATCATATTTCCGCTCATGAGATACCCAAATACCTGTAGCTATGATGATAGGGGTTTGTAACGAATGTTGTGGATCTGTAATGAAGTTAATGATTAGAGCGATGGCTTCCGACTTTCCGGTTTGCGTTATTTAGGCGTAGTTTTCTCCGGTTTACTAGCATTCTGTGCTAAACCATTTCTACTACTTTCTAACAACTTTTCTGTCCTTTGTTCTTTATAATAATAATAATAATAATAATAATAATAATAATAATAATAATAACAACATAACAGTTGGGCCCGAAAATTACGTACTTTGTAAATAATGGTTTTAAAACTGAAAATATCTTCTTACTCTAACCCAAACCGGTTCCTGATAACCCGTGCAAGAGCTCTGTACCCTTCAAAAATATAATAGAATGGCCAAAACATTTCATTTCTTATAGTACGTCACAAAACATAAGATAAGGGCATATTTTACAGGTTATAAAGGATGGTAATAGGCATTGATACGTACAGGTATATTGCGGGTTGCATGTGCACCTAGTCTTTCACCTGTATCATATCAAAACTTTCTTTTTTTCGCGTTAAACCTGTTTTATGCAGGACTGGGGAGGCATTAATCTCCCTCCAGCAGTAGTACACTTACTGATTTTGTAATGATAATACAAGAAGTTTATATTTCCTTAGAGTATTACTATATATAATAAATGAGAACTGAATAAAACTGTCAAGTAAAATGTCTTGGAATAAATATGAGCTATTGTCTCTTTAAATTTCTCTGTAAATAAATACAAAATAGTCATAAATTATTTCATCTATTATAATTATTATGATTCATATTTACATGGATGAGTCTGTTACAAAATTAACTTAATCATACTTCCCCAACGAAAAATATAAAAATTTAAGAAACGAAATTACGTATTTATCTCATTTTTCGTGTTATTGCATATAAATTCAATTCAACTCAAATACACAAAAAATTAACAACAAAATTATCATTTTGGATGTATTGCAAAATGTATAAAAGAAACATCTAAGACAATCAGGACCGGGTCTCTACAATACATTGCCCCGTGTCACCTATCACATACACAACAAACAATGGTACTTTAATTGAATGTTCAATTAACTTAGGACCTACATGAAATGTTTAATGATGAATGTAATACTTGCTCATTTAACCTGTTTAAAAATATTTTGTGAAAATATTTGAATGTTTAAATATTGTATATCATTCGGTATCGTTATATCAAAAACCTTTTTGGAACTCAAAAGACGTTTGTATTGTATCGTCTCAAAGCAGCATTAGCTTTTTATAGAGCAAACTTACCTACTCTAAAATAATGCTTTACGCAACATTCATCTCAGCATACTAAGAAAACCCTGAAATTGACTTTTTCCAGACGCAGATGAGTTCTTCTCTCTTCAGTACTATAAACATTTCTAAGGGACTTACAGTAAGGAGATGAGGTTCCATTATCCAATCAGAAGCTTCATTTTTATGTCACAATAGTTGTCAAACGGTCAATGAAGAACATATGACTGCTTGAAACAGGTGAAAGTCACCCGACACATGACTCCTGTTGTAGATTAATTGAATCCTCCTGATACGTTATTTGCAGTTCGGTGTATTAATTGCGTTGTTTTTCGTTTCTCTGGCGTTTTTGTTGTTGTTTTTGTTGTTGCCATTACTCCTGCTGTAACCTTGAGATGTGTTATTGTCAAGTTAATTACAAGTAACATAATGCAATTAAGTTGTATTTATGTAGCAGTATCCAACGAAATATATAAAATGCAAGTTGTACAATGGTTACTTTGTAGTATGTTTAGTGGATTTAAACTAGGTGGCTACTTAACATCGTAATGACCAATCCTTCTGTCAAAAGTGAGCGATGACGAATGTGACGTGCCTGGGGTCTGCGATAGAGGACGTGCCACGTGCCTGTCCCCTTCCAAGCTGTCAATCCCTTATATTTTTAATCAGACTGTAACATGTCAAGATAAAATCAATGCATTTTGAATAGATTGATCGCAAAGAAGATAAATTCAGTTTTTTACTTAATTGGAACCTGTTAAAACAAGAACATTAGTTTTTACGTACCTGTAAAATGTAAATATTTTGCATGATACTCTTGTCTATGAAATTATGTGGAGATGGTTTATTATTAAAACTTTGTTTAGGGATGTTCCTCCTTTATGCAAGCTTATAGTGTAGCCTGTATCCTATCAGTATCAAGACAATGCGAGCAAAACAGAATAAATTGGCGAAGTTTAAATGTAGATGGCATTTCTATGATTATCATATGTTAGAAATGATAGCTAGCCAGTTGACCTGTAGACAGTCAAAAAGTTCTTCGTTTATGAAATAAAAAGTTGGCGTGGTGTTCATCAGTTTCTTTCAAATGCTATCAGTAATTTCTCGAATTGAAATTTATTACAAAGCTATTCAGGTAATTTGAAAAATACAAATTGTGTGCGCATTCATTTTCAAATAAAAGGTAGCGTATTAACTATTCATTAAACTCGCCACATACGACTTTCACTATTCTTATTGTAAACTGTTTAAGAAGATTATGATAATGGCTTTGCCTCTACATCTCATCAGATTACGGAAACTCATCGTCGGAAGATATACACTTGTTGTAGTTGTTTTTGCAGCGGTCGAATTAGCATCGTGTGTTGTTAGCTAGTTTCGGTAATTCATTAGAGCGCCGAGCGCGAGTGACAATCTTTTGTTTGTGTGAAAGAAATGAGATTACTCGTGGTAGCTGTAGTGAATACAGCAAATGTAGTGTAATACGGTTTTTTTAGCTTTCCCAATGGGGAATGCGAAGGCGTGAAATGACAGCCATCGGAAATACTGTTATCTCTTGACTTTATGACCCCCCATCCCCGCCCCGGAAAAGATTCAAAAGTCTTGCAAGAATAGTACATGTTACGTATAACGTTATGTATTGTGACGTCGTGGGAATACACAATAATCACAGACACGAGCTTCAATGATAAATATGTACAGGTTTATTCACAATATGTACAGTACTACTTTAAGTTACAGCTCTGGTAGATCTTTACTTTCCTGATCGCAGGAGCGATCCTTAAAAATGAATAACTGACTCGTGGCCCGCGCCACTCCTCAGCGAGCCTCCCGCACACAGCAGACAGCTCCGGCGACCTCTTGTCACCCGTGGATATAGTCCACAACGGCGTCCCAACACATGGTTTGCCGCACGAGCCTAGCTCGGCTCCGCACCGCCCTGGGCGCAAGTTTTTGTGCGTTCGCACGAGGGTTCCCTCTCAGCTCAACAAACCCCACCCCCGCGCTCTGCGTTGGTTCTTATATAGCTCCCACCCACGTGACCTGAAACGTCACTGGGTTTTGCACACGGCCCACACGGACCGCTTTGCCAGGCATTTTTGGACATCCATTTCCCTGGATTCCAAGAATTTGACACGCGGCACGCGGCAAAAATGCGCTGTCCCGTACTTTGGGCATCCCTTTCCCTAGCTCTTAGGATTTCCCAGAATACCTCGGCGTGTCACATCCTGCCTGGCCCCTGGCGTCTAATCCTCTGCCGCCGCCCTTTGTGGCGGTTGCTAACTGTAGTCCTACAATACGTTACAGTATCCAAATGTAATTCAAAAGATCTGATAGATGGAAAAGATTACGGTATGCCATTTGAAAGTTATGTAAGATCATTGGCTAATTTTGTGTTACAGAATAAAAAAAATGTTCGCGTCAAAAATTTTATACAAGTGTGGATTTTTCTCAACAATAAGGAGTTAATTGATTAAATAGTTGATATAAAAAATCATCAATATTGATGAACGTGGATAAAATGTTCGACCATTTGTTAGCCTGCAGAGACGAATAATTCTATCAAATGTTTATCCAATTATTTCCAATGCTGTTATTGAAAAACAACTCAAGTTAAATATGATTCAGTTTTTCAGCAGTTTCCCTGAAAATTTTGAAAATGTTACAAGGACTTCATGTAAAATGCCCCTAAAAATTAATATATCTGAATAATCTCCGAAACTGCACAACTGAGTTTCAGATCAAAAGCATGTAATCTGACAAATGCCTGACACACACACATCCATCCAAACACAACTTATTTTCGGGGTCAAAATTGCAAGCTTCTCATCTTCACCTGCACCAATGTTACACATCTTTGAAACAACGGTAATAGATCTTAATCCTGATTCTCCCAATTCTACAGTACACGGAGGAAAATAAAAATAATGAATCAAAGACTAAGGTGGAGGACGCCAATGGTGAAGCATGGTGGATATTGGACAATAAAGGGAAGAAAAGTAAAAGTGGTGAATCAAAGACTAAGACGGTGAGTGGAGAAGCAATCAAAGGCTAAGGTGGTACGGGGAGGAAAATTAAAAATAATGAATCAAAGACTGAGGTATAAGGAGAAGCATCAATTAATTACTCTGTGCTAACGTGGCTTCAAGAAAAATTGTTCAATAATGGGCTGTGTCTTACAACTAGAGTATAGCATATATAGGTAATGGATTTGCAAATAAGTTTTTTCTAGGCCAACATTATAAAAGATATTCATAGTGGTAGGATTGTTCATAAAATGGCTTTTTATGGCATAGATAAAGACATAAAATATTCATAAAAAAGCCGTTTATGGCATGAATAATTACGGCATCACACATCCAGCCAATCGCAGCATGCGAATGGTGGGGGAAATAGCATAGCCGACCTAATCCCAGCGATCAAACTGGGGATAGTGGCAGTAAACCCCATAGCCGGCCACCATTTTTACTTTCGCGCCCTTACTTCGTAAGAAGATAAAGTAGTGTTTGTAATCGTGTGTCAGAAAACGGCGATTTTTTTCGGCAAAAATCATTTAGTGCCGGGCCCTGGTAACCAAAAAGTGAATAAATCTTGTTCCTACATATAGTAAATTATTTTCTCTAACTCGTTGAGTATTCAGAATTCATGTTTTGTATCCTTGAAGGCAAAAAGTCCGTCCGTATGTATTCAACTAGCGCCTAGACCGTTCAGCTGATTTTCTTCAAAATTCAAATTCCTCGATCTATTTAAAAGGAACTCAAGGCCCTCTGAGTTTAGAGCGGATGTTTTGGGGGATACTTTACACGAAGCCACAACATATTCAAAATTTTCTCAAAAATTACTCAAAATTTTTGAATTAAACTTTTGTCTCAAATAGCATAATGGACGCTTAAAGAATGGTGCAGGTATCAATTTCGTTAAAATCCTTAACTTTTTCGAAATTGCAAAGTTCAAAATTTTTCGGCGTCTTTCTACAACTACAATATTGACGATACAGATTATTTTCCTTTCAAAGACATCTTGAAATAAGGTCATGTAATTTTTTCGAAAATATGAATAGTTTTCTCGTAATTTTGCGTGAAATATACACTTTTAAAACCTTATTTCTCAAAAGCTACTGTACATTTGGTTATTAAATCTTATGCTCATATGTAACAAAGAAAGGTAAAGAAAGTGATAATGATTCCCATTTTCGGCGAACTGTTTTTGAAAATTGCAGTCAAATTAACATTGCAAAAGTACTGTATTGATGATAGTTTCTTTCGTAAGTGAAATGTGTTCTAAAAATTTCTTTAAAACATTTGTATATTTTTTTAAAGAAATTAGTATTTTAGCTTAATTTTAAGAATGTTCGAAATTGCAGATTCCAATTTCTCGGCCTTCTCATGGTAGAATGTTTTAGGAACAGGTTGCATTGGAACAATGGAAGCGCCACGTCACGACCAAAATTCTCAGAATAACTTGTAATGAGAAACACCGACCCACAATGGTTGGCCGGTGTTTCTGGGTGAATGGAACGGAGTTTTGCATTGTCGAATTTGTGTTGATGTATTATCTTCGGTTTCTGAAATGTGAACGCGACCACAAATAAACAGAATATAAATCTATAGATGTTTTTAAGATCAAAACGCTGAAATAACACTTTTTCTTTAACCCTCGCATGGCCGAAGGGGGGATCTAAGGTCCCCCAGTTCACCCTTTTTCCTCACAATTAACGGAGAAAAGGTAGTAGAATTTTTTTCTCTCACGTATGTAAATATTCAATTATTTCAAATATTTTAACACACTTTTTATGGTAATACTGTTTTTGGATGTCATAGGAATGACTTTGGGAGGACTCAAGTTACCTCTCTTTCTCGTTGATGATATTTTGATTTCACATTCATATTTCTGGTGTATTGTACAATTGTTTCATGACTAATATGTCACTATTGTTTGAGTAACTTGTCATTACTGGTAACTAGCGATTGTCTTCTGTGTTACTCTCCAGGCAGCGTTTTACATTATTGTCAGTCGTGTTGCGTCAATTGTAAGAAATTGCCTTTACGCCAGCTACGAGTAAGCGAGATATTGGACAGTGGATTTCAGAGGTAGATGATCTGGGCTGTCCGGGTGACGCCACGTCGAAGGCTGGGGTGCCGACGTTTCGACCGACATATCGCGGTCCTCTTCAGGGCTGTACCGGTGACGCCACGTCGAAGGCTGGGGTGCCGACGTTTCGACCGACATATCGCGGTCCTCTTCAGGGCTGTACTTCAGGGCTGTACCGGTGACGCCATGTCGAAGGCTGGGGTGCCGACGTTTCGACCGACATATCGCGGTCCTCTTCAGGGCTGTACTTCAGGGCTGTACTTCAGGGCTGTACCGGTGACGCCACGTCGAAGGCTGGGGTGCCGACGTTTCGACCGACATATCGCGGTCCTCTTCAGGGCTGTACTTCAGGGCTGTACAGCCCTGAAGAGGACCGCGATATGTCGGTCGAAACGTCGGCACCCCAGCCTTCGACGCGGCGTCACCCGGACAGCCCAGATCATGACTCTGGCCGCGAAAGCCTACGATATCTTCAGAGGTAGATATTTATTTACCATATATCTAAGAGTTCTCTATAAGTGAGTCCAAGTGATCTTGTAATAATAATAATAATAATAATAATAATAATAATAATAATAATAATAATAATAATAATAATGTGGAATTTCAAATATTTAATAAAATAGTTATTCCAAAAGTTTTAACATGGCTCACGATGAGTAAGCAAAAGCATTGTTTTTTCAATTTTTAAATATATTACAAGATATTCGCCAAATTTACACAAATGTTCATGTACAATATTGTAAGATGATACTAAACAATAAACACATTAAACAAAATACCTTTCTAAACACAATATAACGGTATTTATTTATTTATTTATTTATTTATTTATTTATTTTACGTCAAAAAAACAGTTAAAAACTGCGTATGACGTGCTATGGGGAAAAGTGAATTGTGTGCACATTTTCAAAATTCTGTGATCCTTACGCTAAGTCATATACCACTTAAATTTTGAATTTTGAAAGGGAGAAAAAAAAACAAAAAAACTCCCATGTAATAAAAGCATTTTTGTAACAACTTTTGGTGGGGGTCACTTGGATCCTCCACACTGCCGGCTGTGTTTCAATATCACGCTTGGCCATGCGAGGGTTAAATACGCTCACGTACCATTCCATTTCATTAAAATACACTTGATTGAATTCTTCCTATATCAACATGTATTCTCTTTCAGTATTTGTCAGTATGTAAAGATGCAGCGGAAAGAATTGTTCGTCCCGATTTCAGTTTGAAGTATTGTTTTAGATTTTTGATCAGATAAGTGGCATATTTAAAAGTCTGAAACGATTTTTCACTTCATTTGAATGCGTAACCTATTATTTGAATATATCCCGGTGTTCACGGAAAACCAATTAAGTTAACGTCTGTCGTGAATGACAGTTTTGAATTATGATCACACCTGTCGCTCCTTAACCTCGAAAATCTAAATCTGTTGGAGCGTTCCGTGTTACATCGTATCCGCATGTGCATGATTAAATACATCATTCATATTCATTCATTTTCTTTCCCTCAATGCATTTAATGTAGAGGTTCTTGCACCTGACACTTGCTACAGAATTCCCACTCCTTAAGCCTGAATTGGGTTATTCGACTTTGTACAATGACCTACTTTTTGAGGTACAAAAGGGACGTTTGGTCACAATGAATTAAATTCATGGCTATTCGGCGATAAAGGAGAACAGTGAAGTCTTTGCATACGTCAGAAAATTAAAACTCACACGGCCCTTACAATATTTAAATCGACTAGGTGAATGTGGCGCCGAGTCGTCGACGATTTAAACTTTTTAAAATATTTTTATATGTTAATATCAGTTGTCTAGTTCTTTCACCCTCGGGCATAGCACTTAAAAATAATTTTGAGAATAAAATTAAATAATAAAAAATACAAAAAAATATGTGGTTGTGTCGAATGTTCTTTCGAGCTACGGCCACTACTGACTCCAGAATACGGTGTTATAGCACATAATCTAAATGCGTATTATGCTAAAATGTGTATTATTAGACGTCTCAAAGAAAATTTAAAGATTAGCAAACTCCTTTTTTACAACACACCTTTCCGTTCTTATAGATTTGTATTGGAATATAAATTTGTACTTGAAATTGCCCTACGAAAGCAGATTATCTCATTAGCACTATCGTCTATACTACACTTAACAAAATTATCCTATAAAAGGATAATTGTCCTTCCGAGTGGTCCATGCCCTGCACCTCGTACTGTAGGCAGTGGCGTCCTAGCGACCTGCTTTTGATTGCCCGGGTACGTGGGCTGTGGAATTGCATCAGGTTTAGCTGTCATCACAGCATGACTTTAGGGCACGTGGTTCGTGTGACCAGCGCTAGATCGCAACGCTCAAAAACGCAGTGTTTTTTTAAATTTCTTTTATTTCTTAGCATTTTCTGGGAGGATCTGCAGCAAAATCAGTTCCCCACCAGGAGACATAGACGCGTCGAATGACACCTCATTTGTTTCGATTGGTGGAGGGGAAGGGGTCTAACACTGAGTGACGACGGACCGACGCAGGTTACGCGACTACTGTATAAGGATGTATAACCAACTAAAAGAAAGCATCGAGGAATGAGTTCCCTGGTTTCAATATACCCCAGAAAAACTCAAATTTCATCTCGCATCTTTCGCAAAACATAATAAAAATAGTAAACAATGTGAAAATGTGCCCAACGTTTACTTAGATGTGAAAAGTCATGAGATACGAATGCATAAATTCTACAGTTATTGCTTGAATTAGAGGCCTGCTGTAGTAAAAGTGCTGGAGGGAAAAGTTTTTCAGAAAAGTAGAACGCACACTGCATAAAAACAAAAATAAATAAAATACATTGGTTTAACTACAATAAATAAAATATTTTAACAAAAATCTTCATGAATACTGCAGTAACACAGTGCTGTTCCATAACCAACACGTAAAAGGCAAATAATTAATGGCAGGCGGTCTTTTCAATGGAGCCTTCCTGTCGCACACCGTCAGCTGTGTCGTAAGCGTGACGCACTGAGTGTGAGAATGGAGTTGGTAAGCGCAGCATGAGAGATTGGGGATTAACATATGCTTTTAAATATTTAATTAATTAATATAATAAAATATGTAAATTTCAGTAATCGGAACTGATTTTTTGCTTTGAGATTTTCACCGAAATCCTGGGTCTGTGATATTTTGTATAGGAGTTTAACTAATTTCATTAACAGTTTAATAAAAATTCCCATTCTTAATACAAATAGCATTTAATTGTGTTGTAAATATAATATCTTTTACATTTATGACTAAAGTACACAAATTAATCTTCACGTCGATTCGAGGTTGGTTTTTATCTTCATGTCTTTTAACAAATACAAATAATCATAAATGGATTTTTCTTACATTTCCTACTAAGCTGGAGCCTCAGCCTTTAATATATCATAAAGTTATGATGTTTCACTTACATTACTGTCGCCTATGACATCACATTACGCGTCTTAATTTTTTATATATATTAAACAGTAAAATTAGCATTAACCCATGTAATCCCAATGGGCACTTTTGGGCCCAACAGTAAACTAATATTTTATGGCGAAACAAATTGTCATGGAAGAATCTGAACCCTGCCAACCGGAAGCGGAAGAGTAGCACTAGCGCTCATTAGCACAGCTGACATTTCGGTATTGGTTCTCTCTGATGCCGGAAGGTTTTATAATGTTCAGTTTACCATCGCAAGCTCCGAAAAGGATGTAAGTTTTGGATATTGTTTTTGCCGATTGCGAAGATTTGCAAAGTGCAACTGGTTTGATACGGAAGTAAAATGATGCTTAAAATGTTAGTTTGCTTTCACGGCACTTTTATTGGATTTTATAAAGTCAAAAATTCAGGGTGTGCACCAAGTGCCCGTTGGACATATGTCGTAATAATCACTCACCATACTAATAATGAACAATGAACGCTTTTAGGACGACATTCGCTTGCTATTTCATGTTTTTTTTATACTTATTGTGCGTAAATTGTTTTATAGAAGTTCTCTAGGTTTTTTCAGCTCTAATTTTAATGCCATTCTTTATGTTTTAGGAATTATTTCACGATTTGAACAATAAGTGCGCGACGAGATACTGATAATTCTGAATGGGTGTGTAATTACATTGATGTATATAGTTAGGTTGTAACATTCTGAATTATACTGCATATTTGACAGAAAAATGTTTATTTTTGTATTTTAGCAAACAAATCAAAATATGATTACTTTTTGTATTGCAGCATAAAATGTTTGACTGTGACAGAGGTAATTGAGGAACTTGACTTGGATTCCGAAAATATTGAGGGTGCAGATGTCTTTATTGGCCCTCCAGGAGGAAGTGGTTCAGATGAAGATTCAGAGGACGAACGTTGCAATAATCGTAATACACTTTTACCCAATCAACTTCTAGCTCTGGCAGAAATAGATGTCATACACACAGGTGATGCTAGTAATGAAGATCCTAGCAATGCCGATACGATACCGGACTTTGGAACGAGTTCATTTCACAAAAAGGAAAAACAACTGCTTTTCGTTGGGAAAAAGATCTTTCATTGCCTTCATCAGAAGAGAAAAATGACCAGAAATCTTCATTTCAAATGACATGTCCAAATAGTGCAGAACTAGGAAAAGATACGCACCCATTGAAATTTTTAGAAATTTTTTTGACATCTGATATTATTTTGTAATTAGTAAAAGATACTGTAGTATATGCTGTACAAAAAATAACCCAGCGTTTCAGTTTTCAATATAATATATGTATACGTTCATAGGTATTCTTTTTTAGTAGGTGTATACACCTGCCTCGAAGAAGAATGTTTTGGGAAAATTCTGAAGATGTTCAAAATATCCTCGTTCAGAATTCTATGAGAGGACAGCAATTTGAAGAAATAATGAACTATTTCCATGTACGTAACAATGAATATCTTCCTCCTAATGACAAATTTACTTAAATTCGGCTTCTGCTGGAAAGCCTGGATGTATAGTTCTTCAATTATGCAAGAAACGAAAAAGACGACAGTAGACGAGTCAACGATTCCATATTTCGGACGACATGGTTGCAAGCAATTCCTGCCCTTGAAACCAATCAGATTTGGTTTCAAAGCTTGGGTAATGTCGCATAAAAATGAATATTGTTTACAAATAGAACTTTATCAAGGAAAAGGGAAAATGGCACATAGAGACCCAGATGTGGGTCATGGGGAAACTGTGGTTCTCTCATTTATTGATATTTTATTGGCTTCCTACCTAGGGGACGTAGATAAGTTTTTTTACAAATGCGAAGCTTGTATATAAAATTGGCAAAAGGGGGATGATGGGAACCGGAAGAGTAAGATCCACTCGAACTGGTAAATGTCCTCTTCCAGACAAAAAAGTAATAAAAAGTGGAATAGTGGGGATAATGTAATTAATATGTTGACATTGAAAAATATATTATTGCTGTTCCCTGGATGAACAGCAATGCTGTTTTTTTGTTGTCAAATGTGTCTGGCGTATCTCCTCTGCAACAGACTTCGAGATACTCAATTGCAAAGAAGAACAAAATATGTATGAATGTCAACCCATTGTAATTCATAAGTACAACAATAATGTGGGTGGTGTATATCTTATGGATATCGCAAATTATAGGATTTTCATTAGAGACAAGAAATGGTATACTCCAATTATATTTTGGTTGTTCGATGTCTCCATAAATAATGCATGATTGCTAGGAAGATCGTTCGGAATACCCTTGCATAATCTCTCCTTTAAACGTCCGTCCGTCTGTCCGTCCTTCCGTCTATCCGTCTTTCCGTCTATCCGTCCTTCCGTCTGTCCGTCCGTCTATCCGTCCTTCCGTCTGTCCGTCCGTCTATCCGTCCTTCCGTCTGTCCGTCCGTCTATCCGTCCTTCCGTCTGTCCGTCCGTCTATCCGTCCTTCCGTCTGTCCGTCCGTCTATCCGTCCTTCCGTCTGTCCGTCCGTCCTTCCGTCTGTCCGTCCGTCGTGTACGTCTGTCTGTCCGTCCGTCGTGTCCGTCTGGCCGTCCGTCGTGTCCGTCTGGCCGGCCGTCCATCTGACCGTCTGTCCGTCCGTCCGTCTGTCTGTCCGGCCGTCTGTCCGTCACTACTAGCGCCTAAAGCATATGCACGATCTTTTCCAAATCGAAGAAACCCCTGTCGATCTGACTAGTTGAAGCTTTGAAATTTTGAAAAACATTCTTTAAAATTGGGGGTACTTCACATAAAGGTCCCGCGGTCATTTTCAAAATTCTCTTAATAAAACGGCTCCAAATTTTTTCTTTAAATTTCCTGTAAAAATAGACGTCAATACACTTAGAAATAGGTCCTGTTTTCACGGTTAACTCTGAATTTTCGAAAATTGCAAAAGTTGGTAATTTTTTCGGCGTCTTCCTACAACTATAAAATTGACGACACGGACTTTTCCTTCAAATGAAATTTGTTGTCCATAAATAGTCCATAAATAGTAATAATACGTGTAATATTTGCAATTTTAAAAAATAACCAAAACATTTTTTCTCAAAACGGCTCCAAATCTTTTCTTTAAATTTTTACCAGTAGTGCCAAATGTACCCTATGCCATGACAAGCGCCATATTGCTCTATTTTTGTTGTTGTTTTTTAAATTACAAAAATGTAATTTTTTTGACTTCTCTAACGTCGGTAATATTTACATTAGAGACAATTTCTTCACATTATTAATTTATAAATACATGTGCTTTAAATAATGTAAAATAAAGTACCTCGAAAACTCAACAGTTTTCTGGGAAAATGAGCTCAAAATTCCGCATTTTCAGGAACGTTCGAACACCATTTTCTCAAAAATGGTTCCAAAGTTTTTCTTCGAACTTTTGCAAACGGTTAGTGGTAATGGCACTGTACACAAATTACACAAATGTAATTTTTTGAATATCTCTCGCGCTGTAAAATGCACATTTCCAACGATTTTTCTACATTATTGCGTTTGTGAGCGGACGTGCTTCACATGACTTGAAATTAAGTTTTTCGAAAAATCAATAGATTCCTGTGAAAAAGACCTTCAAATTTCGCATTTACAGTAACGCTTAACGCCATTTTATTAAAAACGGCTCCAAATTTTTCGATGGTAATTACTATTTAGGACGAGGTTTTAGCCTTCTTTAATATTCTTAAAATAATATTTCAGTTCTTGTATTTGGAAACCGAAAAGTTAAGATTTTTTTTTTAACTTACTTTGGCGGCGTTAGATGGTAGCAGGCAAGGACGGACAAGACTGTACAATACCAGTCCACACCAAGGAAATTAGAAAACTTTACTACGACAAAATCTGTGCCATTCTGTAGCACCACTAATTTCAGTTTGTCTGCCTGCCTGCCTGCCTGCCTGCCTGCCTGCCTGCCTGCCTGCCCGCCTGCCTCTGTCTGACTCAATCTTTCTGCCATCGGTCTATCTTTCTTACTCTGCCTGCCTCCGTCTGTCTATCAATCTGTCATCTATCTGCCTATCAACACTGTGCCTAAAGTATTCGTAGTTTTTTTTCTCTCTCTAAATTAATATCTTCCGATCGATATGGCCAAACCAAATCCTGCGATGGGAGTATATCACACGAAACTATTGAGACATTTTCAAAACTTTCCCAAAAATGATTTCAAATGGTTTTCTATAAATTAATTATAATAATATAAAACAAAGGAAGGATAGGAAACTAAGACTGTATATTTGAAATCTACGTAAGTCATGAATGTTTTGTTTGAAGCACGATAGGCATTCCGAGTCCTCGTACATTACATATATACCATACTCCTTCCATAATCTCTTCGCCTGTGAGACATTTGTGTGCAAACTGTTTGTTTAATTGATGAATTGAGTCCCACACTGATAACATGGTACAAGCACCGGGATGGGGTCAAAATACCGTGTGCAAGTCAAGGTACAGGATCGAGAGAGGGGTATGAGTTTTGCTAGGAGCGTGAAGGTACTCTTCTAACGGAAAGTTCCCAAGGAGTAGTAATAGGTAAATATCGCGAGAGGCCATGGAAGATCCTTCAGGAGTCGACAGGTAGAACGAGTAGCTGGGAAGAGGGTGTGGCAAAACCAAAAAGCCCAGCCTAGACTCAAGTGAATGGGGCAACTAACTCATGTGAGGAAGCTGTGCCATTCTGTGGCACCAGTAGTTTCAAATTTTGAATTTGTGAGCCATGTACTTTACATGATTGTCAATGATTTTTTCTCGAAAACCCTAACGTGTTCTGCAAAAATCTCAAAATGGCGCATTTTCAGAAAAATTCAAACGATATTTGCTCAAAAACGGCTCCAAGTTTCCAATAAATATTTGAATGCAACCTATGAAAACAGATTTCACTTTTATGAAATTATTTTCTAAATGTCGTATTTCTGTTCTAATAATAGGAGACCGAAAAATTGAAAGTGGGGGAAAAAATGTACGGGTTTGATAAAACACTCATTCGGGATGTAATATTTCATGAACGTAATCTAAACCATTGAGTTAAATGAAATGTGCTGTAAATATTATTTACAACAATATTTTTATAGAGTTAATTTTGAGAAAATTGTTCTTTAGTGAAATATGACGATAGCTTTTAATGCTTAAGTAACTTCGCTTGCATTATTGTTTTGGAAGCAAATGGTGTCAAACACACATTCAAAGTCATCTGTGTCATTCAGACAGAGATTCAATATTACGAAGCACATTATGGGCTGCCTATGGATAAAAATGTCATTTTTAGTTTTGTTATTACTTTTGCCGAATTATTAAAATATTATATCTGTAACAAATTTACAAATAGTACGGTAAAGCCATTCCGCCTCTGAGGCAGATGAGCCCAAGGACGTAGCCACCGAGATTGTGGTTTCGAAACCCGCGCAAGGCAGGAAGTGGGTTTCGTGGCGTGCAAGGTATTCTGATACCCTCGTGTATTACATTAATACACTAATCCTTCCGTAATCTCTTGGCCTGCGCTGAGCTGTGTGATGTGTGTGCAATTGACGAACTGGATCCCTACACCCAGAACAATGAGACGAAATACGGAGATGAGGTTAAGGATACAATGGGCAAATATATGAAGATACAAGACCGAGATAGATCTATGGAATGTTCAGGGAGTGTGAAGGTGCTCTTCACTGTAAAATTCCTTCTAGAGGAGCGGGAAGTTCACGAGGAGCCCTGATAGGTCTTTTAGACGCAGACACATATCACCTGGGAAGGATGTGGAGCAAAAACGAAAACATTGCGCAGATTAAAGGGAAAAGGAAACTTGTACTAGAATATCTGTTCAATTCCCTACCACTACTGGTTTGTTTTTCTGATAGTAACGGAGTACCGTTTGGATATTATCATTCGCATGAGCGTAAAATTATTAGCATGTGGCACCCATAGATAAAATTATTTCAAAATTTTTCTCTTAGGACCGCCTTTAAGCAAAGTTTTGTATCTACTAAATGAAGTGACACTGGATCGTCAGTAAGACAGATCTTAGGAGAGTTAGATTTTTTTCTTCAATATCTTTGAGACATCGTTGTGACAGCGTTAAAATAATCGATAGTTTTGTCTATTATTGTACGAAAGGTGAAAAGACATAACTAAATATTTAACGGTTTCAGCTTTGTGAGTTGGTTGGTTCGCCTTATTTCCTTTGTTTTTTAATATTTTTAAGAATAACCAATTTCCGTTATTTACCATAGAACGTTGTCATATGTACAAGCTCTTAGATGGGAATATTGTGGCCGCTTTATTATATTATTGACTAGCTGATGTACCCCTCGTTGCCCAGGCAGGGCATTTATTAATTAATCATCTATTAGATAGAATTAAGAATGAAATCGATATACGAGTATATAATATATATATTGCATTCCTCTTCTCCCCTACCTCGCCCCAATCTACCCTGACCTGCTATGTCCCGTTCCTTTCTCTCCCTCCCAATCTAACTCTCCTCTGCTCCGCCTTGCCTTTCCCCATCTCATCTCATCCCGCCCCACCCCTTCACCCCTCGCCCGCCCCTTCTCATTTCCCCGCCCTTTCCCCTCTCCCCCGCCCATTCTCCCCTCCACACATCCCCTCCCCTTCTATCTTCCACCCGTCGCCGCCCCCTCCACCCCTCTCCCGCCCGTCCTCCCCTCCCCGCCGCATCCTCCCCTACCCTGCCCCTCTTCTCCTCCCCCGCCCCACCCCGCCCCGCAAACTGCATAGTTGCTCACTCTCAGCAAACTTCCAGCACCTGTTTTGGCTTACAATTATTTTTTGATGTACTTAATTTACTCTTTGCTAATTGCTCCATCGAAAATAATCAAAATCTGTTAGAAGAAAATATTATGGTATTTCAGAATTGATCCATTCATTTTAGTTGATTAGCAGAACGTTTTCGAGATATTCGCGAAAAACTGAAAGAAAAAATTCTCAGATTTTGTTTCCGGGCCAAGAAAACAGGTCAGGATAGTGTTTACGAAATTTCATGAAAAGAGTAACTTATCCCATATTTTGAAAATCACATGTACAACACTTCACTAAAATCAGAATAAAACTATAGATTTGTATAAAAGAACCAACGAACTTTTTTCTTGATATAGCAGAAAATAGTACTTTGAAAAAAAAGTATCCCGACAATATACTCTTTTCAGTGAAATCCAAATGTAATCGGTGTAGGCGTTCCCGAAATTACCCTGGAAATACAGACTGTCGCACAAAGATCGGAAAAGCAATTGGATTGGTTTTGTTTTCATTTAAAAAGTAAGAGTTTAAAGAAAAGCCATTATTGAAATCACAGACGTGCATTTCAAATACATATATTTATCAAATAGATCAATGTGTGCATATACTGTATACATTGAGAATCCACACCAGTCACAGCAAACCTCTCGGTATTCGTAAAGGTTAATATCCCGATTTTGGTCGAAGTGTATATTATACATATGTAGTAGTAACACATTTTCTGACTATCTTGGGGAATGAGTACTTGGGAAGTATGGGTTCTCCTGGAAATAAATGAATGAATGAATCGTGGAAATAAGAAACATTAAACTGGGAAAGATGACTAAACAGATCTTTCTTGAACAAAAGTAATTGAATTTCACTTTGTAATTGGAAGCGTTGAGTCTCTTTTTTGAAACAATTTCATATAATGATCGGTAATATCATACCACCAATGAGCTTTCAATTTATTGACGTCAAGTAATTTGAGATAATTTATGGATGTAATTTTCCTGGTAACACTATTAATAGTAGTTAACATTTTGTTTGAACATTTAACAGAACTGATTTGTATTGGCTTTGAAAATTGAATTCGAGTGATTTTGATTTTTTCAATTTATTCATCAGTCGTAATTCATTTAGATTTGCAGTAATTGTCTTTCCCCTACACTTATTTTCAATAAAATATTCACTTTATTATCTAATTGTATTTAATTATTTTTGTTATACTCGATATTCATACTACGAATTACGAACAGTTTATTCAAGAGTTCCGATTTCGCAAATGGACAAGAAAGATCGTAGAAAAGATTACGGCAATAAAAAGAGTCAGAGGCACCTCAAGTATACTGAAATAAACCTCATATTAAAATAGAAAAACGTCACTTGCATGTACAGTGTAAGATAGGTTTCTAATGTAAAACAATTATGCACAAAGCAGCTTTTCTAGCACGCTCTGTCAGAGTGGAAAAAATTATTAGAAGGGACATTTCCCTATTGACGCCGTGTACTTTTCAATGGACTTGGCTATATTTGTTGGTATCTCCGTGGGCTCCCGATTATCCTCCGTAGTGTTGCTTTGAAATGTACGATGTTGAGTTGTAGGCAGTGGCTGGGGTGCGCAGTGGCAGGGGCAGGGCGCCCTCGCTTCGCTTCGCCTCGCCGCGAGGGGTGGGGTGGGGGGTCCTGCGCCCTAGCCCAGCGCGCGCTCGGCCGGCGCGGCGCGGCGCGGCGCGGCGCAGCACGGCGCGGTGCGGCGCGCAGCCACGCTGCGGCGCGGTGCGCGGGGTTGCCAAGTGGCACGGCGTGGTGTGGCAGGCGGCGGCGGAAGAGGCACGCCCAACAGAGCCTGTGTCGCCTTGCCGCGCTGCGGCGCACCGCGCCCCTACGCCAACCAACGACGCTGCCTCGGTGCGATGCGGTGCGAAGCCTGGGGCGGGGCGGGGCAGGGCAGGCCGGCGAACGCTCCCCGCCGTGCACTAGCCCTCCACCGCCGCCTTATCCGCGAACCTGTAGTTCCTCTAACCCTACACAGTGCCGGCGCTAGACGATTTTGGGCCCAGGGCAATGCTGAACCTCCCGCGCGCGCGAAAAACAAACAAACAAACAAAAAAACATTAAAAATGTGAAAGTGGTATCGAGAAACAAGATGAGCTATTTTATTTCAGCAAATAACAAAAAATATATCGTTTAAGCTAGAAAGAGTTTTGGATATATATTTTAAATAATAGATTAAGTAAAATCTAGTAGTATCTAGCGATCCAATAATACAATTTCAACGGTGAGCTTAAAACGCAACAAAAAAAGTTAGTTTGTGTTTAATAAAATCACTTGTTAAATACGTGAAATAATAAATATGAATTTCACTACAACCTATTTTAATATTTGCGTCCTTTGATTCGTTTCATAGAGTTCTTCCTTATAAGTACGGCAGTGACTATAATTAACAACATCGGGTAAAAAATTAATTGAAAAGTTTATGAAATATCAGACTTCTCTACCGCGTCTTATAAATTACAATAACAGATTTTCTCACGTTCTAATTTCTTTTTCAATTTTTTACTATTTTTTTCCCCATCGTGCCCCTTAACATGCGGGGCCCCGGGCGATCGCCCGGTCTGCCCATGCCTAGCGTCGGCACTGCCTTCACCGCCGCCTTATCTGCGAACCTGCAGTTCCTCTAGCTCTATATGCACCGGCGCTGATCCCCGCCTGCCCACGCCACCGGGATGCGTACAAGTGGCCAGCCTGCTCAACATTCCCCACTCTAAATTATCTCGCAACTTTTTACTTAAAATTTTCCACAATCTGCTACGGATCTTCTCAATGAGATATGAGAACTCTAGATATTTAGATCCTCTTGATATTTGCAGTGGTAAATGACATTCCTGAACTGATTGTACATTTAGATGGATTAATTTTTTCAACACCCTAGCACTCTCGTTGCTGGAAACCAGCTGAGAAGACATCGAAGAGTCCGTAAGGTAAACATTGCTATTGCAGAAGTGCTGATGAAACTGGCGAAAGAAAACTGAACATACTTTTTGAAAAAAACATGAACTCTCTCTTAGCGTAATGTAACAATGCAGTAATTCGGAGTACTCATTTTTTTATATAAAAGGTACATGGCTGTTGGTAAATTCGAATGTGATGTTAATTGGAAGAGAGAAAATTTCTAACACTTTTGTAATAGACATTAGAGCCTGCTTTCAATGTGCAAATAGACGGGGAGGATTAGGATGCGAGGGATCATCCCCCTCAGAGAGTTCGATACTCCTTGCTGGCAAAGAATTAGTTTCTCCTTGCCAGAGATACAGCTAATCCACATTAGGGTCTCCGTTTTTGATGTCCACACTAGAAATATTCAAATCAAGGAATCCGACAAGAAAAGGCGACCTTTTGGGGATTCATTTAGGCTGTATTGTGTGAATGTTTTTCCTTTCACTCATTCATTCTTGTATTCCTCCCCTCTTGATGTTTTGAAGGTCTGGAGAAATAATCGATTTAACACTCTACCTGCATTACTCATTCGTTCTAAACAAAATTACTTTATCCAAAAGATATTAGAAATAAAAATTAATGTTGTCTCACTCCTTTTAATCATTGTGTGCAGACCAAGTAGGCACTGATACATACCCTGCACAATAATTTTCTATAATGAACATTTACATTCAATTAATAACGTCCATTACAGAAAATTAATATTACATAAATGTAACAGACATGGATTATATATTCCATAAGCATTTTGTATCAACTATTGGATAATAGTGTAGGCCCTGTCGAGTGGATTTATAACAAAATTGATTCTGTAAAATAGTGAAAATGTGTCCTTTCTATTTCCATTCTAAAGTAAAAGATAAAAATTCCAGAATTATAGAACGAAAGAAATTTGCGACAACTTGGTACATTGTATGATTCGATTGTACAAACTGATGTGAACTATTGCTAGCAACAATAACAATTATAAACACTAGAAACCACGAAAAATACCTTTAGGGGAAAAAAATTATACCACTAAAGAATCTTACAACACACTTCACTAGAGATGATTACCAAACCTGCTTATAAACCATCTAGCAAAATTACAAGAAATTAAGGTAATGTAGACAGCGGCATGCTTGAGTAAATAGAATTCGATATCAGATTCTCGAGGAGAAGAAAATTAGGTAAAACGCCTTCGCACCTAAAATCGTATTTATTGGTGTAGATGATACTGAGTACATTTTTTAATATAGTGGACATTATTTAACAGTACCGGTTATTTACCAGTAAATTTATCATTACCACTGGCGCACTTAGGGGAGGCGGATTCATTGGGCCTCTGTCTCCTCCCTCAAAGCCGATGACGCATCTGACATCCTTATTTTCTGAAGGACCAAAGCCATTCAATGTCCCCGTTGAATACTTTGTAATTAACCAAAATCAGCAAATAAATTTTAAATTCAGCATAAATGAAAAAATTATTTTAGGGAAAACGTCAAATCGGGTGTACACTTCACCTGTGGCCTTTCTCTCCCACTGAACAAATTTTGTTTGCGTTACTAATATTACATACTTAAAATTTGACTTCACTGACTCTCAGCAGATAGCACTTCTGGAGATAATTTGTGAAACTATCCCTGAAGGAATGAAAAAAATAATTCTGATAACATTTCAAATTGAAACCAGAAAATAAGCTGTTTTTTCACACCTTCCATGGAATTGCAAAAGCGTTTCTTAATCGACTTATAAAATATAGACATTGTTTCCAAGACGTAGAAATCTATTGTCATGACCAGGGAACGGATTTTCATGTAAAGACATATTTTTACAGGGACAAGATATCTGCATTCACTAATATTTTTTAGACTTAACATGACATTCTGAACTAATTGGAACCATTTATATTTAAATATTTTGGTATAATTACATATTTTTACATATTTTATCTATTGCCACATATTTCGTTACATTTTAATATATTTATAGGTCGAAAATGTACATTTTACATGCGATGTTCCAAATATATTACTTGAAAACTAACTTTGTTACTGAACTGCGTATAAAACAACGCAATGCGCTTGTATTAATGGTGGACCATCGCTATTAATTGTCAAACTTACCTCCCCTCCCCCACTATCTGCTTCTTGGAAACTGCTAAGTCGGGATCAAGGATGAGCGGATGCATGTGAAACAGAAGGAACTTCAACCACGTGTTTATCCGTGTTTCATAGACCCCATGCGTAACTCGATAAAAAAATTCGAATCATTGTCTTATCCCTTTTCTGGAGTTGGGGGGAAAGGCGTATGCTCCCTTTACCCCCCCCCCGTCTTCCTATCACAGGCTACACCACGGTACTATTTACTTGAGCGCCGGCTCCTCGTAAACAACATTGTATATAGTACGAAAGTATTGTATATTTCGAATGAAACTAGGGAATAATTGCTTCTGTAGATGTAGAACTTTCTTTCAGCCTCTCTGAACCCATGTTAAGATCTGATCGGCAACGTACTCTGCTCAGAAAACGCTTGAAGAATAGAATTTTAAACATAACGAATGTTTATTTCACATATTTCTTATTTTTCTTTCATATTTAAAAAAAATAAGTACATATATATGTACTATTTTGCTTTCTTGTTACATTAAATTCCGTTCCCTAGTCATGACGTTTTTTTAAAATGTAGACGCATTGTTTTCCTCTTCAGTTTCTCAGTTCCATCTCCCTAAATTAGCATATGTATTTATATTTTTTCTTCCCAACCCGAATTGAATGACTGCTTTTGTCCATTCCGGGTCAAGGATAGAAGGGTTTGGCATTCGTAAGTTACACCTTATTTTGCAATTCTCCACTTCTTTATGATTTCATAGTTATGTTTTTTTTTTTTCAGAGAATTGCTTTAGTTTTTTGTAAATTCTTCTTCTTTTGTGGTTACATCTTTCCATATGCTTTATCGAGTCGTTCTGTTGACCTTGTCAGGTGGCAAGGAGATCCGACTATAAGTGCATACGATGCGGTGGTGGATTTAGGCATGAGCCCTGTGGGCACTGGTCCCAGGGCGGCAAATTTTCTTTAAACCAAAAGTTCTTTTTATTACAAAAATTATTTATTGACAGGAATTAATCGCCCGTGTTTATTCAACACGGGTACTTACGGTCGGACAGCTGGCCAGCAAAGAACGGTATCATGGATTTTTTAACAAAATTATGTAAAACCAATTTTTTAGTATTATAGCTTTTGCATGTCAGAGCGCATTATTTTTGTTATATAACCATGATAATTAAATTCTGAAAGGTTGTATTACTATTATTATTATTATTATTATTATTATTATTATTATTATTATTATTATTATTATTAACTGAATAAATGATTTAGAAATTATTGAAACTATTGTCTTCTCTTCTCCTTCAGGTATATAGGCCATGCCTGTTACAACTCCGTTCCCATCTGGTCACCCCATCAATTATACTGTCTTTATTGAAAATTAAAGAATAGAAACTATTGGGGTTAAAACAGCACATATTTTCTCATTAGTAACGGTTATGTAATACTATTTTACTGCAATTTCTGTCTGAATTATCACATCTGCCATAATTTTTTGTAAAACTCTTTACAAATCGTAGAAGATTAGATGCGAAAACTAAATATTTTCAAGCAAATATCAACAAATTCGACAATGTACATATAACAGAATTAACCACTAAATATTAAGCTCATTATGTTATGCATTCAGAATTCTTTCTAATTCTGTCAGCCTTCATGCAGCTCGTTGCGTGTATTTTGCAAATGTACATTCCCGCCTGAGATATGGCATAATATTCTGGGGAAGCTCATCCTTTAGTTCCCAGACATTTAGATTGCATAAGAAAATTATCCGAATAATGAAAAAATCCCATCCACGTGATCCGTGCAAGCCTCTTTTCATTGAGCTTGGAATCTTACCATTGCCTTGCCTATTTATTTATGAGTCTGTAGTATTTGTCAAAACTGACTTACTTAACGGTGGGAACTTATTTTCATGTAATACTGATATTTATAGTTACAACACTCGACGTAGAAATAATGTTCAAGTGTCAGTATCAACAGCTCACTACAAGAAATCCACATACAATACATGGACGTTACTTTACAACGCATTGCCAGATGAAATTAAACAATTAAAATTGGTACACAAATTTAAGTTAAAAGTAAAATCTTTTCTGCTGCAAAACTGTTTCTATACAGTTAGAGACTATACTGATCGTCAAAAAGAAAAATAATGTTTACTTTAACAAAACCAAGATATAGTATAATGATAGATAGTTTTCATTTGCATTATATAATTTAAAAAAAGACTTAATATGCCTGTAACAAATAATATACTTCCGGGTCAATGACCCCCATCTTGATCGGGCTTTTGTCCAGTTTCCCTGATCCATTGAGCAAATGCTGAGATGGCCCCTTGATTTGTTTCTGCTATGCGCACGTTATGTTGAACTTTCCTTTTGCTTGTAGTGGTAGTAGAGCTTAGGGTGAGTTTCTATTTTGTTAACAATACAGAAAAATCAAATCTGTTCGTTCCTTTACCGTTAAAAATGTTTTCTATAATTTGGCAACGAAAATATCTAATTTTTGAAATGTTAATCTCTCGCTTTTTAAAATTTGTTGTTATTATTATTATTATTATTATTATTTATTATTATTATTATTATTATTATTATTATTATTATTATTATTATTATTATTATTATTATTATTATTATTATTATTATTATTAATCTTTCATTTATTAATAGTTAAATTGTTGGGAAGGGATTCTGAAACTCAAGAAAGCGTGCGCAGATGATTTTCTCCCCCATACGTCACATACAGTTTTTGACTAAATAAATAAATAAAATTAAAACAGCATTTCATACAACTAACTCATGTTCCAATAATGACACGAAATTCACAGAAGTAAATAAAACCTACTTATCTTGTCGCCATTCAACTATAAACTTCTCGAATATCCATCGTTCAAATATGGCCCAAGGCAGCGTACGATGGCAATATAAAATTAATATTAAATAAAAGTTCGTACAAATTTATGGTACTCAATTTTTTCAATTTTTCTTTCATGTTACATTTAAATTATATTTTTAAGAGAGAGAACCTAATTGGATTAATTTCAATTAAAGTTTGCGGATTGCTTGAACGAAAATGCATCAATAAATCAATAGACAATTGAAAACATACATTCCTCGCAAAATGGGCAAAAAATTGGATTATTTAATAGGTTTTAAATCATTTCTAAAAGATTAATTTGTGAAGATATGACAAAAGCCGGAATGTAAGAAACGAACAAGGAAATATGAAATAATATACAAATTCTGACTTACGTAGCACCCGACTGCCTCCAAACACGTCTCAAATTATTCATGAAGCGCGGGAAATTCGAAGCGGGCGACTATGTTTGACGCCAAAATACACAAAAAGTACTTATATTTTCGAAAAATTGAACCTGACTTCATTTGAAGATCTGTTTTTGATGAACACATTTCGTTAAGAAAAAGTCTTAACAAGTGTTGTTGCGCCGAACGAATTTTTATTTTTTTTAATTTTAGAAAATCAGGGATTTGAACGAATATGAGGTCAGCACCATTCTCTTAAGCGTCCTTTACGCCATCTGGTCAAAATTTAATTAAAAATGTGGTGCCATTTTTAAGAAAAAATTAGAGAAAATAAAAATTGCCTGTTTGACATAAAATTACGCAAAAAATACTCATATTTTCGAAAAATTAAACATGACATTATTAGAAAATCTGTTTTTAATTAACACGCTTCATTACGAAAAATAATTTATCTTTATAATTGTAGTTGTAGGAAGATGTTGAAAAAATTACAATATTTGCTAATTTCAAAAAATGAAAATTTTCAACTACCATGAGACCTGCTATTCAAGGTCAAAATTTAATTTAAAAAATCGTTGCCGTTTTTTTGAGGAAAAATTGTTTAAACGAAATTAAAAATTGCTGGTATTTCACGCAAAATTACGCGAAAAGACTCAAATATTCGAAAAATGTACATGACCTTATTTCAAAATCTGTGTAATAGGAGCAGATTTCATTAAGGAAAAATATCTCTTTAATATTTTTTTTAATTTAATTGTAGGAAGTCGCCGAAAAAATTTTGAATTTTTGCGATTTTCGAAAAAAAAACGGTTTTCAACGATAATGTTATCTGCAACTTAAACGTTCTTCCCCAGCAATAAAATTTAATAAAAGAATGTGGAGCATTTTTTGAAAATTTTGAAAATGTCTCAGGGGCTTCGTGTAAAACACCCCGCAAAATTAAAATATCGGTTTCATATTCAAGGGACCGCGACATCAGCCAGATCGATTGGGGAATATCGATTTTCGAGAAAATCAGCCGAACTGTTTATCTACTAGCGTCGTTCACAGTCGGAGAGACTGGCGGACATTTTGCCAACAATCTATTTCTCGGTGTCAAGGACCCACAAAACATGGATTCTGGCTACACCATGTGTTAAAGGATTTTTTTCTAAATTTAGAAATTGATCCGCTTTTTTAGGACTCGGCAATAAGTTTGTCGATAATTCCCCTTTTTTCCCCGCAGCATTACGTATCTTTCTCTCTACTGCGTAAGCGGTAGCAAAAATGTAAAAAGGGCCGCACGAAGTGTGGTGCTTATGGGGGCCCCATGTGTAAATTAGCTACTGAAAAGATATTTTAATGATAGTTTTCCAGACTACTATTAACAACTGTCTCTCCCCTGGCAGATTTTTCAACTTTCTCTACGTAAATATTTTCGTGAATCTTCTTCTCTTGTTTTCTTTTCTATGTTTTCATTGCGCAATAAGTAAAATTGAGGCAGATTAACTAAATTTATAGGTTCCAGTATTAATTGAAATTAAAATAAAATGGAGACTAGTTTTAGATTTAAAAGTCTTCTGTTAGAAACATTGCAAGTACGTGAATGTTCTAGCAAAATCGTTCCCATTCAATAATCATTCGTTTTCACTGTTTAAAAAGAGGAAACAACAACAATAGCTAATATTTGTCTTGAAAACGTCGGCCCTTGGTATTGCTTTAATATAACGAAGTTTGCTGTGTGTTCTAAAGTAATGTCCGAATCATTGCTCGTGCCCAACACCCTGCTGACTAAACAGTCCCTTTTGGAATTCTATGAACCCATAGATTCATTGTTCGACTACTTTGCATTTTCCGACAACTCGAGATGCCCAGTCTGACAGTCACATATTATTATTGTTGGTGTTTAATTTGTGATCGTTCTCTATGAAGAGAATATCTACAGCTGGTTGTTTATGCTTAGGGTAGTAGACATTTTCAGTGACATTCCCAGAGCAAGATCACCGAAGCACGCCATGATTAGGACAGTATTGAAGAGACTGCTTTCAGGATTTAGTTTTGCGAAGACGGAAGTCAAACTTCGATATAGGAATCTTATGTTGTTTAAGAACTTGTACACCTGCGCAGGATCTGCTTCTGTTCGACAGTGGGAATGACAATTATTTCTCGGAGGAAAAATCAACAAAAACTATTTCTAAGGGTCGCTGAGAATCGGATCAAAAAGGATAAAGTTCATTGACCGAGAGATTTTATTACATTTCTTGTTCGAAGCATAAACACAATTTTACCTGTTTAAGTAACATATAAATTATAAGACTCAGGGAAATACGGTTTAAATATAGCTCAGTTTCACAATAGTGCAATTTTTAAACGCAGTCGTAACCAGATAATAGAGTTTGTGAATCTTACTTATCCCAGTATTATTCGATATATCCTTGCGACTAACCGAATTGTCATTGTAGCACATGTTCGAAAAGGTCGAGAATCATGATTTATCAGAAACGGAAAGAAATGCATACCATATAATTGTTTTAAATTTAGTCAAAACGAAATTGAAACGTTTATATATATAAAAATTGGCATTATTTCTACGGGAGAAGGGAACATATTTTTCCACATGTCTAATTTCTATTAATGTAATTTGTAGAAAACTATTCTGGATTTTTGTGTACTGTAGATGATTTTCGACGCTTTATGTTAATAATACGGCAATGAACTGAAAGAATGAGACGGAGAGGAAATACTGTTATCAAAGCGAATCATTAATTTGTTTTAATTATGTATTTATTTTATAATACTAGTAATTAATCATAAATTAATGATAATAATAATAATAATAATAATAATAATAATAATAATAATAAATTATTATAATTATTATTATTATTATTATTATTATTATTATTATTATTATTATTATTATTAATGTCGCAGAACCCCATTGTGGAGGGATATAGTTTTCAAAGCATTTCTCTCTGGTCACCCCCTAGGGGTCTGGGGCACGTGTGGCGGTCCTCAAGATTATGCACCTGCTGACTGTTATACTAATTCCCTCACAGAGCAAACACAATGGCAAAGAAAAACAATTAGTGAACCCAGCACTGACCCAATATTTCCCCTCCTACATCACCAATCTGCCACCTCGTATCAGTCACCAAAAATGTTCCAATCAGTTGTTTTGGTCGTAACTTACTGAATACGGAATTTGAATGCAGAATCATGCGAGATTACAAATTAACATATTACTTACCGGTTAGCAAATTTCTGTGCACTACTAATGATAGCAATGCAAACTACATCAAAGTTCTTACTCCGGGGGAACGAAGCATTGGATAAAATGCTGTCTGCTTTCTTACCTAAAACCAAAAAAGGACACAGCTGTCAAATACATTATTGTACCTGAAATACAATTGTAAGTCCATTAATGTTCATTCGAAAATCAATCGATGTTATCGATCTAAGTTCATTCAAATTTGCCTGTTACTTCTCGTAAATTATTTCTTTACGGGCCGAAGCGTGTGTTTGCAGGACTATCTTATGGCATTGGGAAAAAGAATTATAACGACCCGATGGACAAATCTCGAGACGATTATCCTTGTTTTCTGGCCCTAATAATTTGCAAAATAAATAAATATTTATTTTAAATCTTTCCTGGACTTCGTTTCATAGTCTGTAAATATCCTTCTAAGAACATGTTTAAATTTTCGCATTGGACCATAAAGGTTGCACACATCATTGCGAGTCTTTGGCGCCATGGTAGCTCATAACTTGTTTGGCGACTGCCTGAACTGATATGTCATTAGTCTGAGGATTCGGGAATAAAATCCTAAAACCCAGTGTAAAACTGCTCTTGTGATATTGTTGACTACTACGAATAGTGAAGTCCGTTTATGAGTGATCATTGGAACTACTTGATTGCATTTGACGAATCTTACAGGCATGATCGGTTGTTTCCTCAAATCCAAAACTCTCGAATTTTAAATTTTATTTTAGACTCAAAGTTCGATGCTCAAGACTTTGTTGGGTAAATGTAAGCGAACTCATTCATAAATGTACATGTCACCCCAAATTTGATTTTGAAGTGACACTTTGAAGGTTTCTCCATCCCCGTCAAGTAAGCAAGTGCAAGCGCTTTTGTTGTTTCTTAATCCAGCCTGTAATGCTGCTGTATTAGTTCTTTCATTACTACACTGGTCTTAAATATTCTGAATATTTAATTTCTTTTTGCATTGTGAATATTTATACCTCTCTTCAACCAGTAACTAATTTGTTGGTATTAAGATATATTGTCAAAGAAAATATACTCCACGAATCAATGTTAAACCCCCAATCATGACACGTCGAACGGATATAGGACCTTGTATATCTGAAACGAACTGTTAGATCCAGGAGTGTAGTGACGGAATAAATCGACTTTTTTTCACAAGAATGTAATCAATGTATAAGCGTATATGGAAATTGGTGATCACACCGTGTTGACTGTAATTCTGGAAGGCGCTCGATGTACATGTACCGACATTTAACCAACAGAAGAGTACTCCAATACAGAAACGCATTGCTGCCTCTTTAACTCTTAGGTACCCAAATCTAATATACTTAACACCTTGTTAGGACACCTACCTCATTATTTTACTACAAAAGGGCGCAGTGTTTCCTCCAATTGACTTTCTTGACGCGCTCCTAGTCATGACCGATGCGACTAGTCTCGCTTCTTTTAATTGGAGTTAACAAAAGTAGAAGCGACATTTTATGTTGCTTTCGTTCGAGTGACATTTGATTTCGGAGCGTAGGTCAGGGAAACGGCCTAGGACTTCGTGTCCTCCCCTTTCCCTAGCAGGTAATCACACAGCCTTCCAATACGTGAACTTTCAGCCATAGTCTCCACGCACTTGATGCTCCTCCAACTCCCTGCATCACCGAGGTCGGTCATCCTAATGTTTGGAGGGTCAAAAGGATCTGATCACTAAAGTGGAGTTTCCGAGCGGAATCGGTAGCCGCCCACTGTCGCGCGGGGAGAAACGTAGCGCAAAAACAACTTGCCTCCTCACCGGCATGCAGCGACCGCCGCTGCTGCCGCCATCGCCATCACTACCCACATCGGGGGCTTCGGGGGCAGGCCATCCTCCCCTGAAAATGTTGATGGTTAAATATTTTTAAACAATTAAAAATAGTTTCAAAATGATTTTATTTGTAAATTTATTAATATTAACAACGTATTGTACATAAAACGACACTAAACATAATTTAAAATATATTTCAAGATTGCACCTGAACACACTCATTTTTTCTAATGTAAAAAATAGTTATATTAATAATAGAAAGATGAATAAAGTGTGAATATATGGTTAATATTTTAATTTCAAATTGTTTATAAATCGAAATAATACGGTTTGATGGTAATGTGTTAATGAAATACTTCATGAAGCCGCCCTCCCCTTCTCCGCCATTGCTCCGCACGATGCACACGCTGCGGCCCAAGCGACAGCGGTTCGAGCCCCAGACGGGGCATCTGGAAACGCGAATGTCACTCACTTCGAGAAACAGTGTACAAATATGCAACCCCAAATGCCATACGCTCCTTTATTGCAAACCTTTCTCAATTGAGCTTACAATGCTGCTATTGATTTTTCACATCATTTATACACAGTGTTTTTGTTGTTGTTTTTCCTTCTCAAAACAACTCACAGGTGAGAACCTCTTTTCATGCAATACCCAGATCTGTTATATCACGCGATTTAGGGCTTACATTCATCACAATGAATAGTCAAAACATCCACATTTATTTGATACAATTTTGTTTTTATACATTCAGAGACTATAACCAGTATCATAATATTGAATTCGCAATAATAATGATAATGTCCCAATTACATTTTGCATTGTATAATTTAAAAAATCTGAATGTGCCTGTAACAAGTAAAGCTCTTTAGGGTTCCCATCCCCATAACATTTTTTGTTCAATTTCCCTTGATCTAGTAAGGAAATGTTGAAATGGTCTCGTGTTTTGCTCCTGAATAGAAAAAATGTGGTTAATTTTATCCCTGGAAACGAAACCTACTGTTTTTAAAAAAAATTCATTATAATTTTAAAGTTAAATAAAATGTTGAAGGAGGAATCGCTGATCAATGTTTAGTCAATACTGTTACTGTGTTTGCGATGGTACATATTACATGCACATATTAGTGCACAAGAGTCGTGCGCCCTCACAAATTGCAATTGACGCAAAGAACATTTACATAAATTAGTAATTAATTCTCGAAAATTAATATCGAATTTTTCCTCAAGTTATGGTTTCCTCAGGGGTTATGATCCCAGTTAAAGTTGTTCCCTGGCTCTTTCGAATGCTCTGCTCTCTTCCTTTCTCTCTCATGCGAGAGCAGACGTTTTCACGTGCTCTCACATTGTTACCACATAAAGTTTGTCGATAAGATTCGCGGCGTAATAAAGTGAGAAGTCCTTGCAGAGACTGACCTCTTCAGTTAAAGAGTTTTTTGTGTGTGATGCAAATAACACGTACGCATATTTAAAGGTATCAAGTTTGACGATCACTTCTTTTCGCTTCTATACCAATACTACAAAGCAATCTTATCTGAAACAAACTTTCTTGCATGTTTATGTAGATAATGCACAAAATCCTTTGTCCCCCCCCCCTTTGTATTGTACACCCCTGAATCCGTAATGGGCCGTTGAAATCGACACGTAAAGTTATCATAATTTCTGGACAAATATGTTAGACAATTAGAGATTTGAACTTGACTCAAAACATGAAACAAAGTCGAAAATAATTAATGCTGATGGCCAGGTCAATAGTGAATTCATCATTTACTAATTACAATAACATCATTACTCAAAATTATTGACACGTTATTCGTATCAAGAAAATTAACATATAAATATGTCGGTCGGTATCGACATATCAATATGTTGGGCTTTTAACGCATTTTCTACGAAAGTACGATTGTAGAGTTTAAATTTTAATGAGGAACATAAATTTTTCTCGTGAGAGGAGTCCGACATATATAATAGAAAATTGTTGAAAGAGGCAAAATGTTTGACAGGTAAGTGTTTTATTTTACCAATGAGCATCTAAATTGACACAAAATGTGCTGTAGATCTTTTCTGCTAGCAACTCATATCTTTATGGGTCACTGCATCCATGAAAGCCTTTTGCTGATCGTTTCTTAATCATTCTGTAGAAAGGGGAAGGCGAGCGTCAAACTGTAGACACAAACTGGTAATGAATTGCTACAAAACCTTACTTGTTTTGATCTACTGATATTAATAATATTTAGAATATTAACTGGTGAAACTGTGTTTCTAATATACTAAACTTACTTCGATTGACTTAGCTATTAATTGTGTCGTGTATCACTTGATTGAAAATTGTCTTAGTTATGGGATAAAAACACCAATGATAATTAGAAAAGCAGCCACATTTGACATTTGCCCTTAAACATGTCAGAAAAAGTATTTTTGTTTTCTTTTTCGTTTACTTTAAAATGATAATAGACATATCTGAAATTGTCCAATAAACATTTTAATGATTGGGATGTTAGTATCCGTGAAACAAAGAGGGTAAAAAATTGGATGCTAAAGAATTGTACAAATCAGTAAAATATTGTTAAACATTGAATGGTTGGCGACTCGTTCATTTGTTTGTTATTGCTTTCCAAATGCCATGAAAAGAAATATTGAGCATTTTTTCATATTCTCAATGAGCATACGTAATATAATTGATGTAACTGACGAATGCTGACGTTTGCGTATTTTCTCAGAAATTTCAATCGGGCAAGTAAATTAATTAGTTAATTAATAATTAACCTTTGAAGAATAGCAATTTAAAATAATTTTTAGAAAGTGCATACTGTACATTAAACTGCGACCAATATACACATCTTATTGTACACTTTTGCAAGTTAAACGGGTAAAAAATGAGAAATGTGTTCTACATATCGAAAATAACAGGAAGAAATTAAAACTTGCTTCCTCTGCAAATTTAGTTATTAAGAAACACACTTGTATATGAATGTAATGAAATGAAAACTATGAGTTATGAGTGCGAATTTTGTACCCACACTGTGCGCCCATTCCAATAGTTCTCTGAAAGGAAAAGAAATGAAAGAGCAAATTCTACTAGAGAGCACTCTCCCAATGAAAGAAATTTTTTTGTCCTTATACATTTATCTTCACCTTCCACCTTAAAATATTCAGACATACAGTATGTTTTTACATTTCAAGTGTGGAAGTTGTTTTTATGTAATCTGGTGGCAAGGAAAATTAATAAAGGAACAAATATTCATTACACTTTCTCCATTACTTTATATATTCTAGTAATGATCTGTCCGGGTTATTTTGCAATTTAGGATAACTCTGGGCAAGAACAATTGTTTTTAACAGGAAACTAATAAACCTAATGAAGTTAACATGGTTAAACAATAATGAAATACAAGGATAAGTTTGGAGTAATGTTTTATAAAACAAACACGTTTTATTTTTCTTATTTTTTTTAATCTTCGGGTACCCAACATATGCTTTCTTTTCTCCCGCCGCTTACGGTGCACGTGGGTCTTGAATAGAAGAGGGAAGCGGGCAGGAATTCTTTTCCCAGGGCCCTAACTGTTGCTATTCGAGGTCCCTTGCCTCCAAGGACGTCGAAAGGAACCACTCGCTCTTCCAGCCCGGCACGAGGTGGCGCGAGTGTTCAGTTTCTCAGAGCTCCGCGTGGGCGTACAGACCACGCTCGGAGAGGTTCTAAGCAGACACTACATTGGAAATGCCTAGATTTGTCTGTTCAGTATTGAATATTCCGTAATTGTATGCAGGAAAGTTTTGAATTTTATTAGAAATTAGTCGACCGCCTTGGAAAAGAGCTGGTTCAGCCCTTAAGTTGTGAAATAAATGTTTTCTCAAACAAAAATATTCTTAATGCACTATTCTTAAGGCTGGCGCACTGACTCGTTTCTTCAGTCTTAGGAATATTTGTCTGGATGTGGAGAGTAGCAAACACGTGTGCTATTAAATAATTAAACAATTAAATACTAAATAGTAATTATTGAAATTCTCACGAGTGAGGTTGTATTGCAATACAGTGCAAGTGATGAATATGCAAACACGTTAAGACATGTGCAGTAAATTTGCTAAGGTATTTATAGAAAATTGGGTTGATAAAAGTATTGTCACATAACTTCATAAATATATATGTTCAATTGACAGATTATGACGGCCGAATCGATATTCGGAAAATTGGAAATGAAGGAATCAGGAAAAGGATCTTATCCCATTGACATTAAAAATATAAGGTCACGAGTTGAAGCACAAGGACTCGATTCCACACTTTACTATGTATTTTCTAAGTGAAGTATTCAATGAATTAAATAATAACTGTTGCCTCACAAATGTTTATCGAACACGCACAATATTTTTGTTATTGCTTTAAGTTTAGCATTAATATAACATTATTCTTATAAAACAAACATTTATTTTTAATTTGTCTTCGTGCACCAGTACAATGACACACCCCTTATAATAACAATACATTAATCGACAGCCATTTTTGCGTAGGATAATGCACATATACGCAATGATAATGTTAATAACGATCTGTACTCGCTTTCATCGTGTCATGTCATTACTGAATATTTTTATTTACTTCTACTTATTTAGGACAACAATGACATACGATGGTGTCATGGAAGATCATAAATATTTGTGCGCGCATTCAAGTATTTGTAAAAGGATGAATACATGTATGCCGGTATGATGTGCCGGCTAGATGCATTACTTACATGATAAATTGCAGAGTTGAATGTTTTTTTACATTTCATGTTGTAATCAATATACATGTTGTTCATTTTATCGACTGTCATCTGTGTTCATTTGACATTGGCACATGTTTCCATCGCATTTTCGTGTAAAACAATTTCCCCCATGCGTAAGTGCTAATAATAATGCTGACCAATGATGTCAAGAGGCGGGAATTATTGAAACCACGTGGCATAGTCTTTGGCCAATGACGATGCACAAGTACTTTTTCAAGCTTCCCGGCTTCAGCCATAGTTGAGTGGTGGCGTGTCGAGGACTAACGGGCTTGTATACGTTCGTTCCATATTTCTGTCTGTTGCTGTTCTTGTCGGTCTATATCATTTGTAGTAGGTGCTAGTGTAAAGTGAATAATCACGTTGTGGTTAATAGTTTTGTGGACATTTACGAACTAATAATGAGTAAGTTGTACGTAGGCAATTTACCAGCAGACGTGAACGAAGCGGCATTAAGGCAACTTTTCCAAGAGCATAGTTTAACGTGTACTACTATTCTGATAAAGCGTGGTGGATATGCATTTGTCGACTGTCCAGATCAATCAACGGCGGATAGAGCTATCGACAAATTGAATGGTAAGTAGATGTATTTTTCGAATTGCATGCTCGCCGAATGAGAACATACGTGTGGGTAGAGCGAGCAGCGGTAGGCGACACACGTACATAAAAGTTCTGAGGGACCTATGCTTTCGGCCTATCACGCGCTGCATTCCCTTCATATACAACGCAATATGGCTGACAGCATGTGTGCCGAAGGTCATACATTTAGTGAAATGTGTTGTTATATGTAAGGAGGTGCCATTTCATTGAAAAATTGAAAGTATATTAAATATTCACTCGCATGAAGGGCGATTTTACTTTCTCTTAGTGTGAGGTTATGTCGCCGCGTTCACCGTGGGCGCAGCGTATCGTATTTAATTAGCGAAATGAAAAGAAGCTAGTTTGACCTTTCAAGTGTATTTTCTTTTTAATTGTTAACTGATCTAAGTATTTAAGGTAAGTCAACTATTTAAAATAAATATTGAATATAGTAAATATTGAGCGAAATAAATAACATAATGTGGTACATTACCAGTCATTGATAGTTTGTCATTCAGTTACGAATTCATAACTCGATATTCTTAGATAATTAGTATTGCATGGAAAACATGGAATGTTAACACTAGAAACGCAGGGTATATACAAAATATTATTTATGTAACTTGGTCCTTAAATCCTGAAAAGTGGGATGTTTTTATAAAGTGTCAGCCTTTTTACACATGTGTATCATGCATGACAACAAATTACAGCTAATTGACACCTGTGTGAATTTGTGGAGAATATTTTACCCATATTCAACATTTTTAACTATTTTAAAAATGTTTACATTGAACTTATTTAGAATATTTCTTAAAATGAGTGGGTATTAGGTAGTATCAGTATGTAATAGATTGAAGTGGGTCTATGAACTGATAACAGTAGTTTTTGCTTTAAAAAACTTTGCTTCTTGTTGTTCAGAATATGTTCTGATGAATACATTTATCGCCACACTTTTCAAAATTTATTTGATACATGTGCTGTCCAAACTGTCCAGTTTGTGTTGAGCACTTACTTTTTTTTTTTTTTTTTTAATATTATAGACATACTTACTGGATGTACTAATACATTCTGTTAAAGAAAATAGTATAACTTGTCATGTGATTGAATATTCAACATTTCTATGTGTTAGCATAGGAAGTTTGTCACTTTGGTATGGTTTATTTTGCCTTTGAAGTGTGTGGCACTTAAAAAACAGATTGATGTTCTCTTTATGAAACAAAATTGAAAATCAATACACATTGAGGAGACTTTGTAAAAAGTAATATTATTTATTTGAAAGGAAGCAGTTCATAACCACTTATTGCTCTTTCCGGTATGTCAACATTATCAATTAATAGTTTTTGGCTTTACTATTTCATATTTTCATCTCCAGTTTGTTTCTGTAATTTTTGAAAAATATTAGTGTGAGAAAATTTTAAATAATTTCTAATAGTTTATCATTAAATATTCAAACTCTGTCAGATTAGTTGACATTAGTAACCTGCCCTTTTATATGTTCTGTAAAATGTTGTAAACTAGATTGCAAGTCCGGTTTCAAACCACTACCAGTGCAGGTTACTCTCAGCTAGCATGCAAAGTTGTATGCAAAATCGATCTCAAGGTTGTTTTCTCACCCTGTTTGGAGTAAAGAACTTGTTGCAAATCGAAAATATGAGGGTCATTGTTACTATCTTAAGAAAATGTTGATAATTATTATGACAATTTCTTTCTGCATCCTTCCGTTTACATGGTTTTACGATTATCTAGATTAAATTATAATTTTTTAAAGATTGAAAAATAAACATGGAAGTTAATTGATTCTGATGCTATTAGGCGTAGTTTAAAAAATATTTCTAGTGAGAAGTAGTACAGATGAAATTTTCATTCCGAGTAACATGTATTCATGTTCTATACTTAAACGTCAAAAAACTTAAAATTAACTTGCTAATTGGTTACAATCCAACTTTGTTTTTGCGTGTTGCTCTGTATATGGTTGTACTGGATCTGTCGCCCACATTTTGTGATGTATTGACGTACTTGGAAGCCCCAGAAACTTCCAAGCTCTTTTCTCTTTAGTTTGCCGACTGTATTATACAAATACTTGTTTAAAAACATAATTTCATTGTACTAGTTACGCATTATGCTGAGCTGATAAACTTTCTACCGTGTTAAGTTTTTGAAAGTTTGTTGATCCGACTTAATTAACTTAGGGGAGATAATGTGTAAATAGACCACCAAAAGTACTTCTCACGTTCTTTTATCACATAAATTATTAGTTCTTTTTGAGTCAAATCGCTAGTATGTAGCAATTTTATTAGGTCTAGTGGTATTGGAACACGTGGCTTCGGGGGTTTGTGTAGGGTGATTAGATGTCAGGAAATGCTAACAAGGTATTAAAAATTAAATTTCCACGTAGGCAACGTAATCAATATTAGAATATATTCAGTGCTCATAATGTGTTCCGGCCACACTCATAAGAAAATAAAACCTTTTTTGATGAAAACTCAGTCCAATATAAGGGATTATGCGAATAATTCTTGGTAAAATTTGTGCCTCGTTAAATTAGAAAATTTTGGTAGTACATTAGCTTTTGAAATCAATTTCATTCATGTGTAGAGCTTATTAAAATCTAGGAGGTATATTTCATATGTCAGTTTTGTGTCATCGGCATTTTGCCAATTATTCAATTTCAATGTGCCCTGCATGTTTTAAAATACCAATTTCAAATTAATTTTCTGCTAATCATCTAGGCAATGCACTGTCTAAAAAAATGCTACAAGGATAGCACAATTAGTTGCCCAGAATACGTCGAATCCTGGGGCAAGGGCGATGTCCGCCCACGTGCTGCACTGTGGGAGACGTGTTTTGTGTCTTGCCTCCTTCCACGGGGCGAGGACTTGGAAGTACCCAGGCTAAAGCAATTTCATCGCCGATCTCTTACTTGGCGCCTATTGTATCTGCAGAAGGGTGGAGTAGCCTCAGCAGCCGGCCGAGCACACGCAGTGGTGTCCACTCGTGTTTGGGGGGGCCGCTCTGCCGCTTGGAAATCGATACTTCTGTCCATGGCCACCCGATTGCGCTGCCGAAGTAAGAAAATATCGTTTTTGCTTAAGGCAGGACAATGTAGCACTAGCAATGTTCTCGAATGTATATGACCGGATCTGTGCTGCACTTATGCTGTAGTTCGCTGCACTTCACAATGAACGCGGGAGGTCTATTTAGAGGGTATATTTGGCTGTGCGTTTGTGTGAGAGGAAACATTGTGGCATCGAGGAATGGGATGGATTGTGATGGTAGGCTTATAGCAATGACTTGGATTGAAGATACGGTACCATACCGGTAGGCACCGAAGTTCCTCTCAGGCCGGGATCCATGGGACTCGGCGTCCTTGTAGTTTCGGGCGGTGGTGCGTGGGGCGTTGCGTGCGTGCGCACTCGGGCGGGCGTCGCCCGTGGCCTCCGTAATGGCCCTCCTGTCTCCCATCACGTGGCGAAAATTCGGACGGGCGAGGTCGCAATGTTCGGCGTGGCCCGTTGTTTGGCCCGGGCGCCGCCACGCCGCGCTGCGCCGCGACGCGTCGCCCTGCAAGTGCCGCGTGTGACAACGCTGTCGCCGCCGCCAGTTCAGGAAGGGCGGCCTCCCGCCTGCCGACTGGTCCTTCCGTGTCCTTGAAGCGCCGCACGCGTTGGCCGACCTTTTCCACGTGGGTTTTTGCCCTGCTTCTGGAGACTGGGCCGCAATTGTCGGGTCGTGTCTTTTTTATCGTGTTGGTGTGGTCGTTTTCTCGTAAAAATTATTCCTATTCATGTTGGATTCATTGTATGCTTTCATTGCACATTGTGGGATACTGTATTTCCAAAGTGTTGTGGTAACAGAACCTTTTATTTTACAGAATTTCATAGGGTATCCTCCTTGGTTTATTTATCGAATAAAAAAACAACAAACGACGAAAGCTATGTGTGATGTGTGGGGGTGAAAAAATATAACCAGCACATGTTTTCTGGAGCTCTTGAATCCCTACCCCACATTATTACTAACATAATTGAATGACGAATAATGATACCAACAAGCGTGGTTAGCAACATTTGAAGATTAACGTTTCCACTCCCGACTAACAGAAAACTTATTTTCATCTTCAGTCGAACTACAGATTTAATTTTGTAATATCGCTAACGTAACAATGCTTACCACACTCCTGCCATAACTAGCAAATGGAGAGAGCTCAACAAAACGAGTTCATTTACATTTATCTACATTCATGTCCAGAAGCAAAAGGAGGGGTCACCTCAGTGGCATGAATAAATGGAAATGGAACAAAAAACCTGATAGAGATAGGGATGATGGTTCGAAGGCGGGTGGGTGGACATCCAACTTGATCGTTGACGGAATGTATGGCTATTGTAATAGTGATAAGTGTGCAATATATGCAGAAAATTGCTTTAATGACAATGACCATCTTTAGCAGGTGACATCACAAAAACAGTCACTTTGCCTTTGCACGTTTCTTCTATTAAACGGTAGGTTTCATTTTTACAGAATATGTAAGCAAATTACTTGTTATTTCCCTTTTCTAACACCGTATTTTCGTAAAGGAAAGTGATGTAAAGAGTATAGCAACATTATTTTTTTTTAAAAAAACCTTAAACGGATCCCGCATTATCAGTAAAGCCGAATGTGAAACAAAAAGTCAGATTAATAATGTTGAGAATATAGTGCGTGTTATTGCAACGTTCAAGTGGTCATTGATCACCCATATAAATTTTCTGCCTTGTAGAAAAAGAATAGATCAGACTGAAAATCTATGCGGAAATGAAAGTTACATATCACCGCGGATCGACAGGGCTACTCTTATCTTCTCTCGCCTTCCTTGCTGGGCCCCCATTGCCTGGGAGTATTGATTTTGCTCGATGCGTGGAGAACTTCAACCCTAACGGAGGGTGTAATCTGTAGAAGAGCGTCTGAAGCGCCCAGTATCTCGAATACACAAGAGAGGTTGGATGTCGCAATCCCTGACGGAATTCTTTCAATACGGACGTTCTACAGTACAGAGAATTCTACTTAGCAGCTGTTGATCTTTTACGATGACATTGTCTGTTGCTGTCCCAGTATCCGAATTCGAAAAAAACAAAAACCTATGCAGTTCTATGTTTGGGGTGGTGCGAGAAGTGCGTAATTCTATTGTTGAATTGCCTTTGATACTATACAGATATACCATGTTCCCTTTCGAATATTTGAATGAGTGCATTCATTGTATTGGATTTGTAATTTTAAATAACATTTTAGTATGAACGTTTGATTAAAGTTAGGTATGTCAGCGCATTCAGTCGAAATTTTGATTGTTCATACAGTGCATATTGTAAACGTAGGAGTTGGGCGAATTTTTTAGGCTAACGAAGAATTTTATTTGTTAATTTCCAAGCGGACACGAGATAAAGTTTACAGAATAAGGATTATATCGGTTTCTTTGTGAATGAGAATAGTAATGTTACAAGGATGCTAAACGTGCTGTTTTCTTTTGGGGGTATAGGTTCATATAATTTTGTCCCATAGAGAACCTACCTTTTTATCCAAACATTATCTGCATTCAGTTTTTTGTCACATCCTAATGAAAAGATAAAAAGTTGTTTTCCATAAATAGCTCGTAAGTGCACATGTGCTTACTTGCAAAAAAAGGGATTTTCGTGTTTCTTGTTGGTAATGTGTTGTCAATATTCGTGCTCAAAACACTTTTCAGGTAAATAACTTCAATTACTCAATCAATTGTTCTAAAGATTTTAACATGCTTTCTTTGAGAAGAGGAAATCAAAACAAAACAAAAAAGCCAGACTTGGTGGAACTGCACAACTAACATTGTAATTTTGAATTTCTTCGGTCTTCGTTTTACATTGATCGCAGATTCTAGGGTACATAAAGCGGTTGTTCCCAGTCCATGTGACAATGTATTCACTTTCATTTCATCGAAGAATTTTTTAGTTAGCTTCATTATATAGTACTCCACTGTGTACGAAGGCGTACTCGCGTAGGAAATCATTGCTGTCTGAAATCGAGGCAAATGTATTCCGAGAACGTTTTTTGTGTTGGTTCTGATGCATCGCTTTCCAATATACAAGTCCCTAACTGACATGTCACTCCACATCGAATGACATTTGCTACTCGATAGTTATCTGCTTTGGAGTCTAATATTTTTCATATGTCTCTCTTACATGTTTGGCCACCTGTTTCCAAACTCCTCCGAAAACTCTTTTAATTTGCAGGTAAATCCTTCCCAGATAAATTAGCTTCAAAACTTCCCAGGCTTTCCTTCAACGCGTGCGCGTATTTAAATGAAAAGAATGTCGCTGGGAGTCCCAACACGTGGGTGGCAGCGCGGCGGTGGTGCAGCTCGACGCTGGCGTCGGTGTTGGGTGGGCAAGGGCCAGGGGGTGGCCGCGATCCACGCCAGGGAAAAGAAGAAGAGGAGGGTGGGTGGGCGGGCGGGCAAGAGAATGGTGAGGCATTCGCAGGTATACTCGGCAGCCGACACGCGAGCGCCCGGCCAGACAGCGTCCAGGATAGTATTTTTGGAGCAGCGGGGCTAGGGGTGTACAAGCTGGGTAGCTAGGATGTTAGGAAAGCGGCGGCGGGGATCGTACAGAAGGGTTGAAGTAGCTAGTGAGCGTTTTATCCTGACGAGGGTGATCTGCATTTTGGAAAATTATGTTGTTTTGATGCTACCGCGGACGTTTTCCGCCGGATTTTCTAGAAAATGCTTGCGCAGAATGTTTTTTCATTTGAATCAGAACTCATTTGTGATCAGGATTTGCCAGGTAGTTTTGAATTACGAATGCTCGCCTTTTTAAATATTCAATATCAAGCATCGACGTCTGAGCTGATGTGTATTTTGTTTCTACTTAAATTTGTGATTTGGTAGTAGTTCAGGTTGGGAGAGGCTCTTCGATAAATTGCGAATACATCAAAGTAACTCTTTTTTAATATTCGGTTTAGTGACGTTTTAGATATACTTTTATTCTACGAAATTTTTGGAATATTAAAAGAAGCAAAGAAACCTACATATAAAACCCTAAGTCAATGTATGGTGGGTGTTCGATTGTCGAATCAGACTATTGTGGACAGTGATAACTGGTCGTGTCGCGACACTTAAATGGAATAATGAATATAGGAAGCAGCGGTGGTTTAAAACTAATACCGACCAAATCAGCCGGAAACTGAATTTTATTTTTGTATTTGTTTTCTCGCTGAATTTTTGTCTTTGTAAGATATCTTGTGTGGTATTTCTTGAGAGAATATTGAAAGATAATCCCAAAAAAGTTTTTCTCGTTAGATGAAACCTGAAATTACCTTTTCCGGTCCAGTCAAGTGAGATACAGACGTATAAATTTGTGATGGGGTTTTGCTCCTCCTAACTTTCAAGTGTTAGGTATTTCTTCATTTGGACTGGTCAATAAATAAGTCTGTAACTTCCCCAATTTTATTGCAGTTGATCTTGGCTGTGCTTTTATGAATCCTATTTCAGCACTCCGGAAATAACAGCAGTTGTTTCTGAGGCTTCAAACATTCGTGGGGTAGAGAACCGCGATGGTAATTTGGTTAAATAAAAAATTATTTTAAATGATAGCCAATAATGAAATCTGCTCTCCCTTCTTCAATGGTGAAGTAAGTAGGATCTCTTCTTGTTGACTTTTTATTTATTTATTTGCATTTGTATCGAATTTCCCCCATGTAAGGGAATAGTGCGTCCGAAGAGGAAAATAATGTAATAAGGTGAAACGGGAATGAGAGAGACTCAGCATCAGTCGTAGTTTTGGAAACTGTATTGAAAGGTTATCCCATCCCTGTTATTCTTGTTCCTCTTCCTTGTCGCTCGTTATCCCATGGGACTTACAGTACCACGTGCTACGTGCAAATTTTGCGGTGCGTGGCATGAAGGCGCTTGTCAGTTCGTCCTTCTCCGCTGCAACGACCTTCGGATCACCGATGTTCCGTCCTCTCTCTCTCTCTCTCTCTCTCTCTCTCTCTCTCTCTCTCTCTCTCTCTCTCTCTCTCTCTCTCTCTCTCTCTTTCTGTGCGCGGGAGTCGCCCTCTCCTCCTCTTCTCAGGTTGAACTCTGTGGTGCTGCCGCCGCAGCTCGCAGCGCGCTCGCATGCATGTTCTGTGGCGAAGTTAAGTTGCTCCCCCACGCCCTTCTGCACGAGAATCCGCGCTGCGACGCGCGGATTTTAAACGAGCTGCAAGTACGCGTTAACACTTAAGTAGTGCCTTCATTACAGCGAATATTGTTGAAGTTCCAAATACATTTATTAAATGATTACACGTTTTAAGAAGTTTCTTCTAAAGAACAGAAGATCATAAGTGCATTTAATTCATTAATAGCGAATTTTTCCCTTCGTCTCGTTTTTTTTTGCGCATCTACGTTAACCTGAAGATATAACTCGATCAAAATGTGGGGCGTTCGAAATGGTGGTATGGAATTGTATTCAGAGGATACTTGGTTCTCATTAGTGGATTATTAACACAGTATTACTATTGATGAAATACTTCTATGATTAATTAGAAAATGGCATGCGGTAAAGCTCATCAGATTAGAAAACTTGTTGGAGTATTTTATTTACTATCCTTCCAATTTTCAGTTCAGTGAAAGCGAATATTGCTGGAAGGTGTATGAAACGCGAGGAAATTAGTATACATTGAGAGTGAGCTTGCTGACGTAATATTTAGGTCGTACTAACGGTTGAATAATGTAAGCGTAACAATCTAGCGAAAATGTTTAGTATATTCTTCCTTGCTTCTCTTGGTTTTCCTCTGGAGATACACGAGACGACTTTACAAAGGCTGAAGCCAACGCGACTCCTTCACGCTTTCATTAGCGGTTTCTGGTGAACATTACGTCTGCGAGTTTCAAATTTCGAGATGAATGGCGAGCATTGTAAATGAGACCCAAACGTTGCGGGTAAACCGTAAGGTTCTCCGTGCGGAAGACGTGCTTTCCTTTGGTATTCGGTTTACAGGACACAAGAAAGCAATCGAACATCCAAGGGAAGGTATAGTCCCGATGTGAAAACTTTCACAAAAAGTTCGCCACTCTTGCGTATAAGAGCAATCTTCCACTGTAGATATTTTCAGTGCGTTGATATCGTAAATAAATTGGAAGAGACTATTCGGAAACCCATCCGAATAAATTTACTCTGAATCTACATATGGGCAAGGAGAATCTAGATATCTTGAAGTTTAGTCGAAATCTAAAGATTTCTCCTGATGCGATAATTTATTATAACGTATTCTGATTGGTAATTGGTGATTTGAAATTTGCAACGTTCATGCTCGAAAGCTTTACTTGCAGTGATTGCATCCAAGGGCTGTACAGTTGCAACGTTAGAACTATTGTGAATATTGGAGCACAAAAAAATGCCTGGGTGCAACGTTCGCAGTTGCCTCGGCTTCCTCGAATTAAAAAAGTAATAGCTGCGTCGCGTGCCGCGTGCTGGGCTCCGGGCGAGCGTGCAGATCGCGACACTGGGCTGAGCTGGCCGCGCCCGGTAAATCAGGGAACGAGGCCGACATCGATTGCGTGGTGAAATACTGGTACTTCGAAGAAGCGTCTTTTCTGAGAATGTGGAGAGGAGTTATTTAATAGCATACATGATTCAGTTGTTGAAGTTCTCTCAGCGACTACGAGAATATTTGATTATGTCTTCAAAACGAAATAGTAAAAGCAGTTTTCCAAAGGGGTTTCTTGAACGAGTTAGTAATGTTTACTTATCTTCGGATTAGATTTAACAGTTATTTATGAAAAACATTTTCTTATAAGTTTCAGGTTGTATTGTGCTATTTAATGACTCATCGCCATTGATTTTTTTGTTGTTTTTTCAGGGTACAATTTCAATGGGTCGGTGCTAGTTGTCGAACCGTCGGTTGCTGGCGGCGGCAAGAAGAGGTGAGTGGCTCGTCTGCCTTGCCCTGCTTTAATTTGCGCTGCTGAGCTTTCTGAGTTCCTTTTCATCTTTGCCCTCGCCCGGGTATATTTGCCTGATGAATTTTCTCACCCTCGCTTTTCTTCCTTCTTGGCTTGCATCTCTGAAACATAGTTCTGCCCTTCAGTTTGGCCAGTATTGCTTTGGGTAGTCGTTTAGAAAAGGATATATAAAGGCCGTAAAAGTTGAGAAAGTAACAGTTTGGTGCGGTGATGGGTGCAGTAGAAGTTGGAAATACTTTCGTATCATGGGTAGATACGAAATGGTGGTATGGTGAACCGTTAAAACTTAATAATTTTTCATGAACATCATTACTGAAGTTCGTGAGTATTAAAACACATCTAGATTCTTGAATCGCACGACCCCGATGTTTTGCTTTGGTGGTAAGATTTTATTACTCTGATAAATACTAGCAAAACGATTTAGCTTTTGGTCGGCACTATTTAAGGAAGTAGAGTGCAACTCAATAATTAGCTGCATTCGACTTGACAAATCTTGAGATAGACCGTTACTTAAAACTCGAAAATATTGACACTTGCTTTTGGCTACTGTTGATTTGTACATTTCCTAGAACAATGGACATTTTTGTGTAAGAAATAATAGGTTTTTATGCAATTTTCAGTGTCAGAGAAGAAAACCTGAATTAACCAATAGGTGCAGTGCCTGTGCAAACAGTTGCCTGGATTTCCTGCTTCAGTTCTTTTGTATTATGTTTGGAACCAGTCATGAAGAATTTCTTGCGTTAGAGTGCATTAATTTTAGGAATGGATCATTGTTGACAAACTAATTTTGAAACATCTGGTATATTACCTTGCAAACAGTCGGTTAAAAGTTTCATTTGTAATAGGGAAATTAATTTTCTCAGTTCCCACATTGGTCGTAGAATTGTTTGTGCAATGATAAAAGGAATATTTTGATGTAAAGTCCTGCAGATCTGTTCTTTGCATGTTGATTTTTGCTGCTTCCAATATGCGAATACCCCTTGTAAATTCACCGAGATATGCAGTCTTTATTTGCATGTTGGAGCAGTTACTACGTATGTCAGCGTTTCTTCTACCGACAATTTTTCTTCGGTTTGAAATATGCTCGTGATAGAATTTATAAATTTTACACTTCCGGAATGTTTACTTTTGTATTATTGCAGGCAGCAAACTCCGAGAAAGACATTCAGCAGACAACCAATATTAATGGACCCAAACTTCTTCTGAGTTGGTCTACATTTGTGTGGGACGTTTAATGCGATCAGAATTGCATAATGGGCACCTATTAGTCGTGTCCATTCACAACACACATACTACATAAAAGGATGTCAATTAGTTGTCATTCAGACAAAGGTCATTGTGTGTGCTTGCCCTTGTGTATAAAGAAATGAATTATGGAAAAGTATTCAAAATAATGGAATTAATTTTTTATTTTTCAAATTTAATTTCTACCTGTCGGCATTTGGTGAATTTTTTATGAATATCTTTTTTTTGGGGGGGGATGCATTTTTTATATTTCCTACACTGCATCCCAGAGCGGCCGGTGGCCAACATTCGCGGACTTGCAGACTCCTGCCTTTCTCCTTCATGGGGGATGGGCCATATGGGCGCAACACCAGGCTATTAATTATTGTTGCACTGTGAACGTCTAGATCAGATCGTAGTTATTAAAGAATGGTTACTCACCATCGGTACTCAAGGAAAATGACGCATCTCAAAAATGGTCAATTTTGAATTATAGGAAGAAATATGTTGGGAATAGCATCTCTTTATGGAATATTTATTTTTAGTATTCATAATGAAGTTAACAACGTAGCCGTTATACAGACTTCACTTCAGATATCACTTGTAACATTTTTTCAGATGTCACTTTTCTTGTATACAGATAATACGTGTTAGTTTATTAAACAACCAGATAGAATTAATTTTATTTGGATATTCTGTTTAAAAGGCTTTGTACAAGCTTGCCTGGGAGTAAATTGCGGTGATCCTGTAAACTGGCCCTGAAATGTGCGTGATTATGATGCGCGTTGTACGAACATTATTGTGAATTGTTTATTTAAAAGTAGATGAAGATATACCTAAAAATTTCCGCCCCATGAATGTTAATTACGGTCGTTCGTGAGCTGCGAGTATCTCGCAGGTTTGTCAAGTCCGCGAATCCGAAAAATCATTCTAGTAGAGCACATTGCGTGTAAAGACGGCCTTGTTAAGAAACTTAATGGCTTGCGACAGCGATGGTATCAGACCGTTTACTCGTTTCGGGGGAGGGTACTGTTAATAGGCGCGTTGACTGTCGTGTACGCTGGCGCGGCTCTCAGCTCGCGTGTGATGGCACTCAATGACGGCGTATCTCAAGCTCGTGGAGGTGAAAGTTTCATCAGATGGGCCTTCGGGCTCTCATTTAATGAATATAATTCGACCGCCTTGGCGCCGAAAATTGGTTCCAATGCATTGTACTGATCAGTTGAGACTTAAATCAAGACTATGTTTGTGGTCTCACATTATTTGAGCAAAAAGCTCTTCCGGGTGCATGGCGACCACAGACAGTGCGACGAGTAATCGAAAATTCATAATTACAATGACAAGCTGGCATTTAAATTTACAGATACAAAAATAACAATAAATTTAAGTTAAAATATAAGATACGATACAATCCATGTTTATATTTTCAATTAAATTTTGTTTGTACATTTAACTGATTGTTTATGCACGAATAACTAAATGGTATCTTTATCTTGATTTCTATCACAGATGGTTATAAGACGACCGAGTTTTTCTTTCTTTGTGAATTTCACGTGAGATTTACTCAACTGGAGCAAACCTATATCCTGAACCAATGCCCGCTGTTTAAATTGCTAGTTTAGGAGAGCAAAGCACGTAGTCATTGATTCCGCTGTCATTTATTTTCATCATATTTCTGAAAGCGCAATGTCTAGTAATCTCCTGCGAAACGCTAATGAATGCTTGGTTCGATTTTTGGATTTTGTGCTAGTGCTCTTTCAATGAATACATCTTAACTAATCGTAAATATATACAATTGGCATAAGCACAAAAAATAGGGTAGTTAAATTGCATATAACGATTCCATGTAACAATCCATGCCACTAATGAATACTGCTAACAACTGGCTTTAACGATCGTAGTTATTATTTCTTGTGAGCATATTATACTTCGAAACATATTTGATGAGGGTTAAGATTCAGACCATGTTCTTATCGATTAATGGATTTATTTTGATTTTAAAGAATGATTCATAAGAAAGCGCTCACCAGCAAGGGTGCTAGGAAACCTGAAATGTGAATGCGGGCATGGATTCTGTTTTTCCATAGAAATTACCTATTCATACCTCCGGAAGCTAGAAGACTGAGAGGCAGTAGATTGGAGTTGACGCGATAATATTTGAAATTTGAAAATGAACTAAGATAGCAGTCCCTCATCTAGAGAGAAAATCCTCTAAGAAATGACCAGTTTGACAGGTCGGGAAACAAATGAAGTAATGTCAGACGATAGCATTGCAAGAAGTAGCCATTTACAAGCTTGTCATCTGCAAACTAAGAGTAATTGGAATTGCGCGTATGGACATAACTTGGAGTTACGTTGCTGGCAGTATTTGTCAAAGCGGACCCTTCTCAGTAATCTTTGTATATCACCTATGGAAACTATATTCTCATTTCCTTTATACGAATTATTTGTTGGGAAGTATCTTTTTTCTGTTAATTATGGAGTTTCATGAGAGACTAGTTTTGGAAACCCGGAAGTTTCTGAGAAGTCATTCTTGCAAGTGAGATAGTTATTTACAGAATGACATAGTGTCGAGTTTGGTTCAACGAATTGGACACTTTCAAATAGTTCTTAATTTAATGGACTACTGCAGTGGGTTAAGGATTTCCCTCTACTCTGAGGCGAGTGGATGTGTTTATAACAGCTGCATCCAGAAGCTATTGCATCTCAAAGCTTCACACTCTTTTTCTTGCACCTGGTGTTGCGCTCTTGCTTATTGCTGAGTGTTTGCGCGTGGCTGTATGCTGAAGCTATTTCTGTTGTTTGGTGCGTGACAGTACTGTTAATCTGTCAGTGCGAATCACAAGCGTGCCACAAGTTTTTTCGCGACCCACTAAGCTTTGATCCGAGAGAGCTGCAAGAGTTAGTATCGCGTACTGTAACCTGTGACCGTTTGCGAAACAGCTGGCAGGTTGTCTTCCTGGCCGCGTCACTGCGATTGTCTCGTATATGTTGACGTGCTTTGGAAACGCCGTCGCCGCCTCCACCTCAAGCCTGCTAGGAGCATGGGCGCTTGCGGGGCGCTGTTGTTGTGTTGGATGCAGATGCAGGGCAGAGATTTCTCGGAGCTGTGTGGGCGTGTTACTCGGGCGAGGCGCGTGCGCCGTTCTCCTTCATGCGAACAATGCTTGTTGCAGGAGTCGCGAGGGTGGCCGTCAGGACTCACCCTACGAGCTGGTCGGCAATGGCTGGAGGTAAGAGCGATAATTATTTGCGCCCCGAGAAGTAACTCGAAAAACGTTAGTAGTTTATTCGACTTCTCGCCCCCCCCCTTAGTTTCTTAAGGTCTGTTTTAACAGGAGAGCTGATAATCCGAAGGAAATGATAATAATGATAATAATAATAATAATATAATAATAATAATAATAATAATAATAATAATAATCCGCACGCCGAACTTTCGTAATACAAAAAATGTACAATATTTTCGTTAAACATTGAGTGGTTTGCGATAACTGAAAGTAATAAATGTGCGTGTTGTTTTAGACATCTTCAGCTCTATTGCGTGTGATTTTTTTTTTTTTTTTTTTTTTTTTTTTTTTTTTTTTTTTTTTTTACGCAATAAGTAAACTTTGAATTGTTTTTCTTTTTCAGACATTTGTTTATTGTTGTGTGTAAAACGTTCCAATCGGGGCGTAGTTTTCCCCTTTTTTTCAGATGCATTTCTGCAAAGCACTTTATTGGTTCTTTTACAAATGGTAATCCTTATACCTGCGTAAGGCTGAAAACGAACTAATACAGTGTTTTGCATAGACTTTTTTTGCAGTTTCCAATAAAGTAAAGGTTTTCGTAAACTCATTATAAAAGTAATTTGTGCAAGTTTTCGATGGGTCATTCGAAGTTTTCAGAAGGATGGAGGAAATAGCATATTGGTTAAAGCATGTACGAGAAATTACTAGAAGGATGTGGGTAAAAAAAGTGATAAATACAATTGTGACTAATTGACAATTTAATTAAAACAACGCCAGTGTGCAACAGTGCGTTTTCTATGTAATTTACCCTTTTATCGTGAATGTCCTTCGTGGGGAACTTAAAATCAGACTATGTCCTAGTCTGTAATGCGAGGCCCAAGGAACCGAAGTAGAGAGGCTTGGTTCCATGCTAGAAGTACGTAGAGCCTGACTCTCTTTATTTACTTTCTTACTTACTTTCGTCTTGTTCTTTGTTGAGTTGTCGGGCTTTCGAGAAAAAACCTGACATGTGCTTCCCGTGAAGTGTAGGAGTTGCATAGAACGCCATTCACACGTGCTGGGATGTGCAATCTTGATTTTTGACCCACAGATTTTGTTTGTGAAGTGTTGAGCGATGTCCATATCAGCGAAGGGTTTGATAACTCGGCGTTACTACTGACGTGTTTATGACGAGTGTATGCAATCGTACATTTGAGTGAATCTGAGCATACACATTCGGTGAAATGTTGAACAATCATATGTGTAAACACGAAGTATATTTTAATGTTATAAATCACATGAAAATGCATAATAAAGTTTACCAGTTTTTTGAAGCGCCATCTTGTATTAATGTAATAAATATTTTTATATCTTGAATATGAAGAAGACGGAAATCATTAAGAAAACGATAAAAGGTAGAAAATGGAGAAAGACGAGTGATCCAGGAATAGTCCGTGAATTAAAACTTGCAGTTCTGAAATTGTCAAGGAATTTTGTTCCTTATGAGAGTATAATTGAATTTCGTTTTTGAGTCAAAGCATAGTGGCATAAGAGCGGAAGTAAAGGTTACTAGGAAACACTAGTGCTGTGATCTATAACAAATCTGTAAGAAATAATTTTTATTAAAATAGCCCCGAAGATGCGTCCTCAGGTTCTCCATAAGTCTTCTGATGGTAAGTCGTGGACTTTTGTTCTTCTGTCAATCTATACGATCGGCCTGAAAGCGAGTTTTTGTTTAAGAAAAAGGGAATATTTTTTAAGTGATTAACAGAAGGTATCTGTAGGTATCCGATTAGAGGCTTAATGGCAATGTATTGCGGCATTCAATTCGGTGTGCGGGAGGTAACTTTAAAATGTGAATTGAATACAAAAAAAGCCATTCCCATTTCTGAACTATATTTTTGGAAGGACAATATAGCTTTCGGACAAGACTACCTTCATTTTCTCCTTAGTTTTGGATGTTTAGTTCCAAGGTGTGAAGTAATAATAACTTTGAAAGTTATGTTTAGATTTTGGCACGCTTATAAGTTAATTAGCGGAATAAAATGCATTGAGTCTCCATTTTCGTCAGTTAACTGATTAACTTAATCACAAATAATACTAGATATTTCCCGTTTTTTATCACACCTCAAGGTTTCACCAAATGCTAAAAGATTTCTTTATTGCATTTGTTCACAATGCATTGTCTCAGTGTATTCGTAATTCATTATTTGCAAACACTTTATAATCTTTTCAGGTGTTCGTTCCTTCGGAAAAGGTCATACTCTGAATACAGCTGTATATCTTGTAAAGTTGAATCGAGATCTAATAAATCATATTCACTACTTGAAATTGAATCAGAAGTTAAGAATAATCTTCCACGAATAATTTCGCTCAGTGATGGGTAGGTGGGGAACTTTTCAAACAACATTCGAGGTGGTAATCTCACATGTAAGATTTTAAGTCACATCTTGCGTAGAGACAAGTTTCCATTTAATTATCATAACATAATAAATTGTTTTTCATCAGTAGTGAGCACAAAAAAATATGTATGAAGTTAAAAAATTACTGTGGATTGTTCTCGTTTCAGTTTAAAGAATGTTATTTACACGCTGCAATAACTTCTAGCAGGAACATAATGTCAAACTATAGTGTTGAAGTTACTGTGTATCTATTTAAATCCAAAAATGATTAGATAAATTAATTTTGAAAATGTTTGTTAGAATATTTTAAAGGATATCTTAAGATAATATATCTTAATATATTAAGATAGAGGGTTGCAAAAACCCTTATCATATAAAATTAAGAGTGCATTGAAGTGAAACAAGGAAATCGTGTGATGTTACAGAGTTTTTACTCAGTGATAACCGGAACTATGGGCAAAAATACGGATACTCAATTATGTTTTAAATAAATTCAAGAAACCTAATTATAAAATGTATGGCAATTTGATTTGAAATAATGAATCGAATGTTATGTACAAATCCCTGCCCTAATTATGACCGATTTGATTTGAAGTCCTGGAAGGTTTAGAATAAATTACAAAAACATCTTGGCGGGATAAAATTAGTGGATGTGCGAAACAATTTCGTTGGGATTTTTGGTTGCTTTTTCACTCTGAAAGACTGTGTCTTTTAATTATATTATGATATATTTATGACCGTAATTGTGTACAAAAATAAGAGTTCAAATAATTTCAGTTTTCGGCGTGTATTTTATTTCCAGAACGTTTGAATCCCTTCGCCTTGTGAAACAAGAGAAGAGTCCACAGAATTTTAAGTTTTCATGTTTTGAGAACTTACTTTCGTGGTAATTCACATACTGCCATTCATCTAAATTTATTTTCAATCTCGTGGTCACTTGAAAAGAATACGCGTGATTACCGTCATTATTTTTGAGTTATTCCATATCAAATGATGTAGGAGTTGTCGCAAGATTCACTGATTTCCATTGAAATTTTAAATGCCGGTTTCTCATGTTTCAAAGGAACTTTAATAAAATTTTCGGGAATATTCAAAGACAAAATAGTTTTTGAGGTAAGCTGTTTGATTCCTTACAGCGTGAAATAATGTTAGGAGTTAAGAGGTAGAAATTATGCTTTGCAAAACAAAATGCCGATATATTGTGTGCTGTGAAGTATACTGCGTTTTCTTACTCGAGTTTTGTGGAAGCTATTCAACGTTCATGTCTCGATATGTAACACATTTTTTACTAGACTTTAACGCATTTGATTGCACACATTCCAGTTCACATTGAATATAGAGAAGAAAGTTGTACAAGCAAGTGGTGGCATTTAATTCACATTAACTGAAAGGAAATATTGTATCCCAAAGTTGACAAAATTTTGTAGCCATACTCAACGACGGTGTATGAGATCAAATAAATTGCTAGCCTATATCTGAAAAATTATTTCACCTATGAAGAAAAAAAAATACTTCTCAAACGTCCTTTGCCCCAGGTGGGAGTCGGCAACAAAATTGCATCAAAACGCAAGGTGCGATTGCGCAAGATTCATCATGCGGTGCACGTACTCAAAATAGACTATTTGCCATTGAGTGATTCATACGCCACTGAGATGGGATGTATCAACCGCACGTAATCATTTGGGGGATGACGAAAATTGCGGCAGGGTCCAAACCATGTGATCGGTGGTCGGTCCAATACCATGGACACGGTGTCGACAGAAGATGGGAATGTGGAATGACCCTTATCCTAACCATTCCACGGTGCCCTCCAATACGGTTTTTACATGCGTGTAAAAGTCGCATTCAACGTCTTCCTCCGTTCCCCACTCATGCGACGTGGAAGATAACCCCGAAATGTAGTTGATTTTATTTATGGAGACACGGTTCCAGCATGTTGGACTTTGCTGGAGGGTGTTCTCAGGAGGCGATACGTCGTCTTCTCCCAACAAACGATGCCATTTCGCGCGCAGTGGCGACGGAGGCTCCCCCAGTTGCAGCGGGAGCCGCTTTTAAATGACCATTCGGCCTTGCATGAAATTCGCGAAACCTGTTCCGATTGACGCCGCCGAGCGTCGAGAGGTCTCGCCGCGACGAAGGGCGCCGGAAGCGGACGCGGACGTGGACGCTGCGTGAAATGGCTCCCATTTACCGGCGCGGCGCCCAGAACTGGTTTCGCCCTGCCCACCCACCCACGCCCTGCCCCTGCCCCTGCTCCTGCTATTGTCCCGAGCGAGTGTTAAACGCTGATGCGCACGAGGGCGCGCTACGAATGCGACGCTCTGCCCCGTCCCGCCCCGCCCCGCGCCGTTTTCACCGTTGTCATCGCTTTCGACGTAAACAAACTAGCGTATTTTATTTTACGTAGAATTGAGATACTACTCACACAAGGGTTTTACATTTTTGTATATTACACAACTTATTGAACGGTACATTCTAATACTTATTAGAATTTACTACATTTTTATTTACAAAAATTATGGTGGAAAATTATTTTAAATTCTAAAAAATAAGATTAAAAAGTGAAATCTTTTATTTAAAATATGTTGAAAGATAAAATCATGGATGAGATGCTCTAAATGATAATTCAGATAAAAGGGAAAACAATAAAAAAGGAGTAAAACCTGTTAAGAGATATTTTGAATTAAGTTTTTTCAAACAGTCGAGGTTGTGGGATAGTTCTTTACATTTTCCAGTATTCGAAAACAAAACTTAGAGCTCTACCAATAAGTAGGATATACTTAGAAGGTGATGTATCTCTGATCATATTAATGAGTATGAATTGTTGATGTTTGTATAATAGCAGAACCCATTTGTGTCATTTTACTTCTTTTAGTTCATTGTCGCATCAACATCGATGGCCATTAGCGACAATTCCGTTTGTTTAGATGATGGAACTTTTGTTTCTCGGCGAACTATTTTATTCCTTTTTCCTCTTTGTCAGAGACGGTAAGCAAAAAGTACCATCTGCGTATTCAAAGAGCTTAACATTTCCGTTTTTCCATGTTGTAGAAGCTTTGCTATTAAATTAATGGTGTGTTACATATTGAATTCATATAGAGAAATGCTTTCTGTAGTTTTAAAATAATGATAGTGCAAGTTAACGAATAGAAAATTTGATGCCAAATAAACAAACCACACTTCATTGTAAAGTATATTTGTTTATATCTTGTTGTTAATATCTTGTCACGAGATAAATTACTTAACTTTCGTCGGAATCTTTGTCAGAAATTGTTTTAATTGTTTTCATTTTCATTCATTATATTAGTTACTGAAAACATTGAATTGAAAAACATTCTTTCTGATTGTATGAAATTCTCTAAATCTTGTAAGAAATTTGTGCTTGCTGAGTATTCAATAATACATTTTATGCTTTTGTGTTAATGTATTTTAATAAAGAATGGCGAAAAATATGAAGCGAAATGTATTAAGTTAAATTCGATCTCCATTAAGTGCTAGAGGAGTGTATCCTGTAATGCTATTTTTAAAAAGGTAATTTCTATTAAAAACAAAAGTGGTGTAATAAAAATGTTTACAATCAGATTCATAACTATGACTACTTCGCCTTAATTAGTAATCGCCTTCCTGCGCAATCGTCTTGTTTCGTTTTCTAATTTTACACAAAGAAAAACTCAAAAAGAAAAGACGTGGGATCCCTCCGGTCCAGTTGGATTGTGTGCTTCGTGACTCACTCACTCCGCCCAGTGAGACGCAAACCAGAAGGCGCGCAGTTGATTGTAGCTTATTCGCGAAGTGCGGAACGTTCAGCAAGGACGAGGTTTTCCCCTCTTCCCCCCTCCTCCGCCGCTAGCGAAGATTCTGCAATATCTGAACTGCAGTACTCTCACGCTCCCCTGTACGGATTGTTGACTACAGTTAGCTCCTCCCCCTTGTTACGCATGAAATAGGGTATAGGAAGAGGCGCTCCCCCTCTCCCGACTCTTCGCGCCGCCCTGTTGCCTCCCCTCTTCCGGTTCGCCTTCCCCTCTCGCCGCGCCGCCGCTCATATGTTCATTCATTGCGGCAATGGGTGGGGCGACTCGTGCCGCCGCCGCCGTCGCCGCCACGCTATCACCCATTTGAAAAAGTTGACTTCTTCCTGCGCAGTCGCTCTGCCCACTTGGCGTGCACTTCGGGACTGCCTTTCAAGGTTGCCGTATTCGCAAGGTCGGAGGAAGAGTGCAAGCGGATGGCTGCGGGCGGGCAGGGCTTTTCGCGCCTGCTCCCGCGTGCGCGCGATGCCTCCGCCGTCTTCGTCTCCGCCTTCACCTCTGCCGCCACGCCTGGCGTCGTCCGCCCGCATGCACGCACGCACGTGATAAAACAAAGGAAAGCGTGCCACTGCGTCGCTCCTGGTTTATTCGGATTTGATTGTAGGGAGGGCTGTTTTGGAGCATTTATAGCCCACATATTGCTGGACACATTCGAGAGTATTTTGGTAGACTGCGTGAACTACATATATGACCACGCTTTCAAAATTGGTTTCTTAATTATCTGAGAATTATTGCTGAATGATTGTCATTCTTCGTCTTAAATGTTACTTACAAATGGCTTACTTCAATGCTACATTACCTCCCGGTCTCAAAGTTTCGGCTAGCTAATCTCCTCAAGTTTTATTTTTTGCGGTGTCATTTCACCGTACCGTTTAGAAAAAAGCAACTGAATTGAATGATTTGGGATGCTGATTGTTTTGTTGCGGGGTTTTGAGTTTCGAAAAGAACTCTGAGAGGAAAATGTGATGTATTGTAAGAAATAGCGCGTCAGTTCGCTGGAGTGGGTCCAAAATTATTTTAGCGGGAGGGAGAAGCAATTTTGTTCATTCTTCCTCATAAATATGTTTGAAAAAAAAAATAAAAATAAAAAAAAGCTTGAAATTAAAAGTGTAATATTTGTAATGGGAATATGCTGTTACGATGGGGTCAGAATGACAATTCTTGTGAAAAGAGGGGTATTTTTTTAAATGTTGGCTTGAGGGTGCATACGTGGCCATCCTACTTATATACACACATGTATATATATATATATATATATATATATATATATATATATATATATATATATATATATATATGGATATCGTGTTACTTATGTAATGTAAATTCTGTGTTTTGCTGGCGAGGGAGATGAGTGAAAATGAAGGCTGAGTCATTGAGAGCGCACGGGATTTGCTTGGCGTGGGCGGGCGCGCGTCTCGGAATGCGGGCGGTGCGTTTACCTGGGTGAAAGGGCGGGACGCTCTCCCTCCCACCCACTGCCCCACCCCCACCCCGTCGCCGCCGATGGAGCTGATATCGGCGATTGCGGCGTTGCCAGAGGCGTTGGCTGTGCTCGGCGTGGCCCGATCCAGGGTCTGCCCTGCCCGGGCGACCCGGTTCCAACGAAGCTCTGTGCCGGTGCCCGACCCCGTCCCTGTTCCCGCCCGGCGCCGCCTACGCGAAGGGCGACCGCTGTTGGCAGCTGGGAGCGCGGGCTGTGGACCGCCGAGCCCGCCGAGACGACGGCGTTGATGGTGGGTGCCCGCTCTCCCCCTTAGGCCTGCTGCAATTTCCATAGCCTCTCGGGGCGGGTGCGCGGGAAAAAATGGACCGTAGGTCGGGAAGGCTAGGGTGTGGCTCTGGGACCCCGCGGGGCGAGGATTGTTGGGGCAGTGGAACTCGTGGCATGGCGCTTGCTTTGTCCAAGTTTCTGGACGGATTGAACTCCTGCTCTGTAAACAAGTGCGTGGTCGCTGAAGACAAAGATCCGGAAGACGGCAATAAGTTTCTCGATGGGCATATGAACGCATTTTGTGCACGCAGTAGTTCTAATAGATTTTTTCCATTTAAGATACTTTAGTAAAATTGTTGCACAGTTATTGCACACATTTTGGTCAGGTGACACACTTTTTATCGAATTTTTCATTGGTGTATGGAACCCCTAAAATTTGTCTCTCCTTTCCTTGTATCGTGATGAGTGATTTTGCAATACCTGGACAGATTTCATTAAAAAATCTCTATTTTCATCAGTGTATAAATTCGTCGAATGTTGGTAGTAGTTAGATATATTTTATTTGCATAGGGTTTAACACCCGGTGGTAGATTTCTAAAAAGTAATGCCATATACATTTTACGAACGTAAACACAGTAAAATACTAACTTAAAAAAAGTCTAACTACCCACGTAATCTCCCTTTTCGCAAGAATTATTGCTCATAGCAACAAAGGTGTCGGCCTTTTTTGGTGAACCCTCAGAATTTCATTCTAGTGTCGTTTTTCTAAAACGTTCAGATTACAAGGAAGATGAAAATTAGAATTGCGACATTTAATTTAATGCTTTACATTATTCTCTTCAATTCGATTTTAGATTGTGATTATTAACAATTTTTATAACTTTAGAATTATTTCCTACCCAAAATATTTGGCGTAAAAAAATAAACCATCATAAAAATAGATAGAATTTATACTATTTGTCATTTTCTTTTTCCGAAAACGTTCAGGATAAAAATTTCTTTCATTATAATTGAATGATGAAAATTTAGCCATTTCACGACGTTGCAATATTGCTTAGTTAATATGCTCGTTTTTCTCTTATGAATAATGTTTGACTAACTTTATGAATCATTTTTACCGTTCTGTAAAATTGTCCATTACTCAAAAGTTGACCATAATAAACTATTAACATTATTTCCAACTAGTAACATTATTTCTTCTTAGGCGTCTTTAAATGGATTCGTAAACAAAAATACACATTTGTTATGCCCTTCCTTCTTAGGCGTCTTTAAATGGATTCGTAAACAAAAATACACATTTGTTATGCCCTTCCCTTCGTAAAATTTCTTAATTGCTTCTTCAAATTCCCTCTATTCACTCAATGTATTTATGTATGAACAACTTATCCTGTTTAAAATTTACTGAAGATCAAAAATGTTCTGCTTTGCGGATAACTTAGAGTTCATCTTTGGTGCTTTTTGTCGGTAAATCGTGTTTTTTAGACTCTAGTCTATACGGCCAAACTATCATGAAGTGAAATGAATTCGTAGTGTACATACATTTTTCAATCTCCCACCCCCACCCATTTGAACAATTTCGTAACAAAACCTCTCAAATATTTTTGAATATCCCTTCGTTTATTTTTCTGAAGTTTAATTCATAAAAAAAGAAACCGAATAATTGGAAATGAGAATCAATGGTACATTCGGTTATTTTTTTGGTTCAATAAAAAATTTTAAAAAAATTAATGAAATTTAGGCTAATGTCTTTTTGTTTTTGTTTCCGTATGAAGTTATGATTAATAGCTTATTTTAATTGAAGAAATTGAAATAAATATAATAAACACGAGTATTTAACGAAAAAAACATTGCTGTATGTTTGAAATACAGGGCATAGTCTTCTAAGGAAGAACAAGTAAGGAGACAAATTCTCGTGAAGCAGCAACGTGGCTGAGTTCCGATTCCTGGCGACAGATGGCAGCACCAGATAATACGTGGGTTGTGTGCGGCAAAAATCCAGGTTGCAAAACTCTGTGCGAGGCGTAGTATCGAGACATGACGCCGTTTGAGATGTAGTTAGCGATCGGGGCTGCGCGCGCGGGTTCGGGCGCGGCGCGGGAGGCGGGGCGGGGCAGGGTGGTGTGGGGTAGGGTGGGGGCGTTCCGTTGGAGGGGAATGCGTCCGGGTGCGCAGGGAGGGAGAATGCTGCAATGGCGACCGCGATTGGCTGCGGGATGGGGTGCTGGGTAGGGGGATAGCGGTCTGGTCGTGGAGGGGCGTAGTTCGCTGCTATCTCTTGTAGGGCTCAGTTGCGATGAACTTAAAGAATTCGTCCTCTCGCGTGGCGAGCGTCGGCTGTGCAGCATTATGACTTCAGTGATCGTGGCATTTTTAAAATAAGGACTTGTTGTAAAGGTCTTTTGTGTATCACATTTGTAGTACGTCTGTTAGAGCATATCAACCCAACACGTAAGTGCATCCTGTTAGTCTCCGCTTGTGCTAATTCGACGTGTATTGAGCCTGCGATGCTCCATTGTTCTCGCTCCCAGCAAGATCGGTGCAGCCGGTTCCGTTCTCCGAACCCGGAGATTTTCGGATACGTTTTAGCATGCCAGAAGTGCCGTACGTGTGTGAATGATCGTGTAGTGATACGAAGTATTGGTGAAACGCCAGTAATGCAAGTGCGCATATGCTATTACTGCGCAACTTGTGACGTCATGCGTGGTGACTTTTCCGGTTGTGTCTCGCGGTCCCTCATTTCCCCCACGTGTCGCTGTGCATAGTATACACTGAAATTTGTTTTAAGAATTTTTTTAGATCTAAATTACTTCTTTCGAAAAAAGTACCGTTTGAATTGAGTTTTCTTTCATTCTTTTCGATTTAATATCTCAATGTCATTTGAATTCATGTATATTTAAAATTTTCATTATTTTACTTTTTCGTATTTCTTAGACATAATTTGCAGTTCATTGTTGTAAAATGTAACTTCACATCGAGTCTCTTTCTATTACATTTGTAATTGTGGAAAGTGTCTCATATTCATAAATTATTTTACATTATTTTTTCCTCCGCATTACATCCACTTTTGATTTCCAGCGCCAGTGCATCAAAAGACATAAAAAGCTTTAAAGTCTATCGGATTGCCTTTCTTCCTGTGTGCATCTTAGTGTGCAAGTGAAGTTGTGCAAAATCAACAAAGACAACTTGATAGTTTATGTTCGTGAGTGTGTGAACTGTTCCATGGATATACCAGCCGGAGAAGGCTTGGAGACAGACATGACCGTATCACCGGAAACAGAGAATAGCGAGGAAGCCCAGCAAGAAGTAGCAAGGTAAGATGATTCGGGAGTGGGCGGCCAAACGAGGGCGAGCGGCGAGCAGCAGCCCGGCTCCCTGCCGCTGCCGCGGCGCTTCCTCGCCTCTTGTCGCGGGGGCTTTGTAGTTTTAGGCCTAAATTTAATGCCGGTCACCCCCCGGACCGGGCGTTCCGCGAGATCTCCGCTTTTGCGCTGTCCGATCCACTGACGGACCAGTGTTGTCACGTACGCGGTCCTGTAGGCCGCGGAGGTGTTTTTGTTTTTCTCACATATCCGCTTTGTGCGGCGGTGCGCGAGCTCCCGACTGGCGCCGGCTTTGTGCGCGCCAAGCAGCCAAGGTCGCTCCACGCCTCCGCGGAGCCTTAGCCGGAGCAAAAAGGCCCCGGCTGAAGCGGAGCGTCGCGACGCGGCGTAAGGGAGGCGCCCCTGCACCCCGTGCAAGGAGGCGATTCCCGAGGCTTGAATGGCGGGCGCGAGCTGGGCGGGGAGCTTTCCTCCTTGCATCGATACATCAGCGTCTTCCTTGAACCGGTTTGCATTCGACAGGGCAAGACAGGTGCCGCATGTTAAATACCCCTGTCGTTGTTTAGGGGCGAGTTGACGGAGTCTAGCTGCCCGGTGCGGGGGTGCTGTTACGAGGAAAAGAAAAGAATTATTTAGGGGAGGTGGGGCGGGGGAGAAACCTTACTATGCCTGACGTGCAACAAACCTCAAGTTGCTTTGCATTGTATTGCTTGCAGTTCTATAATAAAACAAATGAAATTATTCGTTTTTTTCATTTATTTTTTGCACAAAAGAAATCCTTTTTATATGATCTGATCGAGGTCGCTAAAAACATCCCCGACCAACTCCAACAAGCTAATGTGTAGTAAAGTTGTACCTGACATAACCCACGGATTTGTTTGTCGTCGAAGTAATGCTGTATTGGAAACAAAAAATGATAGTGACATACAGTGACAACACTGTTACGGAACATTAACTCTGTTAATGGACTATTTGAACATAAGTTTTTCTAGTATTAGACCCAATCAACATTGGGTGGTTTCCGATCTTCCGTTGCGTGGATAAAAATAACTTATCTTTCCCTGGTACTGAATGCTATTGTCTTCAGTCATTTGCGGAAGAAGTGGGAGAGGGGTGTCTTGGCCTGGAAGAACACTGCTGGTTGTGCGGTTTTCCAATGAGCAACGCCCGTCAGAAGCATTTGCACCGGAAATGAAAAATTTTCTCAGAAACTGTACGCTGTCATCGGGAAAGGTTTACTGCTTCGCCTGTGATTCAAAACGGTGTTTAATGCTGCGATGAAAGTGCACGCCAAGAAGCTCCCCAATCGCCCTGAATGTTTCAGAACAAAAATTAAAAATTTAAAAACAAAAATCGTTCACTTAGCTAAAGATATGGTATGCAATATGAAAACTTTGAGTGCTAATAACTTATTGAAGACATTTGTTTTGCAAGAAAATGTAACGGCGAAGTTTTTGTGGTTCCATTTCTAAAAAGAGTTAGGTTCAAGGTATTAGTTTTCATTGAGAGTGCCTCAGTGAATATTCCAGCATTTTCTTCCTGTTTGACGTACAAATTCATTTTAGGCAGATTTCAAGTTATGTCTTTCGATATATTTTAATTTTTCGTTACGATTGTTTTCACGAAATTAGCATGTTCCTTTTTTCTGAAATTACATTAATCTTCCTTTAATTTGACATACTTTGTTTGTCTTCGGACACAGCGTTTTTAAAATCGAAACTTCTTGAAGGAGTCACCATACGCGTCCCATTTATTCCAAAATTCGTCAATTATGCCGTTCCAAATAACACGCGTGTTATAAAGTTCAGTATTGAAAGTTCTCGCGTGTACTAATCAATCTACAGCTGAAATCATTGCAAAGTAAGTTTCGAAATGATTTAGAATATTTATTGTGCTTTTATTGTAAGTGTTACGCATTTCTGAGGCTTCATTTCGTTTTGGCGCAGTTCTCAGTGAAGCTGGAATATTATCTGCTAGTTTCGACTATGTGTTTTACTATTCTTGGCAAATAAAGGTTTGATATCAAACATTAAAACTCGTATTCCAGGGCCAGAAAGTGTTAAAAATCGCTTCAAGAAGACGAGGCGATATCAATAATAATAATAATAATAATAATAATAATAATAATAATAATAATAATAATAATAATAATAAAAAAAGATTCCTTCATTGAAGCGTTTCTTCGACCATGAGGAATCCTATCGCATTCTTGAGGAGGCGACCTCTCTGAACGTGATGCACAATATGTCTCTGCCCATTGCTGGCAATTGCACTTCTTCGAAAAATGCCATTTCGAAGAGAGATTGTGAATCAAGCACGTGAATCAAGTACAGTCGATATTTAGTGACCTAAAATTTTGAATTGTGAAATTGCAAAATATTGTTTCTGATAGATGGTTACACATGTAAAAACAATCTTTGGACATGCAATCATGATTTCAAAGTTTCGTTGTAAAATTCTGTGAATTCCATTGTTTGAGAGCAAACATTTGAGTTATCGTAATTTTATTCGGTGTTTGTTGTTTGGATCCTCTTTAATATTTTGTCATATTTTACATGCCTCTTGTAGCACTGTTAACCAGAATGTGGGCCTTTATATTGTGACGAAATCAGATTTGTTCTATGTATGTGTGAATAGGAGGGAGTATAGGTTTAATATCCCAACTGACTTCCTTTTCTTATAAATAGTTTTTCGTTTATGTTGAATTTAAAATTAATTTTGATTTGTTAATGTTTTCTTAATTATAATCTATTGAGCTGCTGAAGGTCATTCGTTTCTTAGAATATTAGCAAAAAAAAATTTTGGACCTGTGAGTGGGCGTCAAGAAAGGGGACTTGAACTCCCTTGAGGGCGTCTCAAAGAATGCTGTCGCCGTGAGTCAAAGCGGACTGAATAGATTTCAGTATGTTGAGATGCCAGGAAAATGTTAAAAAGTGATTTCGCAGAAGGTGTGGACTGGGTTTTTCAAAATAAAGTGAATGGATGGAAATGTTTGGTTTAACCTTTTCCCCCCAATGCCCAAAATGCTTCACTAAGGTGTTCTAAAAATGTTGAAAATGTCGAGTTTGTAACTTGTGTGGGAATGATGCAATAAATACAATACAAGCTTTTATTATTTCCGAAAATTGTGAAATTGCATGTTAGGATAAACTCGTCGTTGCACTGCAAAGCAGAGTTGGTATACTCCTTTGCAGGAGAGTTACTCCTGCTCTTGCTTGTTTGTGGATCACATTTCATTGCAGTTAAGGTACACTGCAATTTTAAAAACATATCAAACAGTCAGTTTTCCATTAGATAATTTTAGATTGATTAATGTGGACGTTTTGGTCACTTGTCAGACATTCTTCAGGACCAGGTAGAACCAATGAAGACCATATGAATAGCACACAAAACGCTTCTTACTCATTATTTCCAACATACAATATCTGCTATCTGTGCGCATTAACTTACACCTTTCAACTACAATCGGTACATAAAGTTGACCATTAGCAAAGTTGACAATTTCAAAATAACTCTGTCTGCAAAAAATCTCTAAGGAAAGTATCTAAGTCTGTATCTCTGTCTGCAAAGTATCTCAGATTTTATATTGGGGATCGCAATAGTTTGCACAAATTGTCGATGTTGCACTCATTCTGGAAACATTCCTTCATTTTTTATCGGAGGTCAGGAATTGTCGGAAGCAACGACAAACGGCAGTATTTGAATTCTGCTATTCCATATATTATATATATTATAAGAAAAGTATAAAAAGACAACAAAAAAATGACAGTGAAAACAGTCATTCCATTATTTATATAATGGAATTACTGTTTTCACTGTCATTTTTTGTATGTCTTTTTGCATCTGATGAACGCAATTATTAAATGTATTCGAGATGCTCAGTTATTGTTTAGTGTATTCACTTTTCAAAACGTATTTGAATGAAATACAATAGATTGAGTTTATTTTTTAGCTGGGATGTATGAGTAAAATGTTCGGCAACTCTAATATTATGGATTGTCGGGGGAAAATCGTAACTACCATCATAATACTTGTACCTAGATCTATTTTTCTTTTAATTATTTATTCGGTAGTTTTTTTAGCGTTTTATTTAGTGCACATTATTAAAAGATTAAACCACATAAAATATATAATTTTGAAACCTAAACCAAAATTAACTTGTACCAAAATAACTTAGTTCATGTACTTCAATTACTTGCAATATTGCCTTCTATTCTCAACCGTATGATATTGTTACATTCAGCACAAGCTCAAAAAGCTGTATAAACAATCTTAGAGTGGGGAAGAGATTCTGTAGCTCGGAGAAAAAGAAAAGAAAAAAAGAAAGGGAAAAAAAGCGCAGGTTGTCCTAGTTCACAGGTTTGTGACGAATAAAAACCATCAAAACAAATTAAACCAAACTAGTAGCGTGTAAAGTCGATAAACTATTCGCAGAAAATGCCTAGGCACGAACTAAGTATTTTTTCGACAGAAATAGTGTCTTCTTTTTACAGCTGGAGGATGACAGGTTAAATGAAGCAGATTTAGTTATTGACATTCGAGACATGAAATAATTAATATCTGACTATGTAAAGTAGATTTCCTCGGGAAAAACGAATGGGCGCTTTTCACCCTTGCTTAGAAAACTATGGTTAAGGATTTTTTTCTTCTTTGAAATCCAAATATTTGGGTACTTTGCCCTCGCTTGAAAGGAAAATGTAATTATATTAGTGGGGCATTTGTTCAATATTGTTGCTCTGTCAAAAATGAGATCATGCCCTTACAAATATAGCTTTAGAATAATTTGGTGTAATGTGACATGTTAGAAACATGAAGCGGCGGTGACAAGTTAACTATATGTATACGCATTTATGTTTACAATTATGGGAAATTCATCAATATAGTTTCGACGTCCTTGTTCCAATAGGCAACAACTGATAATTTTTGGAATATTTCCATTTTAAAATTTAATATCATGAGAAGGTCGTCTAACTTCACTTGAATTTGAAATTTATGGCGTGATAGTACAAAATTAATAATATATTTCAAATTCAAGTGATGTAAAAAGTTACCTTCCAGTACTTAGAATTGCGAACTTTTCACCACCAGACTAGTATTATTGTCTTTTGCTTCAGAAAATAGTTTAAATCTTTGGACCGCTTGTGTACTTAATGAATATCCTTTTTGGAAAAGAGGAACTCTTAAAGGTTTTCGCGTAAGGTATTTACGACATGCTGTGTGGTTGGTAGTCTTCGTATTTTTAGGCTCTAAAATATCCCATTTTAGGCGCCTAAAATAAGCTCTTAAAGTGTGAGAAAATGCGTTATACCTTTAATAGAAAATATAAATTGATATGAATATACCTTTTCAGAACATTATAAAATAATTACCTCTATTCATAAATCGCAGAATGTTTCAGATGATAGAATTTGGACTGGTAGGCTGTATAATAATTATTTTCGGATGTCAACGTTTCAGATGTAATTCCATCTTCAGTGTTTTGAAATACATTCAAGCAACAGCACTGTTCATACTAATTGTAATTAGAATATAAATACGTATTAGAAACACTGATACAAACTACAAAATTACTTACATACTGTAATCGTAATGTACCAACCTTGATTACGTAAACAATTTAAGTTACATTAACACATCTCTATTCCGTTCCCCGTGTCTCGTTTCCTTAAATACGAGACAATTTTGAAAGGCTCCAATAAACACATGGCATCTTGTAAATAATGAAAACTATGTGATGTACAGAAACTGTGGGAAAAGGCGTTGCTATCTCCAGAACAAGCACTTAGTCAATTCTTTTATTATACACGTGTAATACTAATGTAAAGATACAAGTTGAAATATAAATGGTAATGTTATGACCGACAGTGCATGTTGTGGGGATGGCATCATGAGTTCCTTTAGCACCGTTCCAATACACTGATCGGTTTTCATTCTTATAGAAGATGACGTGGTGTGTACTGGATTCTTGAAAGATGGACTTTTTTTTTTTTTCTTTCTTTCTTCTTAGCAAACAGGTCACATGAAACACATTAGAGGTGTTAATGTTAATCGAATTGTTTATAAAAATAACATGGTTTATTTATTATTGTATGTACATAATACTGTTCTTTACCGATATAAATCGGTGTTTTTGTAATGTGTGTTTGTGATCTAATCAACAGTAACACATGGTAGTTCGTAATTCATATCATTGAAGATGGAATTCTAGATCCCGAAACGTCGCCACACTTAAATAACTTTTATATACAGCCTATCAGTCCGAATCTCGTGATCCGAAACTCTTAAGACTTTCTAGAATAATTTTTATATTACTTAAAGTTCTTGTTATTAACTCTTATTTAAATGGCTTTGGCAGGGGAAACCTCGAAGCGAGCAGTGTGATGTGCGTACAATCGCCATTTGTACCAAAGAAATGCAATTCTGTGTTCCGAAAGTTACTACATATTGAAGTTCAATTAAATTAATGCTATTTGCTTGGGTAATTGAGCATGGTTGTCAAAAGGTAGCATGTTGTCGTAGGTAGTCAAAATTGAGCATGGTTGTGCATTGAAAAATAATCATATTATCAGTCAAGCTTATTCAGTGTCGGATAAAAGTGCTTTTTCGCGTTTAGTTTTCGGCGTCGTAGAGCTTTACTAGAATTTTGGCCCACTCTCAATACCAACTCACTTGCAGATTGAGAGTATAGGAAGATGTAAATTGGTAGGGATCGAATTTTTGTGGCATCCAGACCGAGATAAGCATTAATGCTCAAGTCGATAGTATTTTTACAAAGTCATCGAAACGGAGTAAGCTGCAATGTAATTTGAGACTTTTAGTAGTGTTAAGAAGTTCAGAGACTGCTTGTGAATTTAGGATTTTTTTTGTCTTTTGAACCCTATAATACATCGCAAAGTCATGAAAAAGGGTTTATAATTAATTTGGAGTGCCGAGAGATGGGAAGTGATGTGTCGGAAATGATGGTATTTTCTGTTCACTTACATTTGCTGATAAATGAGATATACTTATCCTTTATGATCAGAATTATGATCATATCCATTATGATCAGAATAATAAAAACAATTTTAACTGCAAAGAAATTATTTGGAAGTTGTCGTGTTACAGGAATAACATTTTTTTTCATCTGATAATTATTATTTCTTCACCATTTAAATTGACTATTTGATTCGACATATCTTGGAAATACGTCCAGAAAGTCTAACATGCATTAAGAATTCACTTCAGACTAAATTGAAGTGAATTGTGGAATTCAAGCATTTTGATATGTTGCTTTTCATGGGATGCATTTAAAACATTTGAGCATTTACATTCGAGATAATTTGAAGACGTAAAATAAGGTAATGGTCAGGATAACGTAGAAGAATCAAACACAGCACATTCTCCAAAGTACTTGATCGTGGTGGACCACTATGTGTGTAGTATTCATTTAAAAATACGGTAAAATTTGCTCAACGCGGAACGTGTATAATACGGAAGTGTGTGTAGTTTGAACATAAATCGCTGCCAAACATTTATTCTACAGTATATTATATTGCATAATGGGGAATCTTGTCTAATACGGAAAAAAGTACTGGTCTCTTAAGATTCCGCATTGGGGAAGTTTTACTGTATAAATTTATTTCCCAAAGAGAATTCTTAAGTGTTTCAAATTACTTATGATTCTGGAGTAGCCACCTTTCGGAAACCGTTTATTGCTACTGGACTGAGGACACGTCGTCCCCCATCCATCTGAAGGTTTTCTAGTTATATTAGTTTCATCATTTAATGCATGACAAACAAAACACTCGTGAAGTACGAAGATTCATCAAGAACTTTGTCAGTAGTTTGTTACGACGTTCTGGATATTATTGCTAACTTTTATACAGTGTCTGCTGTATAAAATGCAGTCCTGTTTTATTGTGAAAGTTTAACTTTGATTTCTACGGTTCTTGAATAAAGGCGTGTAGATATTTGCAATATCGAAAAAATGGAAATCCTTTATATTTTCTCTGCTTTGATTCCATGACGAAAATGCCTAATGCAATTGAACTAGTGCCTCGTTTGGATGGACCTTATTGTGCAATGTGCATTTCTGCGCTGAGAACTATTGAAGGCTAAGTTTTAATTTTCCCCAAATGCATTTGGACTGATAACCGTGGAATCCACGCGTGGAGAGGTAAATTTAATGGTATATTTTAATGTCTACTTTAAGTGAAGGATCCACCAGGTGAATTTAAGCCAAGGAGTGCTTCAGAACATTGATACCAAAAACGTTCAGAATATAGTGACTGTCAGGAAGGTGCAGTACGGTAGAAACGTTGTGTTGATTCTTGTTACAAATGTCATAAGTTTCATACAATGGTAAGTTTCATAGTATGGCTATTTTTTTTTGTCTAGAGTTCATTTCATTCATTTTAATTCATCTTGGAAACAATTTTCAGGGTTCTTCTAAATGACATAATAGTTTATTAACCAAATCATTATATTGTTTAATACCTTCGCATAGCCCTACTGACTGGTCCAGTCTCCAAATTTAAAAGCAATAGGTAAGCAACGGGCAAGAACCTAAAAAGGTGCAATTCATCAGGGAATTTCAAGAGTTGGAAGCAAATCAGAAATGAAATTCAACATAGTTCTACTCAGCACCTCAGCCGTGTTGCCGTGGAAGCTGGAGAGGGGAATTGTCAAGAAACGCAGACAAGCAATAGTACTGCCTCCTTCGTCCCGTCCCACCCCATCCCCACTCCACCCGCCTCGCCCTCGGTTCGCGCGCGAGACGACACACAACACACCCAGCGAGAGCCTGCCGGTCGATAACGCACAGCCCTGCCCAACCCAGTCGTCGAGTAGTATTCAGTCGGCACTAGAAGATCTCCCCGTCCTGGGATGCCCGGGCAGGGACTCGAGCGGCGACACCCGCCACAGCCACCGCCTTTGCCGCCACCCATCATGCGGGGGCGTGTGGGCTCGGGGAGGGGGAGGCAGACATGGCGGCGGCGCCCAGTTGCCTTTTTGGTCGTCGGGTGCTTTATTTTACCACATTCCTCTACTCCAGTTAAATAAACTTGGTCGTCTACCTGAGACGTTTTCAAATGTTGTCCAACACAGATTGTGAAAATTAGGCATTGCAGAGACTCATTGCATTTTGAAGATGAAATCTCACTAAACGCGCTACGTTCTATTTATCGAGAGCATTTGTAGAATCTATATACATTCAGCAATGCTTGTAAATGTAGAAATGACATCTCATTATAGTGATAACACGGCTATTTGTACACAATAATCCTCTTCAAAAATAGCAAGTCTTTAGGTCCTGGCACTAAACATAATTGAGAATTCCCGTCTTCATTTGCGACTCTATGATCATTTCTTTTTGTCAAAGTATTATCAATCTTCTCGATTGTATGTTGGCTGAATTTTTACGTATTTCTAGGGATGAGTGGGCTAGATATGTTGTTTTTATAATAAAATCTTATTTTACGAATACATAAATGCTGATTGATGGGAAAGGAGTCTAATTGCTATTTTCGGTATTCGCTTTCTGAACTCTGGAGAAAGAACTGAGAACTTGTCTACTCCTTGGATTTTATGGAGATATCACTAATTCCGGAATATTTTTTTTAATTTATTGGGACTTTGTTACTGTGTGTTTTTTTTTTTTTTTCATTTCATTTTCAAGTCATTCATAATTCGAACTTAAGCTGATAATATATTCGATAAAAATCATGACTATACACGAACATCTGTTCATTTTAGTTTTTCCAAACTCACGCCCATGTTGGAGTAACTTTAGCTTCAATATGGTTCATTGTGTTTTACAAAAACTCTCACTCAACACCCGCGCTGTGGTCAAATTTATCTGTCTGAATTTGGACTAGATCTATAAACAAAAGTTGGGCGCTTTGAGGCTATCCACAGTTTGGATGCACAAAACTTTCCGATTCTAATTAGATTCTTTTGTGTGAATTATAGTTGAAGGAAGTAAATTAAGTTTATCAAAATTTGATTATCGTATTTCACCATTCACCATATACTGAATAAAAGCTACTGAAAATATGCTGAATAAAAGACTGGTCATTGCATTTTATGAACTTCTATATTGTTATGCATGGGAAATAACTTATTATACTTCAAAACGTACTGTCAGTTGTAAAGTAATATTTTAGAGATCGACTATCATTCCTAATGACTGTAGTTCCCTGATTTATATGGAAATTAATGCATGTCAGTTTTCTACTATGCTGTAGAATTTTTGCGAAGTACTTCCTAAAATAAAATAGCTTTGCGAACGTCTTGATTATGTGAAGAGTTAAAAGAAATACCCAATACATATTGGTGTTAGAAAGTTGATTTTTCTGTAAAACAGCAAAGACAATGAATTTCTGACAAGTTTGGTTTACAAAAAAATATTGGAATCATTCTGTCGTGATTTGAAATTACAATTTTCTGAGTGAAAAGTTCTGCATTAGAGTAGAAAGCAGAGGACTACCAAATGTTTGGTGAGAATATTTTCTTGGCAAATGTAAGATGGAATATAGAGTTCAGTAGCTGGCGGATACCTTGAAGTGTTGTTTTCAAAATGTGTTCAATTTCCGGAAATTCGGTGCCGTATTTTGTTTCATTTTCCTCCATACACATGAAACGTTCTTCAGAAGTAATTTAATTAACGTTAAAATATATGTAATTAACACCGGAAAGTTGTACGGAGGAGAGTGTGATATTGGGCTATTTTCAATTCACCGAAGATCATTTTCAGTGCCACCATTTCATGTGATAATTGTAGCTTAATTCTTAGCCTTTTTGTTGGACTCAGGAGACATTGAATGCTGAGGGGGATTATGCTGGTTTTGAAGAGAGCTGGGGACGCAACTATAGGCCTTAGCAATTTCTTATTGGAAACTCATATATACTTCAAAATCAACTCGATGCTTATTTCATTTTGTTCCCTGTGCTGCCAAATCTTGATACATGAAATTTGTGCATTTCGAACTCAGTAGACTTCCAAAACATTGAGAACATATGAACATATGAGAACGTATTCAATGACAATGCACATTTGTACAGTCACTCGTGCAGTCAGATTATTTGTATTTACCCTTTGATATGGATGAGTTGCTGGAAGTAAGTTTTTTCGACACATTGTTTATCACGGAAGTAATACCTGAATATCAAATCTCAAATTGAGATCACAATTTTAATAAATCCGGTGTGTGCTTTTTGCACAGACAAATACAAGTGATCATGTGCACGAAAATACTCCGAAAGAACAAAACTTACAGAACAGGAGCTCACAAGGTAGAATTGGAATTCAATAAACACTCCGAATAATGTATACGGTTTCAACACTAATTGTAGATTCAATTATTCATTCTAATCTTAAATCCTTCGAAAAAAGTAATCCCCATAAACTAAAACCGTCGTGAAGTATTGTACCCATAAAAAATAGAGTAGAATATTGTGAATTCCATCTATACCTGAGCACATTATAGAACTTGTGCATTACAACGAGATTGCAGAGATGTAAATACAAAGATTTGCTCTTCGACCTGGGAAGCCAGTTCGATAATGATAAATTGGGAATTCTCATAGTCGTGATCCGACGTACCTTCGCATCTTATTTTAATGCAAGGGAATGGCGGTTGGGAGCCAGGTAGACCAATAATTGTTAAATAAGAAAGAAATCCTACATATTCCAAAATCCTAAATTTTGAAACGAGCAATCTTGTACAAAAAATCCAAGAAGATATCTCTGCTGGAACGGTTCAACACGTGGAACCGACGTAGAATCTACTCGCAGGATAATGACTAGATGGTTTAATCTCCTTGCATAGAAACCTCTAATCTTCATTCTGAATTTTTGCAATATTTCATACAAATTACAATCTTTATATTATGAAGCCTAATTATTGTCTAATAGCCCACTATTTTTCTTGGAGGAAATCGTTATGAATTTAGTGGTAATTCCCCCGTAAAACGCATTTAACAGAAGAAAGGACCAAGATGCAAACACATCGATTTTGTTTTAGAGTTTTTTGAAAATTTCCCTTTATATTTGACAGCATTTTTACATCAATTTTTATAACGTAATAACGAATAGAAAAATACACTAAATTGTTGTTTTTTAAAGGTGAATTTAATTACTCACGTCGGGTTACTGCCTTTTGTAATTTTATGTGCTCGAAAATAGCATTTTTCTATGTGAAACTCTCTCAAATACAGGTATAGTAGTACCTTTGGAGGGATAGTTAACCCTTTTAAACCGTTTGTCTGAAAAACCCACTTCATCCTTCACAATATATCCAAAATTAAGCGAAATTGGAGAGAGCCACTTGGGAATAAATACAATGAGAACCAAGCAATAATCAAAGTATGAAAGTTTTTTCAACGTTTTAATATTTTACAAACGTTCAAGAACCGGAACAAATTTTCGGAAAATTTCCCCTAATAGTCGTTTTACAGCAACTATATAAGAACATTTATCTATACAAAATTTGTACAAATTTTAAAGTAAATGAATAGTTATAACAATTTTAAAAAATAAAAAAGGAGAGAATAAAATGCTTTCTACGTAACGTGGAAACGTGGCTTTCTGAGTAACGTGGAAAATACTTCTTAACATAAAACATACAACATACAGATAAGTAAAAACTGTTCGGAAGTTGCCATCTTAAGATAAATTGAGTGATTTTTGATATTGAGTGATAGAACTACAAGAGAGGAGGGGGAAGGGAAGACATGAGAGGAACTAGTAAATATAAAATTGACAAGCGTGTTAATGGGGGTGTAGTAAAATTTGAACGAACTTGATAAGAAGTTATTACTCAAACTACTTGTTAAAAAAGTTGAGTAACAAATTCTGAATTTAATGTTGCTGTAGGACAAGTTCGAAAATTAGTTTGAACTTTTTAATTTTCAAAATCTCGTAGGTTTAAATGGACATCGGAACAATACAGTTGTTATAAAGGATTTTTTGTCTATTCCGGGAAAAGTCATTTTCCTGAAAAAATTGAAAATGTCACAGGTGTTTTTTATAAAGCATTAATATATATAAAAGTAGGTCGAAACGGCTTCGATTCTAAACGGAAGAGCAGTTCACTTTGATGATACGAATATTCCTTACATTTAAGAAAAAGTAAAAAGTACAATATCAGATGTTCCCAATTGATTCCGTGTAACACATGTATGCTGAATAAAGGGGAAACGATTTCAGTGCAGTTTTTCATTTCAAATAAACAATTTACAGTTCATAGAAAATTGTTGATGTACCATTGATGAATGTTATGGTGACAGTTGGTAGGACGTGCAGTATGAATTGGAACATAAAGTGAAGTTCATTACACTATACTTGTTTTTTTAACATGGCACAACTGCCATGTTAATGAATAATCTCTCCCCCCCCCCAGGTTCTACTTGGCCTCTCATTATTAAGCTAGGAATTTTACCATTGCCTTTCCTTTTGCATTAAGAATCAGTGGATTTTGTCAGAAATTACTAGTTGAAGGGTGGGAACAAATACTTTCAGCAAAACATAAATTATTTAGCCAATTTATTAGCCGAAATCTATAAATATTTTAGTTATTATATAAGACGTAACGTAAATCAGCTGTTACGGTGTCATCCAATCGAGAGCTAAAACATTGTCACGGTGGTGACCCGATTGGATGAGACCGTCAACAGCTGATTTACGTCAACTGCCACGTTGGAAAAATTCAAGTATACGCGTTCACAATTCTTTCAAATTCATTCAGCTTCATACCGCTCATTGTGTATATTTTGCGAATGTTCATTGTCGCCAGAGATATGGCAAAATATTCTGGAGAAACGTATTTGATAGCTCCCAGACTTTTAGATTACAGAAAAGAATTGGGCGAATAATCTCCCCCCCCCCCAGGTTCTACTTGGCCTCTCATTATTAAGCTAGGAATTTTACCATTGCCTTTCCTTTTGCATTAAGAATCAGTGGATTTTGTCAGAAATTACTAGTTGAAGGGTGGGAACAAATACTTTCAGCAAAACATAAATTATTTAGCCAATTTATTAGCCGAAATCTATAAATATTTTAGTTCTTATATAAGACGTAACAAGTATTGTACCTCAGCGTCTGGTTCAACGACCACTATCTTGAAGCACGATTTCTTTAGCTCAATGGGGCATATAGTTATTCAAATAATAGTTTTCCATATTCTTGTGTCAGTAAGTAGATTCCATCACGAAAGGCATGATCTAAATTCTTTGGTTTGGAACATGCTTAAAACTCCAGCATTAATCTCCAGGTTTACAAAAGTTGAAATTAAGTGCGACGAGCAGTTAAATATGAGGAACAAAGTGTTTACAATTGATAAAATGGATGTTAGTGCAAATTTTTAATGGCTCTTGGGCAGGAAACTTCCATTAATTGTAATGACTTACGTGAATGATATTTTTTCTCATTTTTACTTTCTCGTATACGTATATACACGGAGTAATGTAGAGAAATTTATGTAATGCTGCTCGAAAAGCCGGCGGATTTTCGGCAGAAAAAAATCGTTGCCGGGCCCTGATAACGAAAAAGTGGATAAATCCAGTTGCTAAATTTAAAAAAATATCCTCTTAACACGTGGTGTAGTCAGAATCCCTGTTTTGTGGGTCCTTAATACCGAAAAGTCAATTGACTACAAAACGTCAGTCTGTGAACTCTACTAGCGCCTAAACCTACGTAGGATTTTTTGCAAATTGAAGAAATCCTTGTCCATCTGACTCTAGTTGAATATTGAAATTATAAGACATTCATTAATTTTTGTGGGGTACTTTACATGAAGCCCGTGGGATATTTTAAAAATTTTCTCAGTCTCCAATTTTTTTAAAAAACTTTGATAGGGATAGTGCTACATGCACTCTATAAGATGACATAAACGCCATATAGCCCTATTCTTTTGTTGTTTTTCAAAAATTACAGAAATGTATTTTTTTGACTTTCTCACGTCGTTCATATTTACATTAGCGGCGATTTGTTCACATATTTATGAGTACATGTGTTTTAAATAATGTCAAATAAAGTTTCTCGAAAAACTCAAGTTTTCTGTTAAAATGAGATCAAATTTCCGCATTTTGAGAAATGTTCAAAGGCCAATTTCTCAAAAACCGTTCCATTTTTTAAAAAAACTTTTTGAACGGATAGCTCTAATAGCACTGTTAAAGATGACATAAAATTAATTTTGCTGCATTCATTTGTTTGTTTCAAAAATTACACAAGGGTAATTGTTTCAAAAAACCTGTCACGCCGTTAATATACACATTTCCAGCAATTTATATACATAATTGCATTTGTGACTAGTTTTGCTTCGAATGACTTCAAATGAAGTTTCCCGACAACCGGATAGATTTATGTGAAATAGAGGTTCAAATTTCGGACTTACTGTGACGCTTAAACGCGATTTTCTTAAAAACTGCTCTGAATTCAACGAAAATTGACATAGAGGACGAGGTTTTACTCTCATTAATATTCTTAAAGTATTATTTCGATTTTACTATTAGGAAACCGAAAAATTGCAAAAATTTCGAAAAAATGTACTTTGGGCGACAATAGATGGCAGCTGGCAAGAGGATAGGGCAAGACCATAAAGCCAGTCCACACAAAGGAAATTAGAAAGCTTTACAAGAGCAAGTTTGTGCCATTCTGTAGCACCACTAGTTAAGAATTGTTATAATGAAGGTTTTTGTGAAGTCCTATTTTTATCGACGTATCACTCCTTTCTTAACGCCAAACTTCTATATTATACGCGCAAGTTTTCTTAAACCCCGAAACACCTACTCCCACTCCTTTACTAACATTAGTTGAATTAAGAATAAATGCTAGCGACGAGCGTTGTGACAAAATCTCGATTACCCGAAATATTCGCCTCCTGGGCGAACGAAAAATGAGAATGCAAGGAAAAATGAGCTACAGATGTGCTATAATAGTCGTGTAGTCTCCTCTTCTCGCATCTAGCAAAGTGAGTCAGGAAAACGTGCGCGAGTAATACAGTCGACGTCGGTTATAGTGAACTCTGATATAGTGAACCCTCTGTTACAGTGAACTTAAGTCACTGGTCCCGTTTCATTTACAAATAAGCATTCGCATAAGAATTCGGTTATAGTGAACTTAGGAAATACGTCCTGGGAATTAATTCCCTCCCGGAAAAGAATATATCGCATCAGTGCCACAAATTCAGATATCTAGATTTTTTAAAAAATATTCTCGGCCAAAGATCATAATTGACGGAAGTCTTCATTGAAGTGGAGATAACCCGGAATGCTTCATTCAGCGCTCAGTTTCATTAGCCGCTTGCGCCGTGCTGCTACTGAAAAGATCTCGTGTGTTGTTAGGCGAGTAAAATGGCCTTCAGAGAGTGGGACGCTGTTTCAGCAGTATAAGAGGCGTTGAAGGGTGTCATGACTGCATTTCGATAGTTATATACAGCGGGCAATACAGAATCAAGTATGGGGAGACCATGAACTCTGGAGAAGGATACTTATTTATGAAAAAGTACGAAGCAAACAATTGAAAATAATTGATTAAGGGCAAATAAATATATTGAAATTTGTAGTTCGGTCTGTTAATGTATTTGACTGTATCTCTATATTAATAAAATCAATCGTTATGGAGAAATTCTATTTAATTTTGACATCCCAGATATAGTGAATCAAAAACGTAAAACCTCCAGGAGTTTACTATAACCGGAGTAGACTGTGTTAGCAGGTGTTCTCAAACCGTAGAACACCCCCAGGATTGAGGTCTTGCAGGGGGTACATGAGCAACTTTCTCGGAAGGATTTAAGGTAGAAATGAACCTCTTCACTGAAAAGTCTGTGGGGAAATTTCATTGTAGGTGTCTTAAAAGGTTAGCCATGTGTTAAGAGTACACTCTTCTAAAAGTTGTATATCACTTTGAACGCGCGAGCCTCAATCCACAATTGAAACTGGTGTAGACTTGACATAAGCATGTAATTTTAACATAAACATGACTATTCCATCTAGAATGATCATTAACATGAACATGAAGACATTTACTATTCATTGTAAAAAAGAGTCTATGCAATAAATATTCAGCCCAGAAGTTTTGGCAGTCGAACGATAGTAAGCGAAATGGTCGCAATTCTGATTGATGTCTGTTTTGTTGGTGAATCGATTTTAATGGATTTCTTAAGACAAGGGCTTGAAGAATGACTTTGGAACTCTCACGAGCAACGGCGATGGTTAGATGAGGAATGACAATTTATAGTTTTACTAACGCCATTGACTTCTAACGAAAACGCAAAGGTCGGTCTTGCTCTCTCTTTCTGTGCGGTCTTCCTAAGGATATTTTAGGCGGCCTACCTCCTCATTGGAGATGTTAATTTACATGGTGCCCAGTATTTAAGCGAAGCTCCGGACATTTTTCTACGAAGCGGCGGTGATTGTGGTTACAAGTTTCTAGAACTACTGACATGAGACGATCTCGGGTCGACGAAACATCCCCCCCCCCCGAAAGTAATGTGAGAAGGTGGGAGCCGGCTCCCGGCGGCTCTGAAATTCCCTGAAGAAACTGTGCTGCTCGATCCACGTGCACCTGCCTCCGCCACTGCCACCGGCCAGGTATTACGGGCCGTTCGCAGTACGGAGAGCGATTCTCGACTTCTTACAACTCGTGGTTCTTCTCTCCCCTGCATAGAGGTTAGTTTCTACACTCCGATGGTTTACGAAAGCACATGAAGTTTGCACGTGTGGTCCTCAAAACCCGTAGAATCGTCTTATAAAAGTTAGTACATTAGGATATTACAGTCATTGCAAAAAATATTAATAACTCTTAACTTTAGGCGGTTTGGAATTTGTTAATAATTTAAATGATTCTACACTTAATATAATGTAATTGAAAAAGGTACACCATATTCAAAGATACTTGAACTGAAAAAGTACTTAGCATATTTTACATCAAAATACAGTATTTACGGTTAGTTCAGTTGGAGAAAAAATGTATTTGCAATATTATAAATGACCGTCTTAACTTTTTTTCCTGGAATATTTTTATTATATGGAGGATCCAATCAAGGATTGCAGATAATATCAATTTATAGAATTCATTATTATCTGCTCTAACGTCTTCCTGATATTCGTATAAAACTTACGTTTTCTCCCCATAAAGCGACCAACTTCTGCAAGGGAAGTTGTATCACTCACGACAACTCAACTCTTCTAACGACATTGAATCGTAAAGCGACTTGTCCCAGGACCCCTACTACTTCTTAGCGCTCGCCGGTGTGTTCTGTGCGTCACGCAGTTGGCGAGCCTGGTGCGCGTCCGGTTGAGAGCACGCCACTCGCGCCGCGCGCCTTAAATCAGGAGAACATCTGGCACCTGAGCTTTGTCTTCCCTCGGTGTAAATAACATAGGCACTACTTTTTTCTTCAATAGAGGATACAATGGCCGGGGAATAAGTAGAATTGGGCTATTCTGACGGTCGGTCTGCGGTCGGCCTCTGGGCCAGCGGCTAGCTTGGGAGACCGAAGCTATGTGGCTTCTCCAAGAAATGATTTAGCAGAACCTGCGGTATAGTGTGTTCCGACGTTGTCTCCTGCTTTCGTGCGCTGGGTTTTGGAGAGCGGTTATGATTGGTGCCAATATCTATTGCGTGCGTTGGCACTGCGAACAGGGAATTCGATACCACGTGACTAACTACTTATTACTCGATCCAAAGTGAATCGAGTGAAATTGGGTCTTATTAATTCTTCCCCTTCGCGTCTTGACGTTCGAGGAAGGAGAAGTGGCAATAAAAAAAATGGCAATTCCATAGGACAGCTGAATATTGTCGCACGACAAAAGAGAGTTAAGAAACATTTGAAGCGAGATTGCTTAAACTTGTTTTTGCTGTTTGTTTTGACATTTTTATATCATGTACATCCTAGAATTTCTTGAAAAAAGAAATGAAAAAGAAAGCAGTCAGCGACTTCATTATTCCATTAATAACAGTTACACGAAATGGAATGACGCTCGTTTGGAAAACTCGTAGACCAGTTATGATTGAGGAGAAAACTGACGAATGATGAAGCCTGCTTGGCCTGAATTGTAGTTTGGCGTGGAGCCAGCACATCTTTTGACCTCAGATTTTGGAATTTCAGAAACTGTCAGAGATTGAAAGGAAAGGAGAACCAGTAATTTCGTAATCGTGTAGCTGGCCGTATTGTTGACCAAGGTGGAAGAGTGTTCAGAAGAGCAAAACTTGAAGTGTATTACTATAGCCGGGAAACGTAGGCTTTACAATAAGGAAAATATTTCATTTTTATTTGATATAGAACTTTCAGTATGCGGAGTTTAGAGACAATTACTTGTACAACAGAAAAAGATCCGATTTTTCGACAAAGTTCCATTAGGTCATTTAAAAATGGTCGATTTTTCCTGCTCCTACATTTAAATTACTTTACCTTCAATGATTGATTGGAAAGTGGTACTTTGCGGTACGCGTATAGTACTCGCCGTACGCTTACTATAAAGTCGTGGCCGTATAAATCTACCGAGAACTGTAAAGTAAAGAAAACATTGGGATGTCATGAATCAACATGTTTGCCGCCTTGCATACTGAGTGTGATCTAAAGCATTAGGGAAGGGTCTAGGAGTTCGTACCAGATATCATGTACTCAACTCCTAAGAAAGTGTGTCGGTTTACTCGTTTCGATATGTCAGACCATAAGTTGCGGGTTTTTAATACCGCTTTTTTTCTCTTCCCCTTTTTTTCCCCTTTTCAAAACTCTCGTCTGCTCGTGATACTACCGAAGGTTTTTGTCCGAAATGGATATTCTTCAATCGGTCGTGGCTGCACTCCAGGCCCTGCGAAGTTTAAGGGATGAAGAGTAGGGGAAGCATTTTAATGAAATGTCATTTTGTTTCTTTTCACTTTGGAAAAATTCTATTTAGTATACATTAATTTTATAAAAAAGAATTAAAGGATCACTGTATAAATACAATAAATAACACGTACTTGATTTCTTGACCTCGTTGATTAATTGTATGGAATTTTCTTGAGGTTCGGTCAATACTGCTTTATTGACCGAAACTCAAGAAAAAATCATGCAAACAATACCTGGATAAATACAATGATTCATTATGGGTAACATAACCTCAAAATTAGTTATGGGTAATTCGCTATTAAATCTGTTGTTAACGGAGATTTCTCATCTTGAGAATTATAAGCACTCAAATCTGACCTATAAATATTGTATAAAATTGTAAGTATATAGTTGATACTGAAGAGCGTATATGAGTTGATATCTTGCAAAGGAGGCGAAAGTCTGTCTATGTAATGAAATTTTTGACTCATGATTGAAATCATCGCTTGTTATTTATTACATTAATTTTATGTATGACAAAATAAACTGGTCAATTTTATATTAAATATTTCTGCAGTTTTCGTAGTAGTCAAGTAGTTTTTTACCTTTTCCGTCATTTTTAAAGCATTTTTCGCTGATTTCATAGATTTTAATATTTTAATGGTACTTTTCCTCAAATAATATTTACGTGATGCAAAAAATGTTCTCCACAGAATTCCTGAATTGCCCATTTGCGTCATTATTCTTTCCTTTTAGGACATTTTAAAAACTTTTTAAGAGCATTATATTAATTTTTGGCTATATTTTAAGTAATTAAAATCCGCCTTTTAACGATAATAAAATCATCCCTGAATACTTAATACGCTAAGGAATTTTGACTGATTATTTCTTTTTATAAGAAACCATGAGCACAGAATCCTGTGAGTGTATTACTGCTGAGTAGGGAATAAACCCTAAGAACAGACGTTCCCAGATTGACATATTTGGGTTATCAGGCGCGCAGCAACCCGGAAAACACATTGCACTGCAACGCACTTTACCATCGTCCGTAACTAGGACACGATGCATCCTAGAGCCTTAAATTATTAGTATAGACGAGAGCCTTAAAACCAGTTTAGACCTATTGCATTCATTTTTGTATGATTCTCTATAGTATTCGTCTATTCATTTTTCATGGTTCGTCGCCCTGTAACACAGAATGTCAGAAACCCTGAAAGGGATCCAGTAGGGCTCCATTTTCAGTTTTAATTAAACGATTTTTAAAATCGCTGTGTATTTTTGGAAATTGCATTTTTTGCTAGAAATTTTTGGGATCCTTTGTTCCATGTTTTGCGGTTCTCTCTATTCTAATCATTCTAGAAGTTTCTTATCCGGCAGGAGGGACACCCCACTATAAGTCGCTGTACAGTTATAAAAGTACTTAGTAATAAAATAAATTTTTTTTAAAAAATTTCAGTGTTAATAAGCTCGAAGTGAAAATGTGAAGGAGAGATTTGAGGTAACATATGGGGGGGGGGAGATTTTTTGTGGTTTTTCCCTGGTTAGAGCAAGGAACACATAAAAGAATGGCGCAGGTCTCATTTTCTTGAACTCTCTGAATTTTCGAAAATTGAAAATATACTAGTAATGCCGGAAAGCTTGGGCTGTTGTAGCACCCCTAGTTTAATCCAGCTGATCATTATGGAGGATCCAGCCGATCATTATGGGGGGTATCTAGAGATTTCTGTTAAATAATAAACATATGTTATCATTTTGTACATTATTTATAGACTAGATGATACTGTATAATATTATTGTTCAAACAATTACATAATTTGAACATAAACATTTTAATCAATTTTACTGAAAAAAGGTAAACGAAAACTACGCGGGGGGGGGGATGGCTTGACCACACTATGAACATGCAAGTTTGACAACTGTGCTGATCCAGTACATTGACATAGCATGTAATCAGACGCGAGTTTTCAGTACCGTCAAAGAACTCTTAACCCTATACGACTATTCTTGTAACGTACGTTGTGCGAAATTTCGTGAATACCTGCATTATGTAGTATAGCATGCACTCTCATAAAGAAAAATCATCGTTTCCAAACTAACACGATAATTAGAATCCAGTAAGTGTGGAAAGATGCGACTTGGTCAGTACATGGCGCGTGACAGAGGAGTTACATTTGGCACGAAATTTTCAGTGAAATTACTAAATGTTGTGTAGACAGGTTTCTAAACACTCCGTTAAATAGCGGAAAATCGACTTCTAATGTAATAATCGGATAGCATTTGTATTCTTCATTTTTCAATGTATTTTTGTGATTTGTCTTGTTTTATGATTGGCAAAGTAAGCAATACAAAATTAGCAATTCGCAAAGAATATTCAGAAAGTGTTCATCATAACGAGTACGTTAAATATATACAGAACGATGCAAGACAAGATGATGTTAATTTTTTGTTTAGTCGGTAACGTTCTGATCGCTACCCCCATGCCTACCGAGCAGGAGACGTCACATGCCTAAGGGTTTTCCTTGGTGAGTTGTTGAAGGATCTCGAGGGAGCTCTTCATTGGGAAGTACCTCGAAGGGAGAAGTGCTTAACGTCGGAGGCTCTTCGATACTCTAGGCATGGATAGATGGCAGCAGAGAAGGATGTGGGGCCAAAACGGTAAACGTTGCTCCTACTCGCAATTATTATGAGGAAGTATTTGTATTTGTAGACCCATTAATTCTTCTTACATCTTGACTGATTATTGGAATCTCTGATCTTACCTAACAGAAATCCTCGAATGAATGTTTCTTCCAGAGTTTACCTACGGGATTGGTGTTTTCCATTTATCTCTTATTTTCAGCACGTACCCATTTCTTAAAATTCCAGGTACATTTATTAAGTTAAACAATTGAGATTCAGCACTTTACCGGGGGTTAATTTCCAATGCATTTTGAAAGAAAATTCTTCACCTCTCAAAGTGGATTTAATTATCTGAATTCTTGTTTGAACTATATGTTTATACTGAAAGTTCTGATACGGAAATGATAGTATGTAAATTGTTTAATAGCTTTCAAAAATTAAAAATGCGTATTCTTAAAACTAAATTGGCAATGTACTTATATATTTTTGTTCATTTTGTAAATTTCACAAAGGAAATTTTTTTATCGTATTGATAACACTGGTCAACAAAATGAAACTTGTCATCAGAAGAATAAGCATATTTTTCTGAACCACACAGATGACGGTTTTGCATTCAGATTTTTGCGCTATCACCCGCCATTTTTCTACAAGAGCTAATCTTATTTATTACACAAACCATCGGCCATTTTCCATTTCCTTTCAAATGATGTTAGTAAAGCTTACTCAGAAATGTGATGACCTCCCACGCCTCTTGCGACCTGCTTCAGGATCTTCTCTGTATAATATCCAGCAGAAATCTGCCATCATGAAGTCGTTCCAGAAACCTTCGTAGCGCTGCAGTTTGTTCTAATGTCTTGGTGGAATCGCTCACTTGTACATTATTCACATTACCGAGGTTATCTGAGAAGAAATATAAAAGAAAGAGTAGAAAGTATAACTGAAGTAATATTTTGCAGCCACAGTTTTGAAATGTACACAAAACCCTCTTGATTCCATTAACAAAATATGAAGGTTTTGTTTTTATCTAGGAAATGTTCACATACGCACTAAAAACTAGTCCAGGTATCTTGTTCTTCTGGAATCATAGTTTGTGTGATCGTATCATCTTTTAAAATCTCTCGGATCTCCGAAGATTTTTCATTCATTCTGCGCTGATGTTTGGAAATTCACAGAAATACTGGAATGCCCCACAGTTTTCCTTACTCATCGTCTTCACCCAAAAGTTAAACCAAGTGTTATATGAAGAGGAGGGAGAAATATCGTGTTGGGATAAATGAGAGAATATTAAGAGCACTGGTTTCTATGCTCATAAGAACTGGCGTCTGCCTCTTCTATATCTGTACTGAGATACGCTGGTCAAAGCGAGAGTTTATTTCATCCCCAGCGACAGTAGTTCCTGAAGAAGGGCTTTGCCGTTAGGGGTTTGCACAGTGACCATATGACAACCGTCTTTTCTCAGAAAATATTCGTTAGAAAAAATGTAAGTATCTATTTGGAATCAGGACGTGACAGTAAATCTCACACATTTTCCTTTCTGATGACTTTTCTTTGTTGACTAGGTAAGTCCTTATTTTGGGGCATAATTCTCACATTTGCAATATTTAAACCATCTTATCACAAAAATGATACGTGATAAATTGTAAGTATATATTTGGAATCGGGGCGTGAGTCATAGTAAATCACACATAGTTTTATTTCTGATGATTTTTCATTGTTGACCTGTGTCATAGAATCACCACTGTTCTTATTATAGTATTCATTGAGGATATTCTGACTTGTACTCGCAATATCGTAAATAAAGAGCCAAACCCCACTTACACTCAAGCGCCATTTGCCTCCTGATGACGCCAAACTCGGCTACGAAGAGCCCTAATGTAAAACTCGGCGAAGTCTTGCCGAAAATATCTAGCTTAGATTTGTCTGATATATTGCCTCTCCTTGCTCTTGTTAGTGTAAAGATATACCGCAAGAAACAACCAAATTGCTGTAAGATATTGCGGAATCTTATTGCTAGTGTAAGGCCAACTTCACGCATCGCTAACATTATCTAGCGCACACATTCGGTATATATATATATATATATATATATATATATATATATATATATATATATATTGGATCACTGGCGGTTTTTGACAATTTACTCCTAATAAGAAACCATCTCGTCACAAAACCTTGTACAAGTGCCGCTGCTGGTTAGGATTCCTCAGCCCCGCATCAACAGATTTAAGACAACTAGTGATACAACTACAGAATGGCATAGACTTTCTCGTACCAAGTATCCTACTCTTCTAGGTCTAGGCTAGCTTTCCGGCTTTGCTCCACCCTCTTCCCAGCTGCCATTTATTGGCGCCTAAGACATCTACCAGAGTCTCACGCGGTACTTATCACTCCGTGGTCCTTCCCAGAGAAGAGCACCTTCGCGCCATCAGAGCATGGCCTCGGCCCAACTCGACTCTGTACCTTTGTATATGTGCCCGTGATATCTTTTGACACCATATTTTGGTGCTTGTTCTATTATTCTGGGTGTAGGGATCCAATTTCTCAATTGGGCACCCAGGTGCCTGTCGGGCGAAGAGATTATCGAAGGATTAAGATAGATGTAGGTGATTAAACCAGGATCTCGGAGTGTCTCCCACGTTCAGAACACTAATTCAAACGTCCAAGCCTTCTGTAGGTTTCGAACTTACAGCCATTGTGTCCACGAACTTATCCAAACCAGTCTCATGAGGCCGACACACTCGATATACCATTTGTAATCTTATTACGGTTATGTAACATGATTTGCTAACACAAATATAACTAAAACGAGCCTTTTAGACGGTATTAAATGTTTTGTAACATAGAATTCATGAATGATTTTGTCAGCATTCATTTTCATACCAACAATCCATTATATAAAAGTTCACCAAAACAATTGGAACCATTTACGAGAACTTTTGAAAATGTTGGTAACTCTCCACGTACCCCCATCAAAATATCCGTTGCAAATTCCAGGGGCCGCGACATCAGCCGGAATTATCAACCTTATATCTACGGTTTTGTCGTAAGGCAATATTTGGGTATCAATGACCCATTAAAAGTGTTTGCACATCGTGTTGATTATTTACTAAAAAATAGGAACAAGAATTGCCCTCATTTTCAGTATCAGGGACCCACAAAATGTACCGTAAAATCCATGTTTTTTGCTGCAACATTACTCTATTTTAAACTATGTAGTAAGTATGTGAGAAAGTAAAAAATGTGATTTGAAGATTATCACTAAAAGAGGGAGAAGAGTTTCTTCACAGGATGGCGAGATCCGGTGCTGACGTACAGGTGGGTTTGCAGGTTTATAGCTAATGTCGAAAATTCGCTACTGTTGGGACTCGCGCCTAGGATTAGTCGGTCAAAATTCAGCTAGGTAACAGAATTCTCAGAGCTAACTCAGCCGATTTTGTTTGGGTTTGCGTGTGATGCAATTGGAGTTGTCTGTACTATAAAAAAAAATTGTATTCTATTGTCAGCTTACTTTGTTTTGTACTTTTGTTGCTTTTCATACTAGTTTTAAATTTGGTTTTTAATGAATGTTTCAATACATAAAATTATAAGTTTTGTTATTTTAAATAGTTTTTTAATCTTTTAATGGGTCGATATCGAAATATACACCGACAACTGTTTGGTGTAAGTAGATCAAGATAGTGTTGATTACAAAAAAGAAGTTGGATTACTATTTTTACTTATCTATAAAACACGTAATAATAAGTTACAAATTTTATCACCTTTTGGAATTTCACATCGACAGTAATAAAATAAATTAAAACATGGCTCGATTACGACCTGTGATTTCGGTTTTTTTAGAACTTGTTCGTATTTGTCAGTTTAAAAGTAGTAAGAGTACAAAAAATAAAAAAAAGTAAATCCAGCAATATTTCCACATATTAGTTAAACTTTCACTTATGCAGTTACTTGTATTATAAATTGTATGCTGTACATTAGTGAGGAAAAATTGACGGGAACGATGAGGCTTATCATTGTTTTAAAAGGGGGCCAAGCATGAAAACGATTGGGAACGCCTGTTTAATGTATATCTCGGTACATAAAATTATAGGTAATTTTCTTTAAAATCATTTAACAATAATTAAAACATTAATGTGTTTTTGTTTTTAAAGGTTTCTTGTTTTTTTACACGAGTTTTTTTGAAAATACGCAAGTCTTTTGGGCTGGGGAAAAAGCCAACCCAAATTAGTTTTATTACATTACCAGCTGATTGACCTGCGTTATCGGCTATTTAACATTAGTCTTACGCAGCCCAAGCCCTTTCGTCCTCTACCCGCTCGCCTTCTAAGATATGCTGTGGCCGACCTGCCCACACCTCCCGCCCTGCACATCCAGTATCTTCGGCACTTTCTTCCGCACATCACCATCTACCCGCTTATTCCGCTCTTTTATGTATGCCCATTCCCCCTGCTGGGCCACGGTTTCCGGTCCATTCTGGGCTGCTCACTCCTTGTTCCCCTCCTCCCGATGCCTCTCGCTGTGTTTTATCTGGATACATTGAGGGATACATGTAGCTGAATTTTGATAAATAATTTTCTTTTTGTGTAAGTTTTTGATTGTAACTACGCTATTTTTAATTCTGGACTGCTGAAAACTATTCGTGCCAGCCTTGCGGGTAAGCATTCTCGCCTTCAGGCATATGTTTTAAAGTTTCTATGCCACATGCATTGTGATATATTTGTATATTATATACTAGCGTACCTGTGCGAGAATGATGAAACCCCCACCCTCTCCTTCTATTTCAGTATTAACAGGGAAAGTTATTAACGAAACGTGTTTGATTGAAAAATGTATAAATGTACTAATTTACTAAAAAAACAATGCATTTGATGTTTGGAACACAGTGAAGTAATTATACATTCATTGACAATATTCAATATTCATTGCTCTTCTTCATAGTCACAAAATGTTAGAAAAGGTTTTTACTCCTCAGAAAGGTACGTAAAAGTTATGCATGCGAAAATCCAGGCTAGTACAACCCTACTCTTTGCAATATTATTGAACTTTATTACCGAACAGAGGGGTTAACCCGTGCAATTCAATGGCGTAGAATATCAAACTATTAGTTTAATTTCATATACACTTTTAGATTCTGTACGTCTCTGAACAAGGGGTAATATCGGGAAACATCGGCCCAACAAAAATGTAATAGAATGTCCAAGAAGATATCATCCTGTATATTACGATGTGAGGAACGTTTCTTTGAGGCTGTAAGTCTCAAAATTTCGGTTTTTCAGGCCCTAGAACGCTTCGTTTAAGAGATTTTAACAATGCTGCTAAAGCGTTGCGGGTTGCATGTGACATGTAAAGGCGTTTTTCCCCTCAACAAAAAGACTTCATATTTTTAAAATTTAAGTGCAATTCGTCACGTCTCTATGAAATTCTTTGTTTACAGACTTTATTGATGAAGATTGGTTGCGTATGCTAGCCGCTAAGATACACCGAAATAATGCAGGAGACGATGCGATAGTGATACTAGTGAAAACTGATCACCCTTGAAGATCTCCAGTATATATTTAAACACATTGCGAATTAAAAGTTAGCAACTTGCTCGATTTGCGAAAGTCAATTATATAAGAATAAGAGAAGATTCTGATTACTGGTAATCTCTCTCCGGATATTAGTTAAGCAGTAATTGACTGTGTAAAATGTTTCTACCCTCTCTAATCTGCCGGGTAACTCATAAGAGGCTGTAGGTGTTTGTGTACATTTATGCACACAAAGGAGCATAAAATATTTTTGTCTTATCACCCATCGTTGTTGGCAATTTTGACCAAAGAATCATGATTGTGGTTTGGTGGAACAGGAAGTTGAGCGAGTAGGTCTTGCAGTAATGTGTGAAAACGATAAATGCGCTATTGTAGTGGTTTCGAGTTCATTCATTTGATCAGGTGTAGAATGTGTTCCAATTCCTTGTGAAAGCGTGCTCTGTGATAAGGGCAGATCATGTCAACAGTCGAAAGATTTCTACAAATTTAATTTAAATTTCCTACACCCAAAATCTGATTCATGCAATTGTGACGAAGTATATAAAATCTGCAAAAATGGTAAAATATTACTTACAATTCTTATTACTCGCAAGATAAAGAAGGAATGTAAAAATATAAAAATCTGCCGACAAGCGATGCACAAGACAACTACCGTGCAGAGGCGGCTCGTGACTGAAAATGAGAGTACTGCAATTACGATTCGACACGTTACTGATTTTCTACTAATTTACTTTTTGACGGAAAATGAAATCTATGTTCCGGTGTTTTGGCAACAAAAAATGTTCATCACCCCTGAGTTGAAATCATTTGGAGGCTGTCTGGGGTAGGCAGTGCGCGTACCATGATGAAAAAGAATGGCTTTGAACTAAAATGACTGTGTTGTATTTTTCATCTGGGAATACGGAATAAACATTTCATTATCGTGATATATAGCTTCCCTACGTGTTTCATATCATCGCTAAATTCACATGACTTCTGATCATGGATTCATTTCATACTACCTACCTTCTTTTCAATTGAAAGAAGTACCTCTTTCAAATTTCAGTAATGGTTTTTATACTCATACAAATTGTATTTTAGTATAAATTAGTGATTATGAAAACGTGATATTCATTATTCGAAAATGTTTGCAATGGCTTTACGCTAGGTTTGAAAACAACAGCTTGGATCAGTTTCGTTCACTCCTGTCACCTGGTGGAGATGATGTCATACTCCGCCTGCGTTGGGGTCTGTAATTCCTGCAGTACCTGCGGCAACGGAAGGAAACGTATAGATTGCGCATTGCAGACAAGCCTGGGCGCCTTTTTAGTTCCTGAACATGCGCGAAATGAACTTGCACGTGCACACAGTTCATTGTGCAAATATGGTGGCTTTTGCATTATGAACGTCAGCGACTGCCTGGAAAGCAGAAGCGGCATCGAAAATATGTTGCTGCGAATATCAGCGAAAGTTTTAATTTTTTGTTACCCCGGGTCCTGGAAGCAAAGTAGCACATACTCGAGCTGTCTCTGCTACCGGTTGTATGTTTTGACTTCTGGAAAGTTTTATTACTCAGCAAAGATACAAGCATTAGTGAACTCGAGTAAGGACGTCAATAAGATGTGTTATCAATTGTCGAAGTTTCTTAAATTGACACTAGATGACAAACGCACAATGAAATAGAATATTCTATCCAATCTGCCAGTATTGTGAGTTTCTGTGACTCAAGTTATCTTTGTATTATTGTATGTTAAAATATGAAAGATGAGTATCTTTAATAGTCGGTAATGAATTTGAATTTTAGACATAATTGTAATTCAAAAGTATGATTTTGGTATATAAAAAGGTCCTATTTGCAAACTGGATTTAGAGTTCTATAAATTGGTATTTAGTCATGAATATCTTCAGATTGAAAGATGTTAGAATAGCGATTTTGATTGAATCTTTCTTGCATACTTTCACATCAAATTGCTCTACTGTAAAATTAAATTTTTTTATAGTTCGAACGTTATAAGGTTGCGACATTTAAATACATCGGTACCATTAGTCAAGTAATATATTCGTAGAAAATGTAGACGTGATAATTTCATTCGATTAGTCGCAATCTTAAGGTATAGTAACAAGTACAATATGGGTGTGAAAATTGCCATTAACTAGTTACTGACAGTTTATTATTGCACTTCTATATCCTTAAAGTTGTTCGCATGTGCGAAGTTAAGGAAGAATTTGGGAATAAATTCTTTTTTACCAAATAAAACAAAAACGCAGTTAAAAAAGAGAATAGTGCAAAAGTGACGTACGTGACGTTTCGTTAGTTTCCTTCGACACGTGTAGCACTTTCGCAGGTGTGCCCCGCTTCCCGCGGAATCGATAAAACTGTGTATCTTGGAAGCTGATAACTCTTTCAACCTACTTCGTAACGAAACGTATTTTTTCTGTTGCGACGTAGAATTTGTATGTTTTGAATTGTGTGGCTTTAGAACGAAGACTGTCATCAGGGACTTACTCGTAACTAGTCTCGGTAGAGTTACGTACTTTTTACATTTAAAGAATAATGTGAAGATGTTATATACACACACACATAAACACCCACAAACTTTAATCTTTTGTTTAGATACTATATTTGCTCGAATGAATGTTAGGGGAGATTGCCCAGTCCTATTTAAAATAATATAAACAAACTTTTTGGCGGTAATTGCTGGTAAACTCATCTAACAAACCTAATTTTCCTGCAGTGAAGTAAATAAATTAGTTCTAAGCTTCACTTAAGTTGTTTTGTGGCCAAACGATATGGACTACAAATTATGTTGTTCGTAGCCTGCAAGAATAATTTATTATTATTAGGATTATCAGATCAAGATAGAAAAAATACTACATATTTCATGATTAAAAGAGTGCGTTTCACCGCTTGTCAGGAAAGACATGTGATTTTATGATTTTGATGGATCTTTTTGACTAATTTTCATTAGCACTTTTTAAAATCGCGTGCTTTGTTAGAAATTTCTAGGAATTCAAAGTAAATTTTCAATAACAAAACCTTTCCAAAATAGGTTTTATCTTCATTTCATCGATGCGAATCATAGTTAAAAAATTGTCGTTAAAGGATACAGAGTGAAGCGTTTATGAAACCAAATATTTATTTTGAAAATTAAGAATTTATATTTTATACTGAAATGAAAATGCTGTATGGAAATTATGAAAAAAAGTTAATCACTTTAGTAATGAAAAGTACAAAAGAAAATTCCTTTTTAAAAGAGTACTTGTAGTCTTAAGAGTACGTCTGGTAACCCAAATCATTCTTCTTTCCTTTAACTACTTCATCGTTATTGAACAAAACTATAGCGTTTTCCATTCTCAATTGCCTTCACAAGTTTACCACGAATCCCAATCAGCATGGATAACTTCAGTACCTAACCTCTTAATGGCCCGGTGCACTGGACTGCACTGACGCGATCTTCAGTGCAGTTTAGGGCGCCCCGAGTGCACTCTGGTTCAAAGTGCGAATGGAACATTGGCTTCTTTGCACTGATGCGCCCTAGCGGTCGAATGGAACACGAAAGCTGCCCTGAGTGCGCACCAGTGCGGCGAATGGAAAAAGGCTATAAAATTGATAGTTCATAGGAATCAGTATTAAATGACAGTAACTGTTTAAGGGCCGTGCGTAAAATATTATCAAATTGTAATTTTTCTATTTTACTTTCTCGCGAACTACTTACATAGCAGAGAGAATATATTGTAATTTTGCGGCAAAACACGGCGATTTTTCAACAGATAAACTTGTATTTTGGGGCTCAGATGCCGAAAACGTGAATAGATCTTGTTCCTCTCTGTTGTTAACTTATAAACCTGTTGAGATCTCAAAATTCACATTCTGAGGGTCCTTGATACCGAAAAATTGACGGCAACACGCCTATCCGTCACTGCGTCTGTGCGCAATCCTAGACCCTAAACCTTTTAAATGATTTTTTCCAAAATTGATGTTCCTTCATCAATTTGGCCGAACTCGAGGCCTGAACTCGAATGAATATTGTGATTAATATAAAGCCATCCATTTTCAAAATTTACTGAAAAATGGCCCAATTTTTTTTTATTAATTCCCCGGCAAAAAATCTTTGAAATTGGGGCAGGTCCCATTTTTGTTGAACACTTAATTTTCGAAATTTCCAAAACTACAATATTGATAGAGATTTTTTTAGTGAAATCTGTTCTTCAAAATTAATCTTTTTAATCAGGTCATGTACGATTTTTCAAAATAAACAGTAGTTTCACGTATTCGAAATTGCAAATTTCGATTACAGACTCTTTTCCTGAAGAGTCACTCGATACCAGGTCTCAATACGACGTGTCCACGCCACGACACGATAGATTGAAATTCACATTGTTGAGTGATGTTTCCGACTGGGGAACCCATTTTTGGATTGTCGAATGTTGTTTAGATATGAGCTTTAAAATAATTAGTTTTCACATCAAATGTGCTACGATTGGTAATGTGTTTTATGATGGGTTAAATGGGCAGAAAGTGTTGTTATAATGGTACTTACGAATGCGAGAAAGTATGTGCTGTTGGAGCTCTAGTTGGTTCCTCCAATCGTTATCCCGGAAATGTGATACTCAAATGGATAAATGTAGGGTTCTCACATTGCTCGTGGATGTTATTCACTTATACCCAGTACCAAAACGCTCATTTGCTTATATATTAAGTTTACGTGTACATTATGTTTTACCCCCGCACCCTTTAATTACACGTGTGTGGTGTAATTAATATTTATCTAAAAGAAAACATTGTATGAACATGTACAGATTTGCATTATAGTACTTTTAAAGCACCTATTCGTTTACTACTGGAGAAAGTGAAGTTAAGATTAAATTTCGTGATAAAACGAGTCGTCAGTGCATCTCGCATCGCCGCGAGTGCCGGTGAAATGTTCGCAGAATTGTAATGTTGCTCGCATCCTTCGTGCGTGCGATTCGCGAAATTCGTAGATTTCTCCGGCAGTCCCGCCTTCCTCGAATACGTGGCGGGCGCGCACGTGGCCCGCGGATAAGGGTGGGGGAAGACCGCTCTGCGGGTTAGGAATGTCAAATACGCTTTTTGTATAATACTGGTAAATTTTCTTTCATGTGTCGGTTTTTAAAACAGAAATTGTACAAAAATAGTACAGAAGTCAGTGTCATCATTGCTGGAAATGTTTAATTGAAGAAAATGTCACGTCAGTGGTCCTCCTTCCCCCTCCACTCCGAAAAATCTTGGATGTGCCTTGCAAAGAACTATTTGGTTGCTGGATATTTTATTCTACTGATATTCATAAAACTTTGATATGCCCTTTATTCTAAATCAACAATGCGAAGTTTACACGTTACAAAATCATTAAGATTTTAAAAATAATTCGTTTAATATTGCTTGAGAAATATTCGTAGTTTGAATTTAAACTCGCACCTAATGTCAAAATTAATACATTGTTAAAAACATTTAATTTTTAATTGTTAATAGTATTAAAATAATTTACAAATAATGAAGTATGTAAGGTTTCGAGCATATTTAAAAAGAAAATTAAAAAATGTGTTAACAGATAAAGGGGCGTTGGTCGAGACTGCGCTGCGCCACGCTCCACAGCCTTAGCGTGTTGGGAACCTCTCTCGTGAGGGCGCGGCCCAGAAAACGAACTCAGAATGCAACCTCGAACTAAAGAACTTGGGGGATGTGCTTCGCCTATTCACGGGTATTCGCTCTAATTATGAATAAGAAACTGTGACGCCTTTTGTTCTGGAGAGAGGGAGTTACCGTAACACGTTATACCTCTTTAATGGAAACTGTTCTATGAACGTTGATAAAACAGTTGTATTACTATCGTACTATTCCTTTGTACATTTGATCATCAAGAGAATAATTAGATATGACTCTTTAAGTAAGTTACGAGTCCATTGCGCGTGGTAACGTGGTCCGTTGAATTTTGCACACTAGATCTATATCAAAGCCCCACCCCACACCCATCCCTCCATCTTTTTGTGACTCCCAACAAAACATATTCGTCGTGAATAGTTTTCTCTATTAACTTAATGTGTAGGTTATTGCGAATTCCACTTTTTACGAGGTGTGTACGTCGAAATCCGCTGAGAGGATGCTTCAGGTGTAGGCGTGGCTTGCCGTCTCTGTAGCTTCCGCCCGCGTCGGATTCTCCTCTGCCTGTCCTCGCTTGCGCCTCGGCATGCGGCCTTCTTCCCGGCGCGAGTCTACCGCCTGCCTTCGCCTTCGGCTCTGCCGCCGCTGCGCAAGCGCGATCTCGCTCTCGCTCGCTCTCTCTCTCTCTCTCTCTCTCTCTCTCTCTCTCTCTCTCTCTCTCTCTCTCTCTCTCTCTCTCTCTCGCTCGCTCTCTCTCGCCCTCTCTCTCTCTCGCTCTCTCTCACACACACTCACTCTACCTCTCTCCGCTCCGCACGTCTCCTTCGGTCGAATCGCTAGCTTGCTCGCAGGCTCCCCTCGCCTTGGCGTGTGGAGAGCCGCCGCCCGAGAAAAACCTTGCATTTTCGTGCCATCTGGCGGCGCGGAGGTGCAGTCGTTGGACGTGGCCGCGATAGTGGTGCGCGTCGCTGACAGGGCTCGCTGCTTGTATGAATGAAATTCTTTTGTTCCCTAGAGGTAGCGTTGGCACGCCGCGCCGTCGCGATGCCGCTCTTCAGGCAAGGGGGGCTCCTTCCTGCCTGGCTACTACTCCGCCCTTCACTCTGTGGTTTCTCCCCGGTCACTCCCAGTGATTTTTATATCATCGCACGTTTGTCGAATGCGATGTGTTTTGATCTTGAATGCAGGATGTAATCGTAGGAAGCTGTTTATGCACAGAATTGCGACAAATCTAAAATTCGTAGCCCTTGTACACAACGGGCTGTACAGGAGGACGTTTTTCCGAAATTTCTGTTTGTTTTTTTATGTATTTATGACATAAAGTGGACGTGCCTGCTGCAAATTTTTTACGTGGAATCAAGGCAGTTTTGCAACTATCTTGCTTCAAAGCGGTTTTGCAGATCTTTTGTTTTTCACAAAAATCGTGACCTTCCTGTTCTTGTTTTGTTGACGGTAATTAAACCATTTTCGTTCTTATTATATTGGTTAGGGTATTTTGGGTAAGATAGTTTGAATTACACATTACAGACGGTGACGCTGTAAAAATGCTATCACCCGTTGTTTGAAAATCACTTCCGTAATCCTTGGCATAGAAACATTTTACTCACATCCCGTGTTCTTTTGTTTAGCATCATTATTATTGCGACCAAGGAATACTTTTTCCTCGTCTTCCTGTCATTTAGTGTAACTTATGAAAATAATCATTGCTCATAGATCTTGTTAACTCTGTTAAATAGCAATAGGTACTTGAACGTTAACTTGTTTAGCGTTCTTAGAAACATCGCGAAAGACGAGTCATGGCTTTTCTCACCTGTAACTGTTTCTATTGGCAGAGCCTCCCTCCCCTCTCAATTTCAAACGAGAGAGATGCAGCCCATATTCTGTTGCTATTCACAACGAATGTAGAAGTAAGAAGCGAACATTCTTTCATTTCCGATCATCCAAGCATTTTGAACTAGGATATCGAGTCCTCGAAATTTCCAAATGTTTCATTTATTATACTTCGATTTTTCTGTAGTGGTCGATTAGGTTATGGTTACACCTCTGCCTTATAAAATGAATCATTTTAATTAATTCGCGAACATCCTTCTCAACTCGAGGCCTCATAAATGTGCTTACCACGGTTAAAATTCATTTTATAAGGTAGATGATGTTACTATGACCTAATGTCATCGGCCACGAAGTATTCCATTGGATCACATAATTAAAATGGAGAAAATGTGGGAAGAAAAAAACGCGCAGATGGAAAGTTCTGCCATACAAAATTCTGTAAATTTGCTGGACTCGATGCTGATAAAATACCTAAGCGTATGAATAGACTGTTGAAAGTTCTGGGAATTAATAATTCTTTTGCCAGCTTGGAAATAATCCTTATGACTTCAACACGCAAAAGAAAGTACTCTACGTGAAATATGAGTTTTTCTCAGGTTGACTTCACTGAAATTACGGGTTCCATCATGGTAACTAAAAGACTTAACTTCCGAGAATAATCTTAAAGGGTTATGTGTTATGACAAGGACGTCCCAATCTTGAATAAATGAAGTATTACCAAAAATGTGCTAGCGCTACAAGTTACGAAATACTCCCTTCATCTTCCTAGAACGTAAAATATGCATAGACAAAACAAGGAGAGAACAGTGTGAAAGAAAAACATATTCTCAGGAATACGTTTAGGAGCTTTATTAGATGATCCATATAAAACTTCACGTAACGTGGAGATTCCCAGAAATCTTAATAAAGACTGCAAAAAATATTAACGTGACCGGAAGCCGCAGGAGGCAATTCAGAGAACATAGAATTCGCTTCTAATTTAACGTGCACTGAACCCTTGCAGTTTTATGACTTCCATCAGGCGAAGCGTTTCTTCGAGTTCTGTGAAACAATCTGATTCATAGTGTTCCCGTAACTCGCCATGCGGACATATTTACTTCCTAGCAATATAGCTGTAGAGCGACAAAGCCCTACTGTCTGCGAGACGATCAGAACAAAAGGCTAAAACGCACCTGACGCAAGGCTCAAACTTTTTGTAAGAAAAAGGCAAATCCGAGATGACAGGAAGTCACATGGCGATTCTTGGTCGATGTGAGTTTTTGAAAAGTATTTTTAATGATATAGTACCGTGGTCCATTTCACTATATTGAATGAGTCAGCGATGTGTTTTGGGAGACATTACTATCTACCTCTTGAGACGCGGGGGTGGGAAAGTAACTAAGCACATGCTTACTCCCCTTGATTGCACTCCAAAACTGCGTACTTTCTCAAATATATTACAATATTTTATATTTCAACCACGAACATTATATTCTGTTTTCATATTTTGAAATGCCATCAATGAATCGGTATTGTAGGCCCATTACTGCTCACGTACACCACGTTTTGCCTAAAAACATCCACAATTTATGAGCAGATACTATTATTTTTTCTAGTTTAGCTGTAATTGATTTAAAGACTTAAAGAATGTATTTTGTTATGATTTTCATAATCTTTTCACAGAGAAGTAAAAATAACATTTAATGTGAAGATAATGAAAATATTTCAACTGATTGCATAAACAAATATTAACATAATGGATTATTCTTCCACTAATTGTTACTTGCGTGAATAATGTTATGAAAAGCATTACATCTACAACACGCTGTGCGCTAAGAATGCACACTTTTTGTCATTGATTCCGAAACATTCGTTTACGGCAAAGTGTCTGTCCGTCTGTGCCCAACGCTAGCAGCAAAATTGATATTCCCCATCCATCTCTCCCCATGTATTTGGAATCTTTGATGGTGGTTTGCCTCTTGTTCGTCCCCATCTGTCTGTCCGACAGGCTGGCCATCTTTGGTTGGCTGGCTGGCTGTACGTCTTTCAAGCCTTTTTCACACGATACGACCCAACCAAACGTCGTTACATTCCTCAGTTGACACATTTCCCAGTTGAAACGACGAGGCTCCAACCTGGCGCGATTTGTAAATAGAACCTTGAGACTTTGCAAAGAATAATTTTTAATTCATTTTTGGGGCAAAATGCTGATCGATAACGCAGAACTTGAAACTCGGATATCACCTTACTTTAGCCTCCGCCCTATAACTCATGCAAACATTCACTGGATGTAGTCTCAAACGATTTGTTCATAATTATACAGCTTTTCATTTATATAATAATACAGCCGTCTGGCTAAAGAACGAATTAACCTTTTATTCCCAACATTAGGCTTAGGTTTACTTGTGTCATAAGGTCAAAACACATGAAGTAATCTGTCGGATACTGAAGTATGTAAAGAAGTGTGGATCAATGGCGACTCTTTTAATGAACTTCAGTGAAAGACAATAAAATTCCAGACCAATAATACTTGAATTGCTGTAACAAGTGACTGAGACCAGTCACTTGTTACAGCAATTCAAGTATTAATCGGTATATTGCCATTGTTGCCAGTTATCTACAGGAATTTTTTTCGGTGGTTTAGTTGACATCCTTTTTTTTCGATGCTCGGCCTAGTGGAGGGGTTTGGATGTTCGTCGCTCTGCAAAGAGAATCGCTGAACGGCTAGGAATAATGTCATGGTGAAGCAAGATGAAAAATGCACCGTTTCAATCCGCAGAACCATGTCGAGTCAGGCGACCAAGAGAAAGATCAGGGGAATCCCAGGTTCTTCCTTCGCCGAGCAATCATGGTATCTTCTCAGTGTCAGATTGGTGTGTTTCATCAATATTATCTTTGCTGAATCCTCTGCAAAGATTAATATGGATTAGTTCAGTTAGAGAAATGCGAGTTTCGTTGATTGGGAACATCTGTCGGGAAGTTTCGCATTCTTCAATTAATAGTTATATTCAAAGGTTTACCATTATGTGGACTTTTTCTTGAATTATCTCGTTGTGTTTTCTCTCCTGCTAGTCGGTAGGTTTGTGGCAGGCGAATATTTCATGACCCGAGACAATTATTGCCACCAACGGTGACAAAATACCTTTAGCTTTGTAACCAGAAAGCGGTTGTACGTATTGGAAGTATCCGTTATCTCATTAAAAATTACTTTTCATTCTTGTGGGTATATTCCAGTAGCTATACTAAAACTTCTACGTCATGAAAAATTGAAGTTTACAGTCAACATCAAATAACATTTTGTAGCTGGAACCCCTGCGGATAGCCTGAAAGACGGTTCGTGGGACAGCGGGCTGTCCTCACTCAATTGCCGTGTATGCTTACAATTTTGAGACGCAAATATTCAATAGATACCGAGGTAAGAAATAACTATCGCCATGGAAACGTGCAGCGAAGCCCTGAAGACAGTCGTGAGTTCTAGTCAGTTGTGCTGCTTTTCAGTATTCATTGTGCACGGCTGCGGAGAACTATCGGAAAAATAAATAAAAATATTAAGACTTTTGCTCGTCTTTGTGAAGCGGCCACAAATGTTAGCGGAATGTAGAAAATGGCAAAGTGGTAAGATAGATTTTGTGTAGACGACTTATATGAAGAAAAGGAAGGTTTGTGAAATGGAGTCTATCCACATTACAAGAATGCAGCAAGAGGGAAAGTGCAATAATGCACACTAGAAATTTTAATAATCTCCAATGTGGACTGCGAAGTTTTAAAAGTTAAGTCCGTAAGGTGAGATTATGTCAATATAATATGCTTGCCAGCAACATTAAGCAAGTAAATTTGTAGTGATTTTTGACACTTTCGTATGTATATATTTTAAAGGTTTATTTTAGGTTCAGTAAGTCACACATTTAAATGAATATTGAATGCATATTTTTATTTAATAGATCAACATACTTCCAAGAATTCAACAAAATTCAAATGTCTAAGAGATGTGGAGCCTCCTCTTCGGATATTTATCAGCCTCAGCTTGTTCGGTTTTCCAAAGGAGATTCGTTTCTCCAGAAGGTGAATTGCTCAAGAAAAAGAACAACAAATGCTGTAAGTTAATAATAATTTTATATACGGTGTTTGCTATCATAAGAATGCATTAAAAATATAACACAACGCAACAAACATTGCAGATTTCTTCACTACACCACATTGATATTCTCAAGCTATGGTTTCTTGCCACGGAACAGCTCAGACTCCTACAATGTAATTCATATATTGACCTCGATTTAACTTTACCTGCTTACTTCAGCTGTTCCCATGCCGGAGTCGCTGTGGATATAGGGTGTAGGATAATTTGTTTCTCTTAAAAGTGTCCTCACGAACAGTGCCAACTTCAAAGCAATCTGTCAACGCAAGTGCTTGTTATATACTCTACAGATGTAATCATTAACAGGCTGTGAATTGCTTAATATCCCATCATTGTATGGTTCACTATTTATGAGTTCCAATTATAGTTTTATTGAGTTGTGTGTTTCTGACCCTCAGAATCTGGAGAAAGGGATTTCAAAAGCATTTTCGACTACCCTTCTTGCTCTGATAAGACGGTTTCTTATTCCCTCCAAAGACAAAATGTTTATACGAGCAAATGCCTTCGAAATCTGTTCGGGGAAAAGAAATCCATAATCTGCTACAAGTATCCCATCCTTTGTTATATTAGTAGTTAGTGATTGTGAAGAAAAGAATTTCTAAAAAGTGTTCATTGGCCCATGGCGGTCCATATAAAACACATCTAAAGGAATCATATGAATTTACAATTAGAAATAAAGTGATCCGAAAAATTCCTTTGTAATGAAAAAAATTGTGAAGAGGGTTGAGGTGGCCTAATAATGGAAACGTGTTTGCCGTCGATTGCTCCAAGGCAATTTGAGAAATACCATTACTGGAAAAACGGTCTGGATCTTTCTACATTTACCTACAATTCTTTGCATCTGCAACAGATCAAACCGAATTTTGTTTAAGCTTTCTTATTATTTTCAGGATGATGAACTTCAAACTTACCAGTTGTGGTTCGAGACAGCGAGTTAAGGATTCAAGATCTGCCAAATAACCATTCGACTATTTCCTAGCAAGCCAATCAGTTAGATGAAAACCACTGTTAAATCTCCCCAACGACATATTCAAATGGAAAGAAAGATATGACAACTAGTAATGTAACGTCACGTTGACAAGGCTTCCGAAGGTACGCCGGCAGGCACTTTGGAATGTCACTAAAAGGATCTAGAAAGGCGCCAGTAAAAATAGCCAGAGAAGACAGGCTGGCCGCTCCCTCAAAGGGACCTGATGTGATCACGTGACCGCCAGTGTATAAGAGCCCAGCGACCGGCAAGGCGAGCTACTCTTTCTAGTACTCCCGAGTTAACACGCAAACCTGCACGCCCAGAAAGGCGGAAACGTGCGCTGCAGGAAAAAAACCACTGATGCACTCGAGAGTGTGTAAGTGGATCAATCCACGAGTGACTTGTCACAGTTTTCTGCGTGACAATGTGCTGGGTGGGAGTGACTGTAATAGTCAGGAAGTACGTCGGTCGTTAGCATATGGTTACGGGAAGGCTAGGATAGCCAGTTAATTATAGAGCTTGTAAATAATTATAATACGTCTATTATATATGGAACCTCGTCTCTGATTGTGGAATTGCAGTACCACGACGCGACAAGGAGTTCTTGGGCAACATTAAGAATGTAAATTACAAATTTTACGTTCTTGAGGATTTTTGTTTGCGGCAGTATGTTTCTGTAAGTTCGTTTTGAGTTTTAGTGGAATGGGGGGGAAAAGGCAAATTTTAAAAAAATGTCATTATCTGCTTATCTTTAAAATTATAGAATGTTGTCTTGACACTTTAGCAACTTTTTTATATGAAAAAGTATTATTAGTGTCAAATTTTAATTGTGACATGCTTCCTGTGAAATATTTAGAAGCACGGTAGAAAATGTATCCACGTTCACAGTAAATACAATAAAATGCTTTTCGAAAGTGAGAATTGGGTTAGATTTTTGGGATTCAGATACGTACATAAATAACACGTTTTTTGGTCATTATGTAAATTATAATCCTGTCATGTTGTATTGTTTGAAGAATAGAACATAACTATACAAAGTCAATCATTCAAATAAACTTTTTTCCTCGATTTTAATTTGTAGTTGTTTTTTACCCTTGTGTAATCCTTTAGTCTGTCCAAAATAACTTTGCGAACTGTAGGACGGACTTTAGAAATTTGTGAAATCTAGCATGAATAACAATGCAAAATCGAACTCTCTCTTTGCCAAGTTCCTGATGGAGAAAGAAAATGCAAATTTAACTCGTCTAAATATGTTAACTCAACAAGGTAAAAATCACCCTAACTCATGGTTATTTCAGGTTTCATGTGTGGAAAGGTTGCTCGTGTCTTGTTTCCTTATTTATTTATTCAGTCAAAAACTGTATGTGACGTTTGGGGGAGAATATCATCGTTTCATCATTTCACTTTCAATATGGTTCCAAAGAAACATGAAGCATATTTTGTTTGTTCTTGATGCATTAGGCTTGTGGGTCCTCGAACCACACCTAGTTTAGGAGGCTAGCAAGATACTTAAGAGTACTGGGCGTCTTTGGATCGACACGTCTCTGGTCAGGCCTGCACTCTGCAGTTCTGCATTTCAATTCTTTCCCAAGAACATTTGCAAACGTAGGACGGTGTGTTCTACAACACGATCTCGTCTTCAAATGCCGCCATTTTCTTTTCCGTCGCGGACATACACTCGCCAGCGCACTGTCGCCGATGGCAAATTGCTTGTCCCCGGCGCGCATTCACTGGTGTGAAAAGGGCAGAGCCTGACTTGCGAACTGTCGTCAGCTAGCTGTCCTAGTTTAAACTGTGCTTAAAGGGAGCTCAAGAAAACGTACGTTTTAGTGAAGCTAAATTTTGTGTCCACAAGCTAAGCATTGGAGATATGTAAGATTTTGCTCAATGGATCAAGGAAAACTGGACTCGACTCCAAAGCTGATGTAAAATACTTTTATTAATGTATTAGATTTACGAGTATATGCTGCCGCCCGTATACAGTACTTATTGCACCTAACGCATTTTTAGATCGTTATTAAAATATAAATAAAGTTTGTTCCGGATGGTGAGTGTAGTAGTTCCTGTATAGAAACGGTTATGCAGTTTTTACTTGCATTTAAACTTGTTTCTATTTTAATTGATTAATTGACATTGACAGTCGACTGCAAAATGACGGACATGTTCTACACATGTGTGTATATAAGTTCCTTTTGGTGAGCTGTTCGTACTATACTTGATGAATTTGATTTGTACAAAGTGTGTTGTTACAACAGACATTTTGAAGTATAGTAACACAGTAATTCAGATCCCACTGAATAATAAAAAATAAGCTCTTCTGGGAACAATGCCCTGTGAAACGATTCTTCGTGCTCCGCAGACGTCACACTGACTTACACTTCGGGCCCACCTCGTACGTGTACAATGGTACAGAGCTCGTCCTTGTAGAGCACGTCTCATCTATGTGCCTTTATCAAAGTTCTGCTTGTAAATAACAAGCCCAACTATGCTAACAGATGGAGATACCACAGCGTATCAACAGCTAAGGTATTTAATTCTGTAAGTGTAGTGCGTGTTCTATCGCGGTAGGTGATCTTTCCACGCTGGATGGCGAGATCCGTCGCCGACCTACCCGTCTGCTTGCGGAGCTTCTCCAACCAGGTATCTTCCACCAGCGGGGCACTGCCCCAACCAGGACGAGCTCTAGGCTCCCGACTGATCTCCCGGCATGTGTGATAGTGTGGTACATGTAAGTGTAAAGTAAGGGGTGAGGATAGAGGAAGGAAAGATCGCCCGTGGCCCGTTTGTTGGGATATCCTGTTTGTTAGAGCTCCTGCATTCGCCTGGTGGACCGAGAAACCATGGAAAACAACAGATCAGTGCAGCAGGCGGCCAGAATCCTCCTCCAGGCAACGGGTGAATTGATCCAGCTAAGTAGCCAGTCTCGAAAATCCTTCCACCTCCGGGACTCGAACCCGAGGACTCCTAGTCAGAGGTATTGCATTGATATCAATTGATGCCCTGAGCTGCAGAAGTCGAATACGCAAACAGACTACGCACAGTTACCGGCCATTAAAAAGGATTTTGAAGACGTAGAGATGATAGACGATAGAATGGGAATGCGTCCCCATGCCACAAACATACATATATTCACGGGATTCAAACGTACGGCTTCCGTGTTCGCGCACTTCGGCTCTTCTGTCCCACCCCTTTGCAAATTGCCATGCAGTCTTTACCGTCTTAGTTTATTAATGTACGGAACAGATTCAAATACCTCTCTGTTCGGTAATAACGTTAAATAAGAATAGTTTGTGTTGACAATGTATTGTATTGTTATCATTTACGAAGTGACGCAGAACGAGTGGCGGAGTTGGTCTTCTTGTAAGATAGAATACCACTAGTAACACAATTGTTAGATTATATTACGCAAAGATACGTAAACATTGAGTAAATGTAAAAAGCAAAAAAAATCTTAGCCTCAAATATTCGGAAATATAAATCTATTTAGCGGTAAACTTCATTATTAGACAATAAATAAAATTGTTTAAAAACTTTCTTAAAATCATGTCAACGCCATTGCAAATATAATTTTAACCTCATTGAAGTAAAAATGGCGTAATTTATGATTAAATATAT
>BLKR01002113.1:0-222046 GCA_011170035.1 Teleogryllus occipitalis | reverse complement strand
GAGGAAAACTCCGCTAGCCGACGGTAGGTCGGTGGCGGATCTTCCCATCCAGCGGGAGATCACCCTACGGGACTCACGAGCAAAAAAATACACTACACCTACGGGACTAATGACCTTAGCAGTTGACGCGCCCGGAATCACTAACAATCAAAAGACAAAACCATTTTCAACTCAAACTCGTTACCAGTAGATTTTGTTTCTGTTACCCTGTGATCCCCGTGATTTTGTGTTATTCAATGCCTGTCTACGCTTCGAAATCAACCTTTGTGAGTATAGTTGCCATCATAAAGCGTTTACCATGTGCCTGGCAAAAGTTATGATATTGAGGTTCCTGCTTGCGAAACTACGTCAGGCACTTACCAGAAGTGCACATGCTCCACAAGCACTCTGTCAGTACAAGAGGAAGCAACTTTTATCGGTGAATTCAAAATTTTGTTCCGGAGTTCGATTTAATAAAATGGATTTATTGGTTCGGGTGACGACGTATGCTTCTCAAAGAAACAGGAATTTTAATATCAGACTTTATAGAAAAAACTTCGACGGAGGGTTAGTGATGGATCTCGTGTGAAAGGGATACGAGACTTTTGATGCCGACAATCCATTGAAGGTTGTTCAGTGCCACGCCTTGGGAAAAAGTTAAAAAGAAAATTTTATTTCCCTTTCACGAATATAGTAGCTGTGCGTCTCCTGTTGAATAGTACAATTTTGATAAATTTACGAATGATTATTCATATCTTACATTTCATCAGTTCTAACATGTGCTTTCATAGAAATTGATATCCATTAAAGTTTTTTCAGTTTGGAAGAAAAGTTTTTGCTGTATATTTAGGATAGTTAAATAGCATTTGCATGTATTTTGGAATGTTGGTGATAGTTTTTTGTCCAATTATTAAATGTGTCGAAATTCTTTAGTTTCTGAAGATTCATCGGCTTCGATATGAAACCATTTGGCATACCTTATAATGAATTAATATTCGCATATAAATAGTGTAATGATTTATAATCATCAACCAAATAAGTATTTCCTTGAAATGAAAAAAAAAGCCCTACAAATGAAATAAATTATACCCGAAGAGGCAAATGACGGCAGCGTCGCCAACGAACATTTTTTCTCAATTAAATGAATGCGCGGAGGAATGGGAAGCATAACGTGAACATTTGATAAAGCACAATTTTAGGAATCATTGGAAACAACAATCAACAAAATCGGACCAGGGGTTTGCTTAATTCGAGAATTTTAGTAATCGTGCATCTCAGTTTAATAAAAAAGAGCATGTAGACGCCTTTGTTGCCGAGAAGAAGCAAATTACGATTAGTGTTTTTTTATAAATAGTAAGAGAATGTCTAAAGGGATCGGGTTTTGGCAGAAGATTTGGCAGAACAAAACAGCAAAAATTATAGAAATTTTTGAGAGTAGTCACTATTTTGGAGGACACCTAGGAGGCGAAATCAAAATTAAGTGTTTAAATTGTTATTTAGAAAAGACATGAGACACATTGTCGTGAAGTCATGATAAGACGACGAGGGGCGAATTGTAATATTTTATTTAAATAAGGCGCTGAGGGGCGAAGAAGACAATATGACAATTATCAGCGAAATTTCGGACATAATATAGGGGCAATGATAAGGCAGGTAAACGTTAATAAATGAAAAGAAGAAATACTTTTCGTTATGATGTTCGGCGCATTAAGCGGGTGATCTGCTTATTTTGGCGAGAAAAACATATAAGCTGAGGACAGCAATGCCCAGGGCGAGAAAGTTTCGAGCAGTGTGTAAACGGGAGGTCCGTGTTAGGCGCTGCATTTTTATGATTGTTCGGAATTTATAGTTTGAAAAACAGTTTATTTTTATCTTAATGGCGCACGAACTTTCTACAAAACGTGCACATTTATTGGCAAACAGTGGCGCATAATTAGTAAATAGTGGCAATGCGGGATAATAGTTTTTTTTGTGATCGCGGCCTGAAGCGGTAGTAGGCGGACATTTTGTATCGTGTTTAATAATACGAATTTTACGCGATCTCGTCTGAATATTGAAGGGAAGTGCAAGCGAAGTTTTGTTTTGTAAAAGGACATAGTGCATCTACGCGCCGTGATTTTAAACATTCAGCGGGAACTTTGTGTTGCGTTTACGTAGAATATTTCGGGCTTTTCCCGAATTGTGTAAGCTTCGCGCTGTGAAATGATCCCTGATATGGTGGCTAAAGCTTTGGCATTAATTGCGCACTGAGGGTGTGCAAATTGGTGGCTGGCGACGAACGTGACCTCCACTGCGTGCCGCGACGCCGAACCAGCAGACAGGGAAGTGACACGATTGATTTATTTTGGTTGCTGCAAAAACGCATTTCTGTCCAAGATCAAGTCATGTTAAATTGGTACAAATTAAAAGTCAATAAGTTGGTATTGCAGAATGCGCATTCGGTGTGAATGATATTGTTTTTGTAAAGTTGCAGAGTGAATGTTTTTTCTTTGTTTTTATGTCAAGTGAATTTTTATGTATGCCATTGAAGGGTATTTTTTTGGTTATGTGTTCATTGTTGGTGTTTTAAGAACGAGAGAATCAGTCATGATAGAATAAATCAAGATGAACACAATCGCGTTTATCGATAAAACCCTTTCAATGACGTGTTGTGATTTACGGTAGTTAGACGCTGACCCACACACGCGTTGCCCGAGTATTACGTTTCGAACCCTGTACAGGGCCCATCACAAATCCACGACCCCATAAATCTTCAGAATTACGAAAAGTTAGCTAGCAAACGGACTATTAATGTATTTAATAGAGGGAGGAGACGATTTTGTTACATTGGCGCCCAATATATTAGCGTATATAATAATAGTGGAAGGAGTCAAATTGTTAGATTGACAGCCCAACGAGAGGAATAAATGGAATTTGTCACATTAGCAACACAACGCGAGGTGTGAATAGGCTTGTTAATTAATTCGCCACAGTGGCGCACCAACGGGGGGCTGGAATATGCTATTAACTCACCACATAGGCGCACCAACGTGAGGTTGTAAGAAGGCAATAATGAATCCGCTACAATAGTTGGATTAGTACAGGTATTTGGCTATGATGTCTACTTTTCATGTAGGTTTGAGTATACATTTAGCTGATGGTTACCAGCACGGATCAGCACAGTACAGAAAGGCTTTCGAACATTTCCTGGTTCATAACTCGGATTGTTGTAGAAAATTATTTTCCTTTATTGATATCGGAATCACAAATATTGTATATTCCTATTTACAAACGATGATCCTTAGTGTTCATACTCTCGTAGAAATTTCATGCAGCATGTAGATTGCACACATTACACCAATTACGTTTGCTTTGTGTTTAGAGTCACGGAACTTGTCTCATCCATACCTTATTTATTTAGTAGTGATGAGAATCTCTTTTTTCCATTTGCCAGTCGCGCAGTAACGGGTGCGCCTCATGCCGTGCATGTGGCAAGAGGTGCATGACACTCCTATCAACATCTTGAGCAGTGTTTTTCTCCTTTCCGATAGACTGATTGTTCTAGAAGAAATCTGACGTGCTCGGATTGCATAGCTTCTGCTGTGGTGTGAGTCGTCAACACGCCAACGACGGAGACGCGACGGCAGCGTCAGCAACGCCAACCCCACGTTTCAGGCCTTTGCCAGCGCACGACCAGCTCCAACGCGAATGAAGAGTTTGCCCTACTCCAAAGCCAATAAAGAGCGTTTATAGTCGTAGACGTTGTGACAAAAAATGTGTAGTGATGTGCGGCAACAAATTTTCTTATTAATTTTTAACACACTACTACGTACTAAAGATTACATTACAAAATTTGTAGTGATGTGCGGACGACAAATTTTCTTATTCATTTTTAACAAATTACTACGTAGCCGATCCGATGGCCGAGATCGTTAAGACAGTAGTGCAGTAGCGATCTGAGACCAGAGGATCGTGGGTTCGAATCCCGCCTCAGGCATGGATGTTTGTGTGTGTGTTTGTTGTCCATACGTGTTCTCCCTACAGTGTCCCTACAGTGTTCCTACAGTATAAAAATCAAATTGTTCGCTATATGACCTAGATGTTGAAAAGCGACCCTTCATAATAATATTAGGTTAGGTTTTCTGCGAAAACTGCGATTTTTCAGCAGAAAACTAGTTTTGTGGGCTCCTGATGCCGAAAAAGGGGATATCTCTTGCTTCTCTATGTAGAGAATTACCTCTCCCTGTATAGTCACAATTCACGTTTCGCGGCACCTTGAGCCAAAAATTTGGTTTACGGCAAAACGTCCGTCCGTAGAGACTTTGTGCGCCCGCGAACGTTAAAGCACTAACGATCTTCTGCGTATATATACGCAGTTCAAGTTTCGGATCACTTTTGTGCATCTGCGCGTACACAGAATATCGAAGAGCGACCCGCTAAGGCGTGGACAAACTCTCTCATGTCTGTGAACAGCGGTAGTGGCTAGGTGATAAACAGGATTGTCTACAACACTGATATTCCTCAGTCGTTTGGCTGATGTTGCTGCAGCGCTTCTAACCGGGGAGTACTTAACATGGAGCCTCGAGAACATATCACCGGTAGCAGTAGCTCAGTGCATCAACTGATGTCACTGCAGCGCTTCTAACCGGGAGGTCCTAGGTTCGAGTCCTGTCGGCGGCAGGGTTTTCGACACTAGCTTTTCAGCTAGGTCGAATTCAGTCGCTGTCTGGAGGAGAATTCTAGCCGCCGGCTGCTCTGATCGGTAGTTTTCCGTGGTTTCTCCGATCAACACCAGGCGAATGCCGGAGCAGTACCCTATCAAACGGGCCACGGACCGCGCGCGATCTGTCCTTCCTTTTCCTTGTCCTATCCTCTCCCCTTACACACACACTTACACTAACATGCACTACACTACCACATACTCCGGGAGACCGGTCGGGAGCTTAGAGCTTGTCCCGGCTGGGGCGGTGCCCCGTTGGTGGGAGAGTCCTGGTTAGGGGGAAATCCCACTAGCCGACGGTAGGTCGGCGCCGGATCTCGCCATCCAGCGGGGGAAGATCACCGCCATCTCCCGAGAAAAAAACATACACTACACTAACGGGACTAATGACCGAAGCAGTTGACGCGCCCGGAAACACGAAAAAATCAATCAATCAATCGAGAACATATTCAAAATATTCTGAAAATTGACTTTTAAGAACAGAGTTTACCCCTTTGACATAGAGTGGAAAGCTAGACTTTTCATTCCTCTTCCTTGTCCTATCCTTTCCCCTTACTTACACACGCTTACACTTCCACGCAGTACACACGTTGGGAGCTTAAACATTGTTCTGGCTGGAGCGGTGTCGCGCTAGAAGTGATACTTTCTTCAAAAGCTGGCGTGTAGGTCGGCTCAGGATTTCATCATTAGCCGGTTGGAACACCGCCTTCTCCAGGGAAATAACATTTACTACACTAACGGGATCAAAGCAGTTAATGTGCTCAGAAACATCAATCATGATGTGAGAATAATATGACATCCTTCGAAAATTCATTGATTCATTGATTCGATTAACGAAATCACGTTTGAGGAGAAGGAACTGCTAGTGAGCTCACCCGCCAACGTGAATATACGAAGTAGTAGCCGTTTTCTCTCTTTTCTTACGACAGTGCTCGAGAAAAGTTGAAAAATGACGCATGGAGTGTTTAACTGTGTATCCTGGCTGTCTTGTGAAGTATTTAAATATTTACTAGTAAAATGAGAGTATTTTCCAAGCGTATATTTTTCTTCACTAATAATGACGATTCTCGAGAAAAGTTGCTATTCTTGTGCACCGTGGATAGAGAGATCAGCGCCTCGGCTCCGTCGCTGCCTGCGTAAGGGGCCAATGTAGGTGCGCGAGGTAGCCCCGGCAGCGTGGGGAGAGTTGGGGACGGCCTCGGGAGAGCAGGTGAATAGTGCATGCGGCAGGCAGCTGCGGCCGCCGCCCGCCTCGGCGTCGAAGGTATTATACGCGCACGTTTTCTTGAGCCCCGGAATACCTACCCCCACTCCTTTGCCAACAATAATTGAATTAACAATAAACGATAGCAACGAGCGTCGTTGATGAAATATGACCATCTGAAACCAGAAATGTTTGCTTCCATGTAATAGAAGCTCTTTTGCACCGGAAAACAAAATAGAAATTCGATATAAAATTCTTTTTGTCAAAATAACCAAACTTCCAACTCCTCTCACAACTCGCGCAGAGAAGGCTCAAAACGTGCGCGGCTTATACACGCACCGCGCCTCTCTGCGCCAGCACTGGGCTCGCGCGCCCAGCATGCTACTGACGCGTAGCGTTACAATCGACAGATCCATGGGACTGATCAAAAATGAAACACCCATGTTGAAGGTAGGGTTTCCAAAGCGATCGGTATTGATTTCCTGGAAATCGATGATGATCAAGGTGTCAGTTTGGGGTCGTTAACCGAATATGCACCCGCCGACGGATCGGTACAATAAACAATAACATGCCGTTGAATACTACACGTATTCATCAAGTTGATATATTGTTTTCTTATAAAGCTTAAAAACACTTAATAATATATTATAAATTGTCTCCTCCTTTGGAACTTCTCTAATCGTTCTGTCAAAGACATTTTTCCCCAATGTTTTTGTCTATATTCTTTGAGTATTTGTTTTCTTCAAGTGATCTATGTGCAGTTATTTTTGTTATGATTGTATTGGAGGCTGTACATTGTAGAAACAACTGAAGGGGGTCGATGAAGCTTCACATTCTTTTAAAAGGGATTCATGCTAGAAACACGTTGGGAATCCCTGCGTTGAAGTTTCAAATTCACGACACAATTCATGGCTCTTTTCTCGTTAGATACGATTATTACACCAGTAATTTTTAAAACCTATATCTCCTGATGAATTAATTGCTTGATTGATTAGTTATTCCGGGTGCATCAACTACTAAGGTCATCAGTCCCGTGGGCGTAGTGCATGTTTTTTGGCTTATGAGGTGACGGTTATCTTCCTGCCCCCTGGATGGAGAGATCCGGCACCCGCTTACCATCAGCTACCGTCATTTCCCAACCAGGAATCTCCCATCAACGGGGCACCGCCCCAGCCAGGACGAGCTCTAAACTCCCGACCGGCCTCTTGGTAGGTGTGGTAGTGTAATGCATGTAAGTAAGAGGTAGGATAGGACAAGGAATGGGAAGGAAAGATTGCACGCGATCCGTGGCCCGTTTGGTAGGGTACTGCTTTGGAATTCGCCTGGTATTGATCGGAGAAACCACGGAAAACTACCGATCACAACTGTTGGCCCTTAGTATTCTCAAGATAGCGACAGAACTTGACCTAGTTATCTGGCTAGTGTCGAAAATCTTGCCACCGTCGGGATTCGAACCTAAGACCTTCCAGTCAGAGGCACTTCAGTGACATCAGTTGATGACCTGAGCTACCTTTCCCGGTTCCCCTCATCAAAAAGTTGCTGTTCACAATTCTGAGTTGTGACAATAATAGAAGGAACGATGGAAATGTATTTATATTGAGCACACATAAACAGTTTTTCTTAATTGTTTTATTTAGCTTCACTGTTTCACGATGTGGCATTTCGGGTGAGATCAGAGACCAAATGCTCGTGCAGACCTTTATTAAGGTTGGATGGACGAAAGTGCATGAAACTTTTCACATCAGTGTAGTAGAATTTCCAAATAGTAAAGTAACAATTTTTTGTTCTAATTCCATTTGCAGTAAAACTCGTCAGTGAACCTGAATAAGTCTCGGATTATGAACTTTCATGCACCAATGGATATTAACGACATACAATGTCTTAAAAATAACATACTATTCTTGTTCTTCTTCCTAGCATTTAATTAATTCACCGCTCGCAGAAATGATTAACTATTAACGTAATTCTACTGCCATGATCTTAATGAAAAGCACATCGCTAAAGGTTCTTTATGTTTCATGATAAAGCGGCGCCAACAATTGTTCTGGAGAATATTGAAGGGTAGTCGAGTCTGAAACTGAAACGTCGAGAGGGATTAAGAGGTGGGGATAGAGGATGAGAGCAAAAGGAAGCGTAGTAAAGCGAACTGTAACGAGGACGCCGGTTGGTGTGTGGGACGCCCGCCGATGAGCGGGGAGAGCATCTGGGCAGGCGCGGTCCGGCGCGGCGGCGGGCACCCGGGGGTTGAGTGGCGAGCTGGTGCGTGGGCGGGGCAGGGAGCGGGCGCCGCGGCGGGGGTGGTGAGAAGCGCCCGTTTTAAGGAGCCGTTAATGTCCCCGCGCAGCCGCAGCCGGCGGGCAATTAGCCCTGAATGTTTCATCAGCTGGCCGCGGGTGGCGGGCCGCGCCGCGTCTCGCGCCGCGCCTCATCAAAACTGCATGCGCGTCCTCCCCCTCCCCCGGCACGTTTCGCCCGGGTCAGCCTAGGCAGCTGTCCCTCCCCGCCCCTCCCCCCCCCCCCTACTCCGCGCCGCGCCGCACCGCACCGGACTGCTGAGCTCTCAGGCGCTGCTGTCCACGCAAGGCGCGCGACCCAACGCCACTCGAGGGCTTGCGTTGGGCAGAGCCGCGTCGCGTTTGCCTCACGAAAATTCTTAGGAACCAATATAGGAAAATTTATGGGAACTAATAAAATATATTGTAAGTTCTAGAGGGTGCAAATATTGTAAATAAGTAGAGTCTACTGAAAGTTTAGTTAGTAAATAAGCATAAGTATGTAAGTTTAGATTGTAAGTACCTAATACTGTAAGTAATGTAAATGAGTAGCGTAAAATGTAAATAGTAGTTTGTAAGATTAGTACAAGTTTAGGTTTTGATCTAGGTTAGCGCCCCACCCACATACAAATAAGATAAATATCATATATCTATATGTGTACTTTTTGTAGTGTCTAATTAATACACAAGTGATGAGTTAACTAAGACAAGTAATTTTGTTTTACTAGTTTGCTGATAATTATTTTTTTGTTCAGTTTGTATGTATAGGAAGTATGGCAGGTTAACTTGTCAAAAAATAAAATCTTTAGAAGAGACTTACACTATTGAATCACCTGCATTTAATACAAGTTTGTGTCTTAAATCAATTAAATGATTTTGCAACAAAATTGTAAAGTAGTATAGGAATATGATATGTCAAGTTTCAAATTCTGAAATAATACTATTTTATGCAATAATGGAATTAAGGAACAGCATGAATTTAATTACACAGCGAAAATTGTTCATGAACTTAAAGTATTATTTCACCAAACTATTCACCTGTTCTCCGCCAAGATATCGCGAATTTTTTTCTTCGTTTTTAATATAATGGATAATTAAAATTGCTATACTTTCACAAATTCATTCTACACCTATATAGTTCAACAAGCGTTTTAAATCTAGTAAATTCAATCAAACAACAAATAGTTATGCCGTGCTATCCGTGCATTCAGACGAATTTGACACTTCTTACTCCTCTGTGGCTACGATGTCCTTGTCGAAACGATCAGTGACTAGCGGGTTGCGTTCGGGCGTTATGTCCGAAAAAAGTCATCCTCCGTTGGATTTTCTCAAATTAACTTCACCCCCAAAAACACTTTACGGCACAAGGATTAAATAATTTCTTAACACTAGATACCTAACAATTATGTTTTGAATTTTAACGTATTAAGAGAGTTAAAGTTCATAATTATTTATTTCATTGAATGCAAAAATCTTAAACTTATTTTTAGGTCGTGTACTTCGTTTGCGGTAAAGTGTGACTGTTCTTAGATTTTAATAATTCCGAGGTATGCTGTACTTTAAATGATGTCTCCTTTCTTGAGGTTATATTCCCAAAACATATACTACCATCTTTCAAGAATGAAATTGTCACTATCAATCAAGTCGTAAAATGAATGTGAATAACATAATTAAACTAGTTGTGTTACAACAGCACATCTTTTTTCGCATTATTTGCAATTTTTTTATTTTCGAAAATTGTGCGTAAACGGATCCTGTGCAATTTAGACTCCTTTTTCGCATATACGTTCTTTTCAGAACAATAGATTTCCTAGCGTTGATTGTGGCACGTTACTACGGGATATCATTTTTCTTTCGGTATTGAAGAACACTGTTGTATTACAACAGTGTATCTTCTACTCATTTGCTACCAGAAAAAATAAAGGGTTATTTTTGTGGGTATGTAGTGAAGATGGCGAATGCATTGTAAGTAGGATTCCAAAAAAACAGTTTCTCCATAAAACAGCCAAAGTGAATAACGGTTACGACACGCTTCTCCAGTGCATGTACCCGGCAGGGAGCTGTAGCATTCGCATGTCTTGAATAGAACGTAGTGGCACGAGGAGGCGGACACGACCATTGTCGCGGTCCGGGGCGTTGAGACCCTCGGTGCTGCCCCGGCCGCGGCGTTAACTGTCGCTCGATACAATACGGTCTATGGATTATACACTTCTGAATAAAAATTCTGGAACAATGGAAACAAAGTTATCAGCTCCAGCTGATCTTCTTTAAAAGAATTCTAGGTCAGCGAGGCGGAGTTGGTGGTCGTGCCACCTCAGAGTTGTGGGGAGGAGACCCTAGTTTTGGGGCAGACTTAACTCTCCTAACTCTTGACAAGTGGGTGACCACACGCGCAAGTGACACGTTGTGACAATTGGCAAAGCCATGGCCGTAGTGGTCGCACCCCCTGAAGAAATTAAAGGATTCGAAATTAAAACAGCTTTTGTATAATCTTTGTTGTAATCTTTTTTGTGATTGAGTGTGAGTAATGTGTACGTGTATTCTCGCCAATAACGAAGAAAAAATTGTTTTTAACTGCATTTTGTAATTTGAGTTGAACTACGTATTTTGTCTCTTAAAATCCGACGATATTAATTAAAACCTTATTGGTATTATTCCAGGTTTGCAATTCTTTTTGTTATTTTGCAACGTTTGTATGATTCTCAAAATGTATTATAAGTTTAAAAAATTATAATTAGTTTTTAATGGACTCGTGTTTTTAAATATTACCCTAATGCTACTAAACTTATCCCCATTTTTATTACCTATCGTACGTGTATGTGTTTTTTGAAAAGTGCAATGTTGGGCATCCAAATTGATGTAAGTTAATTTATAACGTCAGTGATTTTTGTCATTTGAGTACGAACTGCATCGTAAGTATATGATTTGCAGAGAAAAATGTATTAATCATTTTATATATGTTGAGTCTACGGCCGCAAAAGTAAAAAGTAATGAGATTATAAGATGATTATTTCCAGAAAATGAAATAAGAGGGCCCAAAAATCAAGCAAGCAATGTAATAAAGAAATCCAGAAAAAAGTTTTTTCAGCTTTGTGGGACGTGCACAAAATGCAACTGGGCGAATGCGTTTGTTGCTAATGCCATCGTTGATTGGTTCTTTTTGTTGACTTTTTGGCTGTCCGGGTGACGCCGCGTATTGGGCGGACCTTTTGTCATGTCGTAGGCGTCCACAAGGCAGTGGTTCATTTTGTTGTTGTTGCTGTTATTGTTGTTGTTTGTGAGTGTCTTTTGGAAATTTGTTTCTCTATTGAGAATAATTGATGTGACTAACAAATACTACATAAATTCACTAGTATGGAGGTTTCCGTTATTCTCCGTTGAATCTACGAATATGGCTCTCACGCAATATGAGATATATTCACGTTCTCATCCCAACCAGATTTTTCAAGTCATTGCAGTTCAGCTTCAGAACTGTTAGAATTAATCTATCTTACAACGATAAGTCGTCTACAGAATTTCAGTTCTATTCTGTAACAATTCGATGTATACGTCCGTATAAGTTGGCAAGCAAAAAACTCGTCTCGTTATCTCTTATCGTTAGTTTTAATGTACATTTTTATCAGCTCCTTGTTCGAAGACTCATACGCAGCGTCAAATTCTAAGTAGAGATGCAACATCGCCAACAAAACATCGATGTTTCTAAACATGGATGCTCAAAATTAAAACATCGATGTTAATAAATCATCAACCCATCCATGTTTTTAAAACCGAATTAGTAACAATCGAAGTTCACACAGGACGGAGGTAATTTTAAAGTGGTCTCGTTTAATAATGTATTTTTAATTGAGATTTAACTGGCAAAGTCAAAAAAAAATCAAGTCAGTTAACAAATCCTGATTATCTTATTCGATAATTCAAAAATAACCTAGGCGTCTTTATTGACAAAACTCGATTGTATTGATTTTTCACCCTTGGTCACTTTCGTCCAAAGAATATCAAATTTATAGATATCTGAAAATTATTATACAATTTTATTATGAAGAATTGTTTTTCATTTTAAAACTATCGACTTTATAAAAATATTGAACCGAAAACATAAATGTTAAAAAAGATCGGCTTCAAAAAATCTATTTTATATAAATCGATGATTTTATAAAAAAATATCGATACTCATGTGTATTTTGAAAACATCGACATCTTTGTTGCATCCCTAATTTCAAGGTCAACCGCCTGTGAAGATTTAAACGGGCTGGAAGCGAGGAGTCCTGTCGGTGGACACAAACGACAGGCGGCAGGGCGTTGAACGGTGCCATGGCATTGCGAGGGATGGCTTAGATGAAATGACACATGATGTACTCATATTGAGGGTTTCTTTTCTAGCAGAATTTTTTTGAATAAGGGTAGTCACGATTGATTGATTGAGTGATTAGTGATTCTGGCGGAGTCAATCGCTAAGACCATTCGTCCCATAAGTGTAGTGCATGTTTTTAGCGCGGGAGGTGGTTGGGATCTTCCCACATTGGATGGTGAGATCCGGCGCTGACCAACTCTTGGAGTTGCGAGTTTTTCCCCTACCAGGTATCTCCCACTAGTGTGGCACCGCCCCAACCCAGACAAGCTCTAAGCTCCTGACTGGTCTCCCGACAAGTGTGGTAGTGTAGTGCATGTACGTGTAAGTGTGTGTAAGTAAGGAATGAAGATAGGACAATGTAGTGGAAGACAAGCTTGCGCGCAGTCTGTGGCCCGTTTGTTAAGGTACTGCTCCGGCATTCGGAGGAACCACTGAAAACTATTGATCAGAGCAGCCGGCTCCTACAATTATCGCCCAGACAGCGTCTAAACTTCACCTAGCTTCATAGCTAGGTGAATAGTGTAATGGGGCGATATTGACAACTATGAAGGAGGAAGAAGATTGCGGCACTGATGTAGGAAGAATGCCGTCATGAGTGATCAGCAGTAATGAGAGGTTAAGTTGATTTACAGTGAGTTCCCTCATATATTGAGATGTTCGTTGGCACGTGAAGCTACTATGCAAATTGTTCACGAGAAAAGGCGATGTTACCGAATTTGTGACCGATGTGGCCAGTGATGATGGTGGTGGAGGCATACGCTAAGAGAGGTGGAGGTTCAAGATGAGTCTGAAACCTTATAAGCTAGAGATTTGAACGTGTATGGAGATTGAGGATTCCTTACTGGAGACGAATTCTACTGTCATAAAAACAATTGGCTGACAGAGGTGATTGAAGAATGGTGATGGATGGGAATGAGTATGCTTTGCTTTGCTTTCTATGGGCTGATGTGATCGTATGAACTGGCATACGTGTTCTTTATGAAAAGTTTAATTTGAAAAATGAAATTTCTCAAAATTTCCTGCCGAGTTAGATGCGGGGGCAACACTGAACGAAAGATCGAAACCCCGTGTTAAGGAATGTTTCCAACGTTAGTTGATAGATGGAAAGAAATGGCAAACCACTGCGTATCCAATGAAATACCTACAGTATTTAATTTATACTTGTTTAGGAGTGGCTTTAAATTATTAAAAGATTTATGAGGTTCAAGGATAAAGGACAGTAATGAAACAAGATTGACGTCCGGCCAGGATGCAAGTTTATAGGCTAAAATTCTGCATGAAATGTTCAAAACATTTATTATTTTGTAAATTGACATTGTAGATATATAACCAGTTGTTTCCAAATTTTTGCTTTTGTATTATATATATATATATATATATATATATATATATATATATATATATATATATATATATTTCACTGTCAGTTTCTTATTGATAAATTCAGATGACGAAATTTTCCTATATTTATTTGTGGAAATATACATAAAATGAGTTGGTCGTGAAAAATGGTTTTCTTACTACATCAGACCCGTTACAAGTAATTGTTGTGTCCTTCATGGTGTTTTAATCTCGTTTCTTTTCCGGAGAAACACCATTGGAAGAATAAATTCAAATATACGCAACTCAACATTTACACAATTGATCATCTAAAACATTGTATGGGAAAACATTTAATTTTGCTATTCCTGTGCGAAGCAAGCAAATCAAAATTATACCTTATGCATTATACCTTATGCATTATAATTTGTAAAATATTAAAAAGTGTAACATTTACTTATATCAACAATTTAGTGTCTGAATGAAATCAAATGCATTGTTATGTGTACATGGCTAATCTGAATATTGGGAGTTTTTGATATTGCAGTTTTCTTCCTATTAAGGAGAAGAATTAAAGAATAGGGTTCGAATGCCGGAGTATTAGGGGCACTCGCATTCTCGCCATTTTATTAGCACCTGCGCGTTTGATAGCGACCTCTCGTGTGCCGCGGACGTGTCAGGCATGAAGGTGATGGAGCGGTGAGTGGGAAGGACGATGGCATTACACCTATGGGAGCTGTGGTTACTTCCATGCTATGTAATAAGCAGAAAGTAGGAGAAAGCAAAGGAGAGGGTAAGAGAGGGGAGAGGGAAAGACACGAGAGGGAGAGATAAATGGGTACGGAGGGAGACGACCTCTGTCTGTGAATAATAAACGCGTAACTGCGAATTAAAAAAAATACAGATGTAGGAGAAATGCAGTGGCATGGTTCGCTGTCAGAAACAGGCAGTGGATTGAGATTGAGGGTGGCGGTATGTGTTAAGCAGGCTGCGGTGGACCTTTTCAAAATTTGTTGTATCCCCAAAAAATAATTTGCTGACTCTGTTAACAGAGTTACTCACCTTGGGTGACGAAAACCACTTTTGAAGATACGTTGTAAAATTAGTTTACTTACCGTGAACCGGACGCTGAGTACGCCTCTTCAGCTGACTAACATATAAAAGGGTATTTACATTCAGAATCAATTGATTAAAGTTTGTCTTCAGAAATCATCCGAATTGCATTGCCTTATTTGCAATGAATGAGTGGCATGTATTTAACTATTGACTAAGGAACTGTTTTATTATCTTGAGGAAATAGTAAGTGACCAATATGATCATTTCTAATCTGCAAATGCAACTGAAAATACTAAAAGGTAATAAAACATTGAAAATAAATTCTTTTTAAATTAACCAACTATAGTTATTAAAATATCGTTAAGATTTTTGTGGATAATATCTCGTACTTTCCAAATTTATTAATAAATTAAGTACTCTTTTTTTCAAGGGACAATCAAATGAAACCTGTCATGTAATATCAGTATTTTTGGTGTCAAAATATTATCCTATTTTTTATACATGGTTGCCGCTCGCATAAATCCTAGTTGCCATTATTTTCACAGAAGAGAATGTATAGTAAAAATTGTATAGATTTTAATTTTCTTTTTCTTTCCTTTCAGGTGAGTCCTGCATCTTGTTAAAAACGATCTAATTATATCCCTAAGTTGGTCGTTTAGTACAGTTTTGTACTGTTTTCGCTGTTATGCAGCAGAATCAAGCACTACAAACTACGGAAAAAAAGGATAAGTATTGTGTATGCAGGGAAAAGAATACAAGTCATCATTTTTAAAGCTTGCTACTTTATTTTCATTAATTTTTTTTACAATTCATTGCAACTACAAATTTGTTCAAGTCTTTTATTTTGATAAACCAAAATTCGTATTTAACATGTCTAAAATTTCACTGGGAGGAAACTAGGAATAATTGACACAATAATCATTTTAATAGCAAAAATGTTATAAAAGTGTGATTTACCAAAAAATGTACTGAATGCTGTAAAGTTAACTTGCGAGCGTATTGTCGAAATCAAGCGGTTAGTTTAGATATCTGTTTCTGCCAAATGAATGCGTCGACTAAAAAGGATTTCCAACGACTCCTCACTTTACAATTTTTCTTTTTCAGAAAATGTCCTTGTGTCAAATGACTCTAGTTTCCCCAACCTGTTGTTTCTTCTTGTTTAAGACGAGCACTTACATTCGAGTTTACTGTAAATAGTATAACTCATACACGAATTTATTCTATTTGCCTCAAAAGTTGTATATTTTGTACTAAAAACGGAATGTTATTTTGAATCACGTACTGTTGTTCGGAATAATTTTTCATTTATTTTCTTTATTTTTAGTTTATTTAAAAGCATATTTATTTAAAAGCATCATGCATTAATGATTCATATTTTTTGTGTACTGATTAAAATTAACACATTAAAATTCCAAATGATGAAGTGAATACAAAAATCAACAATTTTTCTGGACGTTTGTTGACTAGAGGCATAGTTTCAATTTTTGTTTCTGCAAAAGATATTTATATCGTATACTCATGTAAGTACAATAGTTAACATATTAAATAAACTTGTGGTTTGAGATCGGATATTAAACCATGAAGTTAATACATCACTAGTCACAATGCTGACAAGAAATTGTTTTGTGATTTTCTGTTTTTTATGCAGAATAAATCATTTTAACTGCCTTTTCTCAGCAAATGTAACTGCAACTAACCTTATAACCTACACAGTAAGGAGTCAATAAATGATCTCATTACTTAACATTTGTAAAAAAGGAACTTTTGAACTACGTGCAGAATGTCTGGAAGATAGTTGTTGAGGAACTTTCTTTCACTGTTCCATTCAAACATAACCGAATTCAAAAGATCCGAATCAACGATATCGTTTCGTAATCACAATATTTAAAGAGCTACATGCCTAACTTTTGAAACTGATTGTGAAGCTCGCACCCCCCCCCCCATAAAAATAATTGACAGTACATGTGACCAATCTTTAAATTGGGTCCCCCACCCTTCTTGTTCTTGCCAAGGGTGGGGGTAGGAGACCAAAACACGGGTACTATAGTTTTTCATTTATTTAAAGATTCAGTAAAAACATGTTATTTGTTGCTTGTATTTTATTTATTCCCAGAATGTTCCGTTTAGTTCCTTTTTATTGAATTTCACAATGAAAAATCATTCGGAATTCACATTAATCACGCAACGTGTATATGTTCACAATAATACATGGCATTATGCAAATATGTGAATTTTCAGACAATGGTTTCTAAATTTATTTCACATTATTTGCATCACTGTCTCCTTTTCTGAAGCCAACTCGTGGCTCAGAGCGAAAGTCGCTTGTCATTCCCGGACAATCTCATCTGAAAGGGTATAGCCGAATAAGGCATTGAAAAGCTCCCAAACCAAATCCATAATCGCGATGCTCCTATGAAAGAGAATATAAAATGACGCAGATTCACAAAAAATCAGCCTCCTAGGGCAATCTGTTGGAGAGATACGACGAGAAACGTGTTTTGCACGTTTTATTTTTTTTTTCTCACCATTGTATCAGGCTGAAAAAATTGGAGAGACGGGGAAACGTAGTTAAATTTGAAGGTATTTTTGTCAATGGATTTTGTCGTCGAATTCATATAGATAAAAAATAAATAAATGTTTTAAATGAATTTTCAACGTGATAACGTTGGAGTACCGTCTCATTCATAACATTCTATAACATTTGTTTTCCAGATTTTTAAACAATGTGGACAGTAGTGAAAAAAATTAAAATTGATTTTTTCAGTTTAAACATTTGAAATTAACATAAAAACATTAAAATAAAACATGTAAAACACGTTTCTTCTTGTACCTCTCCAACAGATTGCCCGAGGAAGCTGATTTTTTGTGAATCTACGTCATTTTGTATTCTCTTTAATCTGAGCATTGCGATTATCAATTTGATTTGGGAGCACTTTTCACCACCATATTCGGCTATACCCTTTGTACCGACCAAACGCGATTGACTGCTTCACAGGGGCTAGCCCAACCCCTGTGAAGCGTCCTAAACCCTTCCACCATCCTAATTCCTTCCCAATAAAAAAAAACAACAACCAAGGCTGTCACCCAACTGTTTGAATATTCTCTTACGGGGATCACAAAGGATCGCACGTGATGTCAGTGTTACTGTTACTCCTTTTCTGAAATATGTCTTGTGTACGATGAATGAAACACAATCTTCCATATCAGTTAATTCAAATTGATCCCTATTGTACAAATGGGATGTTTAATTTTTTTTTGATTTGTTAACACGCTAAGATATTTCTGACGCATTTTGTCCATTAGTGAATCACGAAAGAATGAAAACGAACCGACCTTCTTTGAAAATAGCAGAAAGAGGCGCATTCGTAATAGTAGCCCTGACCCAGGGGGAAGGGGGTAGGTTGCAACCCTTGTGCCGGGGGCGAGCGCCGCCGCCCTGTCTGCCGTCGCCGCCCCCAAGCGCTCCGCGCACCTCGCACGCGGTTGGTCCGTCCACGAGCAGCCCCGGAGGTTCCCCCACGCATACGGGAACCGTTTTTCTTCATCGCTAGTTGCACCCCATGATTTCCATCAGGAATAAGTATTGGTGAGAGACGAGAAATTGGCTTCGCGAAGCAATAATGCGAGAGCCTCTCAAAGTGTCCGAAATATTAAGGGTGACAGTTTCAGTGCGATTTTTACTTTATTTTAAAGAATTTAAGAGACCGAAGTAAACTTCAGTGAAGGACGGCGATGAATTTAAAAGAAAACTGCTCTTGAAGGCTGCTACGACGGAAAGGGGCTACATTCTGCACGTAACATCCTACAGTACTCTGCAGGATGCCTTGAACAGGGCAATACATGCCAGCGAAACCTGCTGGTCTTCCCAGTTTCCCCGAGGGGATTTCCGGGCCTGAAACTGTTTATTCGTCCTGAATTGCAATGCCCACCTTTCCCCGAGAAAACGTATTGCTTGAGTTAGAACAGAAATGCCCTTTAAAGTAACAATCAACACACACCGAAGGAATGAGTCAGGTTTCCAATGAAAACCGCAGTATTTGCATAAAAGCTATAAAATACGCATATATTTGCAATAAAATACGTTTGTGCTACTATTACGAACACTTCTGCAAACCGGTCAAATACGGCCGTGCAACTACTACAGACAAAGATACCAGGACCTAAAATATTTTTGGGAAGGTAAAAGAAAATGAATAAAACTGCCCGGAGAAAGAAATGTGTTTTTGCTACCTATTTAGAAGTGATGAGAAGTTCTACGTGAGATGATCACGTGGAATATTCAAGTTTCGGCGTGGGAGTGTTTTCCCGCCGAGGGGTCAAAGTCGCCTCGTAGGGAGGATGCAGACTCATGATCTGTTTTCGCTTCCTGTCTATCGCTAGCAGCGCCAAGCGTTGCGCAGTTGAAAGGATCAGCGCAATAGTGGTCTAAGTCACGTTTTAAGAAAACTGAAAAAAATCGAGTTGAAATTTCAGAGTTTTGGTTAAGAAGCGTTGTGAAGAGAAAAACAGTGACTTCATTCTTAATTTTGTAGAGGAAAACTGATCAAATCAACAATTTACAAAGGTAGTTCACCTTCTTAGATAACAAATGGTGTCAATTACTCATTTTTCATTTTTTGGGTGTTAGACCAATATTGTGCTCAACCCTTCAATTTCACAAGCACTTGCGAAGTGATGTTCGCACCACAACCTAAATGGTACACCCCGCATCTGAGACTGAGGGCGCGGTATTACTTCTCAATGAATCTGTCCCCGAGACATCGGACCCCTTGGAAAATAATGAAGTGAGCGATTTTGTTTTCGTGAATTACGAAGAAAGGGAGGTAGAATCTTTTTTGCTGACTTATTTCTAGCTTCTGGAAAATGATATATATTTCATTTTAATGATATATATTATTGATCTATATTTTGGGAAACTTTCAGGTACTTACTTTCAGATACTTAAAGAAAAAATACAAGTACATTCGGGCAGACAGAAAAAAATTGTCACAAAATGCAGAAAGTTTGTAACTATTCAAAACTTGCGAAGTTCGGTAATGCTAGTGTACATTTTGCTTCTTTTCAATATCTCCTTGGACATATTTTAATATTTAAATTGCAGGGAGGGAAAAATTCCTTCGTGGACAACGAATCGTGAGAGTCCAGTAGGAACCGCATCCAACGAGGGGAAACCCCATCTACTTGACCACAAGTGCTGTGCTCTCTCTTTTTGAGTGTGGTTTCATGTCTGGTCTCGCGATTTATGAATGAATTGCGTATTTGTTGAGAAATTCCTCGAGAAAAACATGAAATGCAATATTTATACAGAACATGACGGTTTAGATTAAATTTAGATTAAAAACTAAAATAATTGGTGATAATTTTTATAGTAATTGTTAAAACGAATATTCATTATTTTCTTTCTTACATGGAAACAGGCTTGCAATCTCGGTCTCTGGTCTGAAAATGTTTTGGGTTCCTTTCCAACAGAAAGATTGTAGATGCAGACTGCGCTGCTGGTCGTGTCTTCCTTCTATCGCCATTCGACGGGAGCAGCTTGTACTATTGTATTCTGAGACCACCCATCCACCCACCTTGGAAATATCCTGAATTTTGAATACATCAGAATCTACAACTCCAACAAAGTTTGAGAGCCCATTAGTACTGTAACTGTTAATTTTGATCTGTGAAGTTCTTTTTTATATGTCAGTTGAATGAACTATACAATCTTATTATGAAGGAAAATCTGGTGGCAATTTTTATTCATAATTTAGAGAAGCTGGAAGATTAAAAAACGCTGAGTATTATGATTGTTAATGTCTTATTGCCTTTCTGTAATTTTAATTCAAACGGATTGACAATAGTGGATGTTTTCCTCAGTATATTCAAAATCTCTTCTCCTCCCCTCCCAGCAGAATACTCTCACGACCATACCAGCGAAATAAATGTTTTTCTAGTATTTCAAATGGACTTCACAGACTATCTGCATGTTCAAACGGGATTAATGGACAATGGACCTTGACTGTTTCTGTCACGTTGTGTAAGAAGGCGATATTTTCTTTCCCTGACGTTTCCTATCGAAAGATTCCAATTGTAGAATGAACTCTTTGATAATGCAGTTCCACAGCCATAGACGCACTCAAGAGTGACGCACTTTTTGTGAAAAAGTGATGTTTTTATTAGGAAGCGCCCTTGGAATATGTTCCTCACAATGCTTGCCTGGTTTTTGACAGTAATATAACGGATTACTTTTGAAGAGTGTAACCGTATTGAGAAGCGATGCGATGGTTGTTGATCCAATGCGGTTGGCGGAAACGATTCGGTTTATTGAAAGCATAGGCTTCCGCGGCTGGAGTCAATAGAAACTTGGCTGTCTGGGAGGTTCCGCGGCATAGGCATATTAGCCGACATTTCAGCCGTCACACTGCGACCTTCCTCAGGGCGAAATGCTCTTTCTCGTATTTCGCCCTGATCATTGTCGAATCATCGCCGAAATTTTGGTTACTGAACCTAGAATGTGGCGTCACCCGGGCAGCGAAGTTTCGATTTGGTTCATCGTTTTCTTGTGTTGTTTTGAGCGACAAGCAATTGTGTGGTGAATTGCAAGAGCGGAGTGAAATCGGTCGGCGCGAGTTGGAATGCGTGTGGTGCATTGCGTGGCAGTGCGTGCGCTGCCCTGCGCTCCACAAAGCACTGCCGCGCGTGCCACGTGCCGCGCACGTGGGCTTGAAAGGACTGCAGATGTTACCGAGGATTTCGAAACCGTTTTTCTTCTCTAATACACTGAATAAAATCTTTGAAAGTACGAGCGTTCCATTACAAACGCATTTCATTATTTACGTTTCGGGTTGCTCACAGATCAAACATTTCTAATTTAATCTTTCTAATTTAGGAAAAGAGTTGCCAATCGTGAAAATAATCATAAATAAAGAAAAAAATTCCAAAGTCTTAACATTTCATTCTACGTTCAATTATTACCCCTTGAAAAGTTTAAGAATAGAAACAAATCTAGAAGAAGTGCAAATATGTTCATATTGTGTAAAGGCCAAAACGCGATTCGAAAGCGTGTGAGATCCAGGAATATTATTTACTATAAATTTTTCAGTATACTCTTGAGAGTTTTTAAATCATTTAGTGATTGACAGTTATATTTAATATTGTTGCAGTATAACGAAGTTCATAGTGCTATTTTGAAGTGGTGTTCATGACCATCAGTTCAGTAACATCTTTCGTCTACAGTGGAGCTTATCTGAATATTACTCACACAAGAGTACTCTCTGTGTGTGCATGCTGCAGGGCAATACTGCCAGTTAGAGTTCGCGAACCATATCTGTGCACTCGACAACAGATAATATGATTGCGAAATACACGAAAAGAGAGAAACTGCGTATGTGCAGTTAAGCTACCTACGTCATTAGCTATATTAGCGACCTGAAACGTGTTGTTGTTAATTTCGTTATTAATTTCTTCTTTTTTTATTGTGTAATTTGTTACACGAAATGTAAACAAAATATTTTTTGACTGCAGCTATCTCATATTTTAGATCTTATTAGGATTTCAATTGTTTTGGTATTTAATGTTGGCATCTCCCTTCTTGGACGTCAACAAGTGCAGAGGTTCTGCGCGCGAACTCTACCTACTGGTCTTTGGCATTCTTTCGAATCCACAAGTGTGGAGGTCTGAAGCTGATCACTCTTATTGCAACACCTACACTACTCACGCAAGTGCTTTTGCCAACTAACTTCACTCAATGTAGATTTTTTTTCATTTTTAAATTGTTTTTTTAAAAAAAGCATAAATGGGTGGTGGTTTCTTAGTGAACGTTTCGTCATTTTAATGTAGAAGGCAACTATTGTGTTGCGATATTGAATTATTGTAACGCAAGAGTTACGATGTCATAAAATTGTGCCAATAAAATGTAATTTCCTCATTTTAAAGAACAAGAGAGTATCGGAAATTCTTGGAAGGGAGGGAGGGTATTGGAATTCATTGACGCAATTGTAACTAGCGTTATGATGCTTTGCGGAAATGAACGTGTTAACGTTCCGACTCAGCACATGAATATAAACGAATAAAATATGAACCAATTTGACGTTTGTTTGACACAGTAGTGATGTAGGTAAATACTAGAAAATTACCTATGAATCTGTTGTGATGTAGAAAGTGCAATTTTACGCTAATAAGCATCCCATTCTTACTGTAGTCAAGGAATCTCTTTAAAAGTTGATACATTGGATTTTCTTTTTTTTTTTTTTTTTTACATTTTTTATTTTTTATTTACTGTTAGTATCACACGATCAGAGGGTAAAAGTAGGAAAAATCCGTTGTTATGCAAAGTATAGAAAAGTAAAGAATATCAGTTAATAAAAGCAATTGAGGACCAAGAATAATAGAAAAAAGAGAAAGAGTGGTCCTATGAAATCAAGAAACACGAACCATTCCGCTGGGGAACCCGGGTGCGCCGGACCCGCGTCTCTAAAGATGACTGCCAGAGTATTCATGACTGCACGCTGCTCGATATGATGAGGTAAAGTATTACAATTCAAAATAATGATGAACTACTATTTTAAGATTTATAACGTGTAATAATAATTTTAATGTGGATAAGGAAAGATATGAAACGTCAATCAGATTTAGAAATCCGGTCAATTTCACACAAGTCGGTAGGACCTTGTATCAGTTCAGGAAAAATGTTTTACAATTCTTAACCTCCGTAGGTTTCTCTGTACATTGAATTGTAAGTTCATGAAGTTTCTATGAATAAAATGGAAGGATCGTGTGGAAGAAGAGGTAAATAAAGGGAGGGATACAAGGGACGAAGCCGTGATGACAAGGGGCGAGCGAAGCCGACTGAGCGCTTGCAGCAGTGCGAGCCGCCGCCCTGTCTTCCGCCTCGCACTGCCACGGTGCCACGTGCCTCACACGTGGGCTTTCTTTTACTCGCACTCGTCGCTTGTGTTGTTCCCCCTTATTGTTGACATAATTTCTAAGTATGCAATTTGAATTTTGTGCAAAAAATAGTGGACGAAATTGGTCTAAAACGGAACATTATAGTGATAAGATACAATGATAGCAGAATATATAGAAAACTAATATGTTACTGTTCAAAAATGTATTTTATTTCATTTGTTTAATTGTGAAGAAGGCATAGTTGAGCGGTGTTAAAAAAAGTAGAATAATTTTGTATTTCCTTTCAAGAACCATAGTTTCATGTGACGTCTTAAATAATTTGCGAGTGTTTTTGTTTACACCTTGGGAGCCCTACTGCAGTATTCTGCGGTGAGGTTGAAACAGAGCAATGCCGCCAGCGTAACCAGCTGGTCTTCCTCACAACTCCGAGGACGGAGTTTGAAGGCAGTTCTGTGTTGTTCTCGCAGACACCTTGCCATCACGTCTTCGCGTCAAATCTGACTTTCTGCTTTCCCCGTTTTGCAATTTCCCTTCCATCGACGGGGACAGCAAAAGAAACACGAGAAAGGGCGCGCGGTCCCAGGGAGACAAGACGTATGGGACCGCCCTGCTCGAGGACTCAGGTTTGCCTGTAGAAGTGAGCCCCAGAGTGAAGTAAGTTTCCAAAATATCGATTTATAAAATGATGTTTGAATTTTAGATTCGTTATTTCCGTGATAACTGCCGAAAAATGAATTTGTAATTAACCTTCCTGTTGCTAAGAGGTTCTAGCCGGATTCCACTATGTATTTTTTACAAGTATGATGGCGTTGTGAGTCAGTAATTTCTTGATTTGTCAAAAATATACGTTTCATGATTATGAAACAGCTTTTAAATATCACAGCACGTATCAATGCAATTTTTTTAACTACTTGTTTCTAATTTCGAAGTTTATGTAGTTCGGGAGTGCTGGTGATAAAGTAAAGAAAATGTCAAAAAACGGTTAAATTTTGATTTAGAGTATATTGAGCTTGTAGAAAAAATTGGACGGAAACAAATTGGACGAAATCGTTTATAAAAATGAATTTCATGTGAGGGCAGGATCTTTTAAAATAATGGATCATTAATTTCTAATAAGTTCATTAAGATATGGTACAAAAGTTAAAAGCTACTTTTTTTGACCAAATAATTTTTTTTCATCTTAGTCCTTTTACACACGTTTTTATTTGAAGTTAAAGAATATAAGTTAAATTTTGCATTTGGGTCCGCGTAGACCCCTCTTAATATTGCACGTGCTCTTAATATCATGGCATTAGGAAAGTTAACTCAACTTCAGGACTTTTTCACGTTTCTTTTTTCTTCGAAAAGCATTTAACATGAATACGATACTTAATGTTCCTCTTTATCAAAATAAGTGCCTATTTTCGAAGCTAAGGAAGGGAACGGGTACAAAAGAGGGAGGTCTGTGGTGGAGGCTTAATCGCATTCGTTCTCTGGCCTGACAGGGCGTCGCCCTGTCACTCACCGCTTGTCTCGCGTGCGGTCTAGAGATCTTTTGACGTCATTCAGAATTTTGAGTGTTTGGTACCGTACTTCGCAACGTAAAGAAGAGCATAGTATTAATTTAACTATGAAATATTTCTACGGTGGAACATTTTTTTCTGTTGGTGTAAATGTATTTTTTCGATGAATGTATAGGTTGTTCGGGGAGGGGACGAATCTTTGAAAATGAGCTCTTAAGCCAATTTTAAGCATATTTTGTCTAATAAACTCCGTCGATATTTCGAATGCCTGAGCCGCAATAAGCATTGAAAAGTGGGTTTGAAAAAATCCTTTCTGTGCAAAAAATTGCATTTCAGAAACACACAATCACTCCAGAAATACGCAAATTGTTTATTATTTGCAAAACAATTAATATATTTCTTCACAAAGAAAAATTCACACAGGAATAAAAAAGCAGCCAATTTACACAATTCGTCTGGTATTTTATTTCTGTGTTAATTTTTCTTTTGTAAACAAATGTATAAATTTATTTTGTAAATAATGAATAATTTACATATTTATGGAGTGTTTGTATACTTATAAAATGCAAATTTTTGCATAGAAAGTATTTTTTCAAACCAACGTTTGTGTGCTTATTGCGGCTTGCATTTAAAATTTCGAAGGAATTAGACAAAATATGCTTAAAATTAACTTAAGAGCTTATTTTCAAAGTTTCGTTGTTTCCTCCCTAGACACACACTTTATGTATACCGAAACAGACTGAAGTCGTAGGCCGCAATCTTGCGAGTGTTCTTTGCTCTCCGAGTGAAGCCGCGCTGAAGACTGTAATGCCGACGTTTCGACCATCTTGTTGCTTTCCTTGCAAATCAGCCATGAAGAGGACCATGACAAGACGGTCGAAACGTAGACGTCACAGCCTTCGACGCCGCGTCAGTCCGAAGACAAAGAGCACTCGCAAAAACGATTATTAAATAATACTTTTTCTTTTTTACTTGACCCGAATGTGTTACGACATGAATTAGATCTCTTCTCGTCTAGACGCCAAGAAACCACGCATAGCGGGATACTCTTCTTCACGCATACAACGGTGCTGTTCTCCTTAAGCATTAATGCCTTCATATTACTTTTTGCTGTTATATGATGGTTGGCAAATATCAATATACAAAATAATATTTCAAAAGTAATCGAATCGAAAACCACTGAAACTGTCGATGCCACCAAAAACACATTTGTCAGTAAAAGGCGCCAGAACAGTGTTGGCGAATGAAACAAAGAAAGTGTGAAACTAAAGAAGAATTGTGCGGGATAGCAATAGAGGAATAAAGACGCACGAAAGAGGTGAGCACCGCGTTGCCAAGGGCCCAGCGATGTCCGCTAAGCGCCTGCGGCCAGTGCGAGCCGCCGCCCTGTGCTCCGCCTCGCACCGCCACTGTGCCACGTGCCCCACACGTGGGCTTCCTTCATCCCGCGTCCGTGACCTATCAACGACTTTACCCTTTAAACGTAAATGATTTCTTTTTACCCGTACTAAATACTTCAAACATATGTTATAATTCTCATATACATAGCAATATGAATTGTGAGACAAAAAAAAAATTATATTCCGCGCAAAGTAGAATGCAATTTACTTCTTCAGAACAAAAACGAAACAATCTAGCATGACTTGTTGATTTTTTGGTCGTCATTAGCGAGTACATCATGTGTCTTTCCTGAGGATCCGCACAGCAGTGCTCTGCTGTGGGTTGATACAGGGCAATCACGCCAGCGATACTTGCTGGACTTACTCCAACTCCAAGAGCAGAATTGGAGTCTATTCCGTAGTACGTTCCCACCTGCACTGGCCCTTGGCATGCGGTAGAAAACACGAACATGACAGTGGAGGAAAAGTGGAATGTTAATTCCGTGTAATTGTAAAAATTTTACCGGACCGTTTGAAGAGGGGAGGACGAAAGAAGAAATTTTAAAAGGGAATGTGAGCAGTGCCAGGGTTGCGTGAAATATGGAACTGCTCAGCTCGGAGACCCGGGGTCGCCAGGCCCGTGCTCGATAGAAGTGTGAGCCCCCTGGGTGAACTGGTTTCCAGGATTTGTAGTATATCTTAAAAAGGGATTTGATAGACAACGTGAACCAAGAGAAATTACACACGATAAATGTGTTTCTAGCATAAAATTGTGATGATCAGGAATTTTTAATTTTCCATGTATAAGAGTAACGGGAGAGAGTATGTATACATTCTTGTTCAAAAGGAATTAAATTCTTACATCAAATCATCTTCAAAATGTACTACGGTAATGGAAAGCGGTTTCAAAACATTCGATTTAAAACATCGCTTTGCATTTGCGTTGTATTGACTGTTGATGATGGAGGTCCAAGGGCGGGGGGTCAATGTCGAATCGTAAGGCAAAGATGGCGACTTCCAGACATGGCACCACTTTTTTTTTGATATTTCATATTTAGGTGAAAAATCAGACATCTGGTTTTTCACCGGGTCGTCTGGGTATGCCTGAATTAATTACCTTCGAATCATCGGACCCCAAATGACAATTTCTCTAATGGTATTGTATTTGCTTCTATTTAGGTCTTGAGATTCCTAGTTAGTTTTGGTTCACATTTTTCAATGTGAACAAGTAATGCGTGCCTTATGATTGCGAGATTACAATTTGTGTAGTATTACTGTCTTATGTACTGCTCCCAAACGCTCAGGAGAGAAGAGCATCATAGGATGTTACTATAGAAAGACGATAGGTGGAGATCGCATTGCAGAGTAGAGTTGTGCAATGTGTGGGAGTAGGGAGAAGGACGAAGATGAAAGAATTGCGAAAGCATTCGTACTTTTTTGCTTTTTTGTTTCATTTTGTTTCTTCTCATTTTGACTGACGAATTTTCAGAGCGCTCTGGACAGCTATTGCACCTGCTTTAGCTATTCCACTGGTATTTTCCAGTGTGTGGTGGAGAGTTAGAGGACTTTCAAAATAATTGGTTTTAATGATGCTCGTCTTTACAAATAGGGACAGCATGTTGTGCAAAATGTGAATTACAAGAGGATGTGCATCAGGTTTTTTGTTGTATTTTTTAAATCAGGAATAAAACTTAGGGGATCAATTTAGTATAATTTAAATCTGTACTTAATTCAAATGTGTTGTAAAATTAAATGATCTCATCTCAAATTATATTACATTTTCCGTTACAATCAGCCGAACATGAAAAAGTACTCTTTCTCAGGCTATCAACTGGGTAATGCTTTTTACCAACTATTGGCAGAGTACTTCTGGCATAGGTCATCCTCCTTGCTCTCTTAGGAGGTCTAGCAACGCCAATTCGTTTGTCATCGATTGAAGAAGAAAGAAAGAGAAAAAACAGGTTAAAAGTGGATACAGCTTGAACCCGGGCACAGAAACAGGATAACCCCATAGTCTCCCAAGCGCTCGCCCGTGCATTTGGAACAGAAGTACGAGCGCTCACTCGTGCTTCTGTCCCATGCGAACTCAACACGCTATTAGCGTTAGTGAATTGGTTCGCAACAAGCAGGTGGTTAACGCTACGTAAAAATGAGCATCAAATGAATGTGTGCTGGCACGACGATTTCTTTTGTGTTTACAAACAATCGCTTCGTCGCCTGCAGCGAAACATAAATAATGTCATGATCCACTGGCGAAGTGCAGTGGGTCCAAGTGTACACGGAAAAACGTGTTGCTTAGTAAGTAGTTGACAGGATGTTGCCCAAAGAATACTTCATCGGGGAACTTCGTTCTGCTCATGCGCACCGCGTGTGCACGTTTTCCGTGTATACTTGGACCTAGTGCCCATCGCCTTGAATTGTGGGAATTTTGAATCGGTGTAGTTGAGGTTCTTATGCGAAGAAATAAAAGATGTCATCTTCGTCAACATAGTATTTTTATTCAGAGAGCCGGCTTTCGACGGCTTTGCCGTCATTATCAGTCTCGCTGCTTTCGGCAAAAGTCTGTAGACTGTGCACAGTCTACCGACTTTTGCCGAAAGCAGCGAAACTGATGAAGACGACAAAGCCGTCGAAAGCCGACTATCTGAATAAAAATACTATGTTGACGAAGATGACCTCTCTTATTTCTTCGCTATCGCCTTGGACAAACATTCTCGGAACGCGTGGAGGAAACTTGTTCTGTGCTCGAGATCAAGCGTCTGAATCTCGTTACATCTTGTATCAACAAGCATTGCATGGTGCACAGTACCAGTACAGAGTTCCCCGATGCAGTATTCTTTGGGCAACACCGTGTCAACTACTTACTAAGCAACGGATATTATCACAGCTTTGTCCGAAGATTACTGCATCGGGGAACTCTGTTCTGCTACTATGCACCAAGAAATACTTGGTGCTACACGTATACCCACCTTGAAAGGTTTCAAAGCATGCATTTGTCAGTCAGTGACTTCACTTGCGAAAATCATCTTTGTAGATGACGCGTGAAATGTACGAATGAAACCGCCGAGAAGCGAACAATAGAGAGTTTTTGCACACTGATGCTTAAAGAGAAGCGGACACGGCTTTTCTTTGTCACGTGACGCCCGGAGAAACATAAGCATTAACCAGGCTCGATTCGCTAAACGATGCGTCATAACGTGTAACGAATCGGTTGTCAGATATACTCATTTATTTATTTATTTATTCTTTGAACTCTAAGAACGCAGATAAAAGCAATTTTCTGCAAAACATTATGTATGCCATTGAAGGACGTGTTGGCTTCCACTCTGAGGATGGGAGCCAGTGAGAAGGAATATTGAAATTCGTATAGTTTCACAAATGAGATAGCCCTTTAAAATAAGAAGGAATTCAACATTTCCAAATTTTACAGACTTTAAAATTTCATGTCGATTTGGTTCTAAAATTTCGTGCAGAATTATATTTCCTACATCATGTATAACAATATTCTCGAGTACACATGCTTCAATTAATTCTTCCGTTGCAGGGAGTAATACATCAGGTGTGAAAACCAGTGAACACCTGGCCAAACTTTGTAATCACTTCTCGGTATTGTTTTCCCGGAAACAAATGATTACGGTGTAAATAATCTAAGTAGTATATCGAAAAAACAGTATACACAACGGAAAAATCGATAAACGAAATCAGGAAGGTGCCAAACTTACGTGTAACTTAATACTATTTTTACCTGATGCCAGCACCTTGTGAGCGTAAGCGTTATGCAAAAACTCTCTACTGTTCGCTCGTGCGCTTGTAGCGGTGCGAGCCGCCGCCCTGCCTTCCGCCAGGCACCGCTACAGTGCCACGTGCCTCACACGCGGGCTTATAGAATCTTTTGCCACCTAGCAACTACATTGAAATATTGAATGTCCTAAGCGACAAAGTAACGTTTGGAAATGGTTCGATATCAATTTACTTGAATGAAGTTGGTATGTTTTAATGCGCGCATTCAGTAGACGAAACTGTCATGAAATTCATGAATATTGAGACATTTTTTTAAAAACATAATTTATTGCCAAAAAACGTACGTTGGTTGCATACGTTTTTCTTTATTTTTTTCAGTTCTTAGTTTGAGCTCATGAAAATTGACCAAAATCTTGTGTGAAATAATTTCCTAAATTTGGAAATGTATGAAACCTATAATTTGCAATGTGTTGTCTAGGGCAACAAAAGTGACGCATTGTTCCAACCAATTCACTTCTTCCATCCTGCAGTACTCTGCAGCATGTTCAACTCAGGGCAATCATGCCAGCGAGCCTGCTGGTCTTTTTTCTAATTCCTCGTGGGAAATAGCAAACTCCATTTTCTCTACTGCGCATGTTCTCGATACCGAATTATATGTGCTCGGAACTTTATATCGTACCTTGCTTCTTTCGGTCTTTATTACAAGAGACGTGAAGTTGTGTGCAGAAATGGAACTTGAGAGAAAAAAGTATGATGAAGTAAATGAAGAAAATAACCGAGATGCGATTGCAGACTAGAACACAATAGCCGAATTCGAAGAACAGAGCTCATTTTGGTAATGGTGTTCTCTCCCAGTATACGAATTTAACATGTTTACCTCGTTATCTCTTCCATTTCACGTTTCAAATTACACAGTAAAAATCGAGGTATTGCGTAAAATATTTAAAACATGGAGTGTGGATTCCTTTTAAACAAATTACATCTCGTGGAGCAGGTCGTATTAACCCAAGCAGCCAACACATAGCGAAGTACTCTTCGCCATGCTTAAACAGGGCAATTCTAATTACTTGACGCCAGCTTATCCTGGCCTCTCGTGCATTGTTTTTACAGGAGTCCAAAAAGTGTGAACGTCTCTTGGTTATCGGATACTAGGGGATCCTCACATCAGACGACTAAGCTATCGTTAGAAGATGATAGAAATTTTGAAGAAAGGAAAATATGTAACGAAATCGCGCGTTGTTGTAGGGCTGATCGATGATTGATCGTGCGTTTGCAGCAGTGCAAACCGCTGCCCTGTCGTCCGCCTTGCACTGCCGCGTCTTCACGTGCTGCACACGTGGTCTTTTTTATGTAGCGCCAGTGACCTAATACAGTTTTCATTTATGCCCATTTACGAGATCCCTCTCGAAACCGCCAAAGCTATTTTTTTCCTTCAAAAATTGTGGGTATTATGTTACTTACATACTGATTCATATTCTATGTAATTTAAATGAAATAGCGATAATTGATTTTCCCATGTAAAATTGAGTGTGTGAATGTATTTAAATGTCTCATTACATCCCAGAAGAAGTAGGTATTGTCAAATAAGAACTGACCAATATTAGATGCTATGGTAATTTCATTAATCATATCGAATTTGAATTCATTGTATTGTTCAGATCAAAATTGGCGCCATGTTTTATGGTTTTCTCTTCTTTCTTTTCCATGATGAGGTACTCCGCAACATGGTTCGCACAGGGCAATCCTGCCAGCGTAACCTCCTGGTCTTCCTCCATAAAACCCCAAATAGGATAAGAGGCCATCTCACCGATTTCCTTAGCCACGCTGCCCTTTCGCATTGGCAAGTACTCTTGTCAAGCACCTCCAAATCCCCGTGCCACTTCGTTACTCTGTTTTCCTTTCTAACAGAAAAAAAACAACATTCGTTTCTGATGCTATCAAGCTCGGTTGTAAACTCATTGGTCGGCTGAAGAAAGGCAGGAATCGTGAAAACTTCCAGAGGTTTGGAATATTTGCTTCGAAAATTTTAAGAAACAAATAGTCGTGAGTGAGAGAAAAAATAATTAATTTTTTTGCATGACTAATTTTATAACGCATTTATTAAAATAGTCTGATGTGATTGATAATAAATCTTGACTTAAGAGCTGTGTCATTCTATTTAAGGCAAACAAGTAGCATTTCTTCAGAAACTATTTATTCATATAATAATTGACACGCAACAATCTGCATACAGTGCAAGCCTTGGGTGTTAATTATTATATGAATTAATAATATCTGAAGAAGTGTTACTTGATTGCCTTAAATAGAATGACACATCTCCTAATTGAAGGCTATTTTTTATCTACAAAGAAACATATATTTGATTGAATTATTGTCCCGGCCAAATCCATATTTCTATTCCAGTGGTAATCGGAGTGAAGGAATGGAACGTGTCAAGTATTTGGGAGGGGAGGGGCGTGGCCCCGATGACCAAGAGACGGAGCGTCGTGGCCCCCGTGGCGCCTTGCGCCGCCGCCCTGTCCTCCGCCGCACAGCGCCACCCCGCCGTATGCTTCGCGCGCGAGCCCAGCGGCTCATCTCGACCGACCTCCCCCACAGACTCCGTGCCCTCTAGGGAGGTATTGCAAACGCCCCTTAACGATTTTAAAAACAAACGTCTTACGTATTGGGCTATTGTGATCTCATCACAATACTTTGATTTTTTAAGGGGGCTTTTCAAGGTCACGCACGAAAACAGGAGAAGGAAGGCAGACTCCAATAGGGAGCTACACGTCACTACACGTGGTGACGTTGCAGCTCGCTATTGGAATTTGCCTTCCTTCTCATTTTTTCGTGCGTGACCTGTACAAGCCACTTTAAAAAAAGTCGAAGTATAGTTGTAGATGCAGTGTAAAAGAGCGTAATTTGCGGATTGTAATGCTGGGATGCTTAAATTTCTTTAAAGCTTATGGTGCTGCATGTGCAAGTATATATATTTTAAGGAAGTACTTGCTTCAAATAGATGATTACAACCCGCCTGCGTATGATTTACTCGGGTCAACATCCGTGATGATGCACTCTTCTCCTTGAGCTGTATGTAAAAATTCTTAGAGGGCCTGAAAGTGTTCCAACTAGGAATAACAAGTCTGGTTTATATGAAATCCATCTGATCGCGCGAGGTATTCATAATATGTTATTTTAAACATTTGAAAGACATTCTCTTCAGTTGTAAATTGAAAAAAAAGTACTAAATTCCTTGCATTATCATATTGATGGCTTCGAAAATGTAAAGTGCAAGTATACGTCATTGATGAATGTCACAATTTCGCAAAGATTTGGACACATTTAATCCATGCAGAAATTGTGATACTTTTCCAGAGTTCTAACGTAGTACAAGTTTGATTGTTGTGAATGTCGTTCTTTTATCAAAATGACTCATTAAGAAAGCTCCTGTAGGTCATGAAATAAAGACGTGCGAAGTACGAGCCCGCTGAGCTGTTGAGAGGCGAGCAGTCCGCTAAGCGCCTGCGGCAAGTGCGAGCCGCCGCCCTGTGTTCCGCCTCGCACAGCCGCAATGCCACGTGCCGCACACGTGGGCTTTCTCACCCGTGACCAACACCTTGTTACATTCCACCCCTAGTGATCATTGAACCCGTCATGTAAGGCGCCAAATTCAAAGAATGATTAACTTTGAAATGAATGAAATTTTGTCATGCTATCTAAGCATTTGTTTTATTCATACTCTCCCTTAATCCTGTGAAACCGAATTGGGAAAAATGACTTACATCCCTGAAATACAATTTTGAAAAACTTTAGGATACGTCTTATTGGTCAGAATCGTGTTGTACAGGTCTTCAGATGAAGATACGGGTACTCCATTTTTCTTTTCACATGCTACAGTACTCTGCAGCATGACATAAACAGGGCAATCCCGCCAGCAAATCCAGCTGGTCTTCCCCTGAACGCCCAGGAGGGCGTCAGAGACTGGTACTAAGGTTTATCAATCCGCGCAGAACAGTTGACATTTGCGGTCATGAGGGAAACGTAAGTTCCCTGTGAGTTTCACGCGGTCTTTATTCCTTGACTATACTCTACCTATATTAATAAGACTGGGGCGAAATAAGAAATGTGGGTAGGAGAGAGGGAGCGGTCCCAGGGATGCACGAAATATGGGACCGCCCAGCTCGGACACCCGGGGTCGCCAAGCCCGAGCTCATAGTAAGAATGAGCGTCCTGGGTGAACTACTTCCTACATCATGTTTTACTTCTAAGGCTGGTTATGCTAGCCAAGAACATCACGAGTAGTGACGTCCAATAAATATTAAGGTCTTATTGAACAGGAATTGCTCATTATTTACATCAAACGTGGGATACTTCCAATGTGTATACGCATCTTTGCAAACATCACATTGGAGCATTATTCCTAAGGTGTCACAATAAGGAAAATATTTTTAAAGAACTTTTCAATTCTTCAGTGATAATCGCATTGTATTTTTGATACATTGCCTAGTGCGGACAAGGGGGTCAATGTCGAATCGTAAGGCATTGATGACACACAATGATGGTTCTTGACTCCTACTTCCTAGAATTAGTGGGGATGTGGTTGTGTATCACAAATGTGATCCAGTAGTTTGTGTTCGAATTTTGTTCTCGTTGAAGGAGAAATGATTTTTTCTCTGCCTAGAAGAATGTTAATAGCCCTCGAGTCATCGGACCCCCGTTGTCATTTTACACTTTTTTTGCTTTTATTTTTATTTTAGAAAAATATTTATTGTAGTTTACGTTTTACTCTGCTCACTGTACGACTGAGCCACTTCAGCGAAGTGGTTTCTATGTTTTTCAAGTGCGATAAATGGTTTTTAATATCACAGTGACCTATATTTTGCTACATTAACTTGTTGAGCTTTCGTCATTCAAGTTATCAATTCTCAAATAAACATTCAAGTCATCTACATACATATTTTACTCGATGTTCCAATTTTTTTAAATAGATCCTTTACGATTTGTTTTGCATAAGTAAAAAATCACCAAATTATCAGTAATATGTAGAGGAAGTTCGGGTAATATGGAATATCGTTTTTATTTGTTATATTTACTGTGTGATGTAACGTTTTAGAGCACGGAATATGAAATGAACCCAAAATTCAACTATTTTCAATTAATTTTTTTTAAAACTTCGCAGCACTCAGGAGCCCCCCAGCCGACCCGGGAGAATAAGGCGACAGCAGAAGGTGAAAAAGGGGCAAGCCTCAGACAAGTAGTGGGTGCAAAGCACTCAATTTCATGATGAATGTTTTTAAAATGTAAAAACAAACTTTTTTATAGCAATAATTTTATTTTGTTTTCAACGTTGCATTTGGAGGGTAATATGAAATAGTCGGGTTAAATAGAATAGAGTTTTTCAAAATGACAAAAATTAATAAAGGTGATAAAACTATGTAATACTAATCTGACATTTAAAAACCTAAGAAATTTGTATTTTATTTAGTTTACTTTCAAAAATCACCTATGTAATCCTCCAGCTCTACTCCAGAACAGTCAAGGTGGGCCCACAGGGAACAGGACAAACATTTCACCCAAACGCCCATTTCGCCCTGTCTATCTTCAGAAAATTTTCCATAACACAAAATACAGTTTGTATCATCGTTGTCTGGTACAGAAGATGATTTGAACTCCACATCAGATGGAATACAGGTCTTTCCATTTAAGTATATCATGTAACCCGACATGCCATTTTGAAATCAATAGCGTCTAACCTAAACGTGAAGAACTGCAAGCTACAAAATGAGTATAAAGTAATAAAAAGCAACTCTTGTGGTGTACATTGCGCTTAGTTTCTAATTATTGGACAGAAAACAAACTAATAGTTTTGGCTTGTCGAAACCTAAATCGCGTAAATTTTTGTAAATCCGAATAACGAACCTTCTTCAGTATAAAGCGTGATGCACGTGGCAAGCGGATGACTTAAGAGCATTCTGAGTAATACGAGCATTCTGAAGTAGTTTACCTCTCTTCCACTTGGCTGCAGCTCGTGACAGAGGAGTAAGCTCGGTATTCCACATTACCCGACTACTCCTTAATAATAGAACTTCCTCTATATATGAGCCTGAAAGAAAATAATGATTTTCTCCCCGATTCCCCTAATTCTATATTTCTGTGGAAGACGTCGATCAAATATTATCATCGCGAGAATCGAATTGGTTCATGCGTGTGAATTTTTGTTTCAGATTTGACATTGAAATCAGTTGTTTGGTATTGTTATCAGTTACATAATTGTATTGATTGAATCGAATAATATATTTTTAACGTCTGTGTGTAATAATTATGTATAATTTTATAAATATGTATATAAACCTTATAATGCCACTCAAATGCTACAAGAATACTGAGAATAAAATACGACTATCGTAAATAGTGGATGGAGAGATAGGTTTTAAAGATATCGGAGTGTTCTGACTGGGCAGTAATTAATGAAGTTATTTTCAAGTTAGAAAGCGGAAAAATGGCGTTACAAGTGTCTTCTGCACATGACAGATGAGACAAAGGCGTTCTTTGTCCGGTGTGCAATGCAAAGTGGCTCAGTATATTTCTTCTTTCAACATCTCAGTCGTTCATGTCAGGATGTAAATCTGTTCTTACAGTTGTTTTTCTTACTATTGGAGCCATGTATTGTGACTTCCACGAAACTACAGAACCCTGTTTATTAATATTTATGTGAATAAAATATTATCTGTAATTTTTTATGGAATTTTTATTTTGCATTTAATTTCATGAAATTGAATGTAACATATGCCGAAATTATTCTATGGTGAATTATTGGGAATCATGGAAATTTATATTACATGATTACTGTAAGGATTCTTTTAACTGAAAAATATATGAAATATTTTGTCGTAATTTTTCACGTGCAATATGGGTAGAATTACAAAAAATATGTGTCTGCTTAATTATCCTTTTTAAAGCCATTTTCATATAGGCTCTTGCTTCAAATAAGACTATTATTTAATCGTGCAATATAGGGTTCTTAGTTCCCATGCTTTTGCAAACCATTCGATAGAAGGCTGGACTGTCTAAGAAAGTTACATCCTTGGCCAATTTCATATCGGTTGTGTATTTTAATGAAGTACAACAAACTCGTCATCAAGTTTCTGTGGAAGCTTAGAAACTGCCAAGGAACAAAGACGCGTGGAGCGATGTCTGAGCGCTTGCGGCAAGTGCGAACCGCCGTCCTGTCTTCCGCCTCGCATTGCCGCCTGCCACGTGCCTTGCACGTGGTCTTTAGTTTCCTCTAGAAAGACCTCACGTTTATATCTCGCCGTAGCTCATAACTCCTTTAAAGTGTATATGTAGATTTGTTTGGAAGTAATTTATTTCGGTACTATGAAATTTCTGATGCTTCTTGACAAGATTTATGAACACAAGTTAGATGCTTAGATAACATTTTTAGCAATAAATTCAACTTTCAATTTTTGAACAAGTAATTAACTCACTGAAATAAGTTCAGGATATATTATAATTTGTGTGACGAGTAGAGACGAAGTCCCTCCCCTGTTCAATACAGTGTGTGCATTTACATACGTGTTCGAGATCTCAGTTTACATCTTTATGCCATGATATTATTGTTTGCGATAGTTACGAATCATCAAAAAATAGGTAATTTATTGTTTTCGATAAAGTTTTAAATTAAATTATAGCATGAAAGTTATTTGAAGTCACCTACTTTACGTTGAGATCAGATGTGGCCTTTCAAGGTTTACTCCATGCGACTGCCATCTTGCAGTACTCTGCATAATGACCGAAACAGGATAATTTCGCCAGCGTCTCCTGCTGGACTTAATAGAATCATCAATCCTTAAAGAGTAAAAGTGCTCATTCGTTCATCATTCCCGCGCTACCAGGTGACATTAGTAAACCTAGCAAAATTCACGAAAATGCCCAAAATGCATCGTGTGTTTTTGCTTAATCCGTCTTTCTTCCTTGGCAGTGGGAAATGTTTTAATTATAGATTAGGAGCGAATAAGAATAGTTGTAGAGTTGGAATTCGAAATAGAAAAAGAAGTAATGGAGTTAGGTCTTCACACGAATAAGAAAAGAAGGGATATGGATTACCAATTTTCGAGGAACCGGTCAAGTCCGGCGCGTCCAAATAGGAGTAATTCTATTTGCACTAAAAAACTTTGCGTAGGCACAGGGGTCAAAGTCTCTTCTTGGGACGTTGGATGTGCTAGTGTCCACCGGGAGTCTCTCTTTTAACGACCCGTCCAGAAAAATCGGACCCCTTGCTAGCAACCGTAGATATAAGAAAAGGCAGCATGCCTAATTTCAAAGAAAAATGTCGAAAAACACAAAATGATTGGTACCCAAGGGGAGGAAGAAGCAAGAGTGAAACCTAGTGCTTAATAATCGTCGAGGAAGACGCGCGCGCTGAGCCGTCGAAACGCAAGGCTGGCAGAGGGTGAGCAATCACTGCTCCAGCGCTTGCAGCAGTGCGAGCCGCCGCCCTGTACTCCGCCTCGCACTGCCACGGTGCCACGTGCCTCACACGTGGGCGTCATGCATCCACCATGACCCATATTCACGGCAAGTTTTATATTATAACTTATCACTTTCATTTGATTTGATTTCTTGTAATTGAAGCTGTTAAATTTTAGTACTTTTTTATAAATTTGCAAGAAACATTAACTTGACTGCGTTTGAATTGATGTATACCTATATACTTTACTGCTTCATTCAGCTTGATGTGAAATTACGTTAAAATGATTTTTAGTTTATGGAAGTTTGATGAAAATGTTTCGGAGAAGAATTAGATTATTAATCAAATCTCCTTTTTGTTTAATGTTTGATCGTGCTCAAAAAATGCCAGATGTTTTCTGTTGGGTTCTATCAGGTGTTCACAGGCTCCGATGATCAGCAATCTCACACACTGCAGTACTCTACAGCGTGGTTACGACAGGGCAATCACATCAGCGTTGCTTGCTGGTCTTCCACAATTCCAAGCGCTGGATGGAGTGCGTAAGAGAATTCTTGAACTCTGCCATTTTCTGGGAATGTTCTCATACATTGTGATGCCCTCGCACTATTCAGTACTCGCCGTTCAGTTTCTTCAACAAATTCTGAAACCGGACCATTAATGTCACAAACGGATCTTGAATATTTTTGTCTCGCTTGATTAAAGGCTCGAAATTAAAAGCATAAGGGAAAACATGGGTCATGTTGGTTGTTTCAGACGGGTCGGTGTGGGTAGTTTCAATTCGCAGTACTCTGAGAAATGTTTACGACAGGGCGATCATGCCAGTGCTACCAACTGGTCTTTTCCTCCACCCAGCATGGGAATAAGAGTCAGTATCTGTAATTTCGAGTCCACGCTGCCCCCTGCCTTCCATCTTCGCAAAGAAAACGCGAACACGTTCTACTGGCTCAGCGTGGGGTTCTTCCTCCAAATATTTTAATTTCCTTTAATGGTGTTAATTTTTGGAGTACTTTTAATTATCAAAATAATTTTCCAAAGACATTGAAATGAAAAAAAACTTTTTTATTGATTTTTTTGTCAGTGTTGATCTGAGAAGACATTTTTGAATTAACGATAAGTTTGGTAGAAAAAAATTATGAATTCCTATGAAAGTTAATTTATGGCGATTCAAAAGTATGGAACATATATATTTTGATAATTGATTCATACTTTGGATATTTCTTTCTGTAGTGCCTTTTCCTTTTAATATTTTATTTCGAAAACTTTACTACTTCAAAAGATTATCTGAATTTTGTTCATGGCTCGGTGGTAATTGGTGATGGAAGAAGAATAGTAAGAGCCCTGAAAACGAGTTAAGGTAAATTGTCTTCACAAAAGGTAACAGACAAACTTATTTTATAAAAAAAATCATGGATGAAACACATCTAGTGCCGAAGTTGTCACGGGCAGTCAATGATGAAGTACTCTTCACCATGTTTCAACAGGGCAATTCGTAATGACAGGTAGATTCCTGTTCTCTTTCACTTGTTGTGACAGATTAACGCAACGGGCGTGAATCTGTTGATCATCGATGTAATTTTTTTCAGATAAGAACAGCCTTGTGTGAAAGAATTTTCTTGAATCAATGTGCCAGTGTTCATGGAATGAACTCGTGCGCGATTTTCCGAAGAGTCGCCAAGGGCCCAGCGATGTCCGCTAAGCGCCTGCGGCCAGTGCGAGCCGCCGCCCTGTGCTCCGCCTCGCACCGCCACTGTGCCACGTGCCCCACACGTGGGCTAAGTATTCGCAACTGTGACCTAAAGTTAATTTTTAATATTCATTTTTTAATGTTTAATTTTATATTTAATGATTTTGTATTAATATGTATTATATTTTTGATTTATTTTTTTAATACCACGACCTAATCAGACAAACTTGAATATTTAAATTTTGATTCTATTTGCTTTATATAATTTAGAGGATATGAAATATGGTTCATAATATTTGTTTACCGTGTTTATTTCGTTTTAATTTAATGCCATCAGTGTATGAATGTTAATGAATTAATAATTACTAAAAAGTGCGACGCTATTGAATACATAAAAAAACAGTTCTTTGATCAAACTCACGATAATGGTCACATTTTTCGAACAGAAGTTTCTATAATTCCTATTCATGTTCCACATTGCAGTACTCTGCAACCTGCCTCCAAACAGGGCAATCTGCCAGCGAAACCTGCTGGTCTTCCCTCAGAACCCACTTGGGGCACCAAGGCTTCCTCATAGATAGCGTGGTCCTTACTCAGCGCGGACCTTTTGGCTTTAGAACTCGTGGTGTGTAGAACGATCATTACAACCGGTCGTTCCTCGCTTTTCGTGCACGTCTTCTTTCCTTGATTGAAACCTATTAATGTGATCCTCAACATAAAACTAAAACTGAAATAGAACAGAAACCTCCCTCCCCCATGACAGTGATTAAGGTAGAAGAATTGAAACCAGGATATTCGAAAGTTAGAATTGAAGGGGCCGGGACAAGATAGTGCTAACCCCCTTTTCTGTAATTTTCATCAGCCAGAGGAAGATCGAACGTTTTTGCAAATTCTGACGTGTCTTAGTTTTTGTGTACACTTCTTGCTGCTCCTTACACTCATACTGTAGTTCTATAAATACATTTACAGAGTTTCGGTTCTATTTGTGTTTTTAGATATTTTGTGATATTTATTTTTGATTTATGAAACGGGAGTTAGCACCATCTTCCCCCGCCCCTAAGTTGAAGTTTGTCCTAATTGATTTTGTGAACTCGGGTCTTGTTTGGATGATCAAGAGATTGAAGGCGCCCGCCGCGTCGTGACAGAGCGCGCCGCCGCCCTGTCTCCCGCCGCGCTCTTGCCACATAGAGGGACCGGCGCTAGAGAACGTCCCCCTGACCCAACGCCGAGCGCTGGGCGCCGTGTTCTGCGATGCGCATCCGGTATATTCCCAAACTAAAAACATCTCCCTCCGGTCTCTCTCAATCTCTCTCTCTCTCTCTCTCTCGATCTCTCTCCGGTACCACGAGACGTCGTGACGGCCAATGTTTTCAGTTTGACAATTATACTCCGATTGAAACATAGTGGCACTTCAAGGTCACGATCTGGAAGGAGAGGGGGACATTGTCATTAAATCGGGAGTTCCAAAATGAACAATTTAAGTCGTAACGAAGCTCCCGATTGGATGAGTGTCCTCCCTCTACGTACAGCTAGTGTCCTTGAAGTGACACTGTGTTTAAATAAGTACAAAGTAAGTTGATTCATATTTCGCGCCCAATCGCCAGGGACATCCTTTAGCGCCGGTCGCCATACGCGCGTCGAAGCAACGCGCGAGTCGGTGATGTGTTTCAGTGTGCTGTCGTCGTCCTATTTTCGGAAGTAACTTTCAGTTCAAATATTACTGGCTCTACTACCTTTCATGCAATCCGAATAATTGGCCTGATACGAACCTGCTTGGAGTTTTCGATAAACTTATAACAGCTCATAACATCCGCCATTAATGGTTTCGTAAAAAGAATAGTCAAAATTTGCTTTGGATGTATGAACCATTCTTTCCCGCGTAGTCTGAATTGGGTCCTGATTGAAACTAACAAATGCGGTTTCAATGCGGAAGTAAGACTGAGATAGAACATACTCTCTGCCGCATGGCAGTTATTAAACTAGAAGAATTGAAATTGGGATTCGTGAGTTGAAGTTGAAGAGATCAAAAGACCAAACACCTCAATACAATGCCCATAAGCAAAGCCCAGGTCTTATGATTTTTTTAACATTCATCATGAAAGTTGTGTTTGAAGCGATAGTTTTGTTACTGAAAAAAGTTCGAAAATTTGTTAATACTATGATTCTCCAAAATTAATTTAAACAATCATCGATGTTTTTATCAGAATAAAAGAGTAGAAGATGATACAATTAGAATATTATTAAGAAAGTGATTGGCATAGCCAAAGATTTTTTGATTTACCAGCGATGTGTATGCTCAAAGCCAGTTCACAGATAGGAATCACATAGGAAACATATAAAATATAACCTCGTAAGTTTCTTCCATTGCCTAAAAAAACACTAATCCTAAATTATATCTATCATATTCTGCCATATATTTTTTTTTCATTTTTCATTTTTATTATTTTTTTGTAGTGTACTGTAGCAGCCACTTTTTTATTGCTGAAATTCACTAACAAACTCTTTCATTCTACATAGCACACTCTCTCAATTTCACATTATACTTTCAGCAATATAACATAACTACAATGGGCCTTCTTTTCCCTTGATAGGAAATATAGCCGTGTACTAATGTAGAGAATATAAGTATAAAGTAAAACTAGGAAGTCCATATAAGACATTCCACCCTTTTTTCATCTTATAAATAATGAATGGGGTGTCGCGGCCGTAGCGAAATGTCGTTTGCACATACTGTTGCATTCATGTGCTCGTTAACCCTGTTCACTTGCTTTACTACAAAGCGACAATGCTTCCCTTTTTATGGCACTTGCGAGCAACCTAAGCTGAGCCACACCATGCCCATGGACTTGCATGTACTCGCACTTCTCTTCCTGCAGGTGTCCCAGTGAATCTTTATTCATCTGGGGTGAATACTGCACAAATAAGGGTGAATACTTTCAACAAGATAATATAACACATTCACACAGCAGTTCTTATGATCAAACATGCATTATCTACCTCTCTTTAATACAGACGGTTAATAAAATGCTTCTACACGCACATACACTTGCACACAAACACGCATATACGTTCAAATACATATTCACGTACACATGGAAAAACAAAAATTTACACACAAGCAATGAAATGGATTAATGCATATAACTACGAGTATATTACAAAATGTTGAACCTTCGCCCATCTTTCTCTTGAGTAATTAATATAGAGTAATTATTTCGATTTCGTAAATTAAAATAAATGTGGAGAACGTTTAGATTATTTGTAATTTTTGGTCTGATGATTAACTGCTTTAAATATGAGCAGAGGGTCGATGTACTGTCCGCGAACTTCTTGATATTCAAGATCAGTCTAGAAGTGAAAGAAGGCATTATATACGTTTCAACGGAGAGCAGTGCTGAAATCAGCAACGATAGAAGGAAGAGAAAGGAATAAGAAGAAAAGAAGAAGTTTTAATAGAAGAAGAAATAGTGGTAATAGAAAAAGAAGAAGGGGAAGTAGTAGATGAAGTAGATGATGAAGATGAAGTAGAAGACGATGAAGATGAAGAAGAAGAAGAAGTTTTAATAGAAGAAATAGTGGTAATAGAAAAAGAAGAAGAGGAAGTAGTAGATGAAGTAGAAGATGATGAAGATGAAGAAGAGGATGATGAAGATGAAGAAGAAGTAGATGATGATGGTGAAATAGTAGTAGTGGACGAAGAAGAAGAAGAAGTAATAGAAGAGAGTGCGCGTGCTGTGGGCCTGTCCTCAGGCCGCCTGTTGTGCCGAGCGCCGCGCGCACCATTTGACGGAGGCGCGGACACTCAGGGCGACGTGTCCGCCGCCTACGACCAGCGCCGGCCCTGGCCGCGGCGGACCCGCCTTGCCGGTGCGGACCCTCTGCCCCACTCAAGTCGCTCTCGAGGGGCGTGGCCGGCGAGTAATGATCGGCGGGTGAATAGGAAGTCCAATTATCGCCTGATTTCTCCCGGTGGGTGAATGGGGTTTGGTGTGAAAAGGCGGCTCCAAACATTCGATATTCGACGAGCAGCGAGCGCTTGCTCGACGAATCTCGTAGTGTGAATGAGTTGCTTGCCAATTGCCGAACGACGAACAATCCGAACTTTCCATACCTAACGCGTGTCGGTCTTTTGGACACATGAAACGAAGCGAACGTTTGCCGAGTTCATCAGCTGCTCGAGTTGGCCGAGCAGTAGTTCGCTACTCGGCGAATGCTGAATGTGTGGAGCTGCCTTTAGGATATATTACAATCGCTCCAGTGTAATGAGTCTTTCTAGAGTAAAATCGACGGTCGCATTAAATTTCAATATTAAGAATTATAACACCACATCAAATGATCTGAATTTATTCACGTGCAGCCTTTGTTATTCTAGCAGGAAATCGATCGAATTATAAACGTAAGAAAATCGGTATCCAATTACTAAACAATTAGCTTTTTTACATCTCGGCAACATCGCAGTATCTTCAAACTGTTGCCGATACAATATTACGGAAGCCGTAAAGAAAAAATTTGGAAATAATTTCTAACTATTTATTTTTAAAGTAACGGAAGTTTGTGAAAGTACTTGGAAGACATGGGATCGCAATAACTAAAATCGTAACATTTTCTATCATATTGCTTCAAAATTCACAGTTACGTCGCCGATGGAGCATATAAGGTTGTGTCAACTGTTGTTATAAGGAAAAGCAAGGATTGAATGAGAACCGAAAAAGTTTGTTTTAATTTTGAACGAGAGGGTATCTCCTCGATGGAAGAGGAAAAACGAGAAGGTACAGCTCGGGGACCCGGGTGCGCCAGGCCCGTGCCCACTAGTTGTGAGCCCCCTGGGTCCCTAAGTGCTTCGTGAATTGTGCAATGCAAGCACTAGGGCGCTCTATTCAGAGGGTGACGATTAGACATGTTTTTTATTGAGCTGAGACTCCCTGAGTGGCGATCTTGTTTTTTACAGATTTGAGTTTTTCAATGGTGAATATTGCTATCTCAAATCAGCAACTCAACTGGGAATATTCACTGGAGCGACTGTGACATTGATGTGTACACATGAATTCTCTTGTTCCTTATTATTTGATACCCGATATTGACATCCAATGTTCCCATTTTATATTATTTACTTTTAATTCATTTTGCATTATGATTACGGAAGACAATGATTCTGTTGGTCTAAAATTTTATTTATTGTTTTTATATATTTCAATTTGTGCATTTTTATTAAATTAAAATTGCTTATGGTAAATATCTTTGAATATAGGAATTTTACCTATCAAATCCAAATAGAATGCCAAAAAACACGAATGCCAAAATAACTAATGGTCAGTGAAGAGGCGTTCTAACGTCTTGTAACCCTAAGTAGGTATTCCTGTACTACGATGTACAAAGGGTAAATAAAAAATCAAAATAGCTAGTTTCGCGTGCTTTAAAAATGCGATTTTTTTAAGGAACTAGAGTGTGTATACACTGTTGTACATTACTATAAACCTACTTAATAGTATACTTCCAAATGTGTAATGGAATGTTCATGAAATATCAACCCTGCAGTCCTATTTTATGCAATGAAATTCGCAGAAAAAAAGTGTGCACTTTAGGAGAAAATCCTAATGATGGGGTCATGAAGAGGTTTCCTTCGATGCACATTTTGAAAATGCGAGTATATTTATTAGTAAGTACTACTACTATTGTGAGTGATGGGATGTTAATAATTGTAAATTGTTATTTGAAGTTAATTGGCAATTGATTGTTCATTAAAATGTAAAGATATGAATTCAGATGTGATCATTACAGTAAGAAATAAAGTTTAGTGTGATTGCTGGATTAAATGTCAATCAGTTAAGTAAACGATAATTTCACTCATAATTTAAATTTTTTATTAATAGTTATTTCAATATCTTAAGTGTGAGATCCCCTTAAGTATATGGCATCTAAAAATACATAGCTACAAAAAATATTTTTAACGATTATTTCAAAAGTCAAAATTGCATGTTTAAAGTTCTCAAACTGCAATATATATGATTAGATATAAACATGTTATTAAAGGATTACCTGTAGCTACTTAAGGTTATGTAACACTCACAAAGTTGTACGTGTGGTGTTATAATTCTGACTTTTAAAATAATCGTTAAAAATTGTTTTTGTAACAACTATGTATTTTCAGATGTATACTGAAGAGAATCTCACACTTAAGAGATAGAAACGTCTATTAATAAAAATGTAAAATTATTACTGGGATCATGGTTTAGTTAATTGAGTAACAAATAACTATAAACATTTCTAGACAATGGTATTTTAGGGAGGGTCATGGTCCAAGTTCGAGGTATGAATTCAAAGGATTACGAAAAACAGAAACAAGATATCTGGGTTTATTACGCATTTTTGGACCTAATGTATGTGAATCTAAATTTAATTTTTTACTTATTTACACATTTAAACATTCGCAAACATACGAACTCTTTCATACACATCCTTATTTACATGGACATTCTTTTCTTCTCATGGAAAAAACAATTTTACCATGCGTGGCCTCTAAACAAGAGGAGTCATGTTTACTTACAGATCATCTCTTGACAATGCTTTTACCAGGTTAGTTTATGTATGAATGGATTTAAATATATAAGGATTACTTAACAGTAAAATTAATTTAGTCACACTGCAAATTTGCATTTCTGAGAATTATTCATCCGCCTGCAATGAACATATTTGCTACCTGATTGCTTGATTCTGGAAGTTTACAGAATTATTATAGAATGACTTGCTTATTGAATTATTGTGACGTTAAATAATACAAATGAAATTTCAGGTTCATGGATCTGCTCCATTAGCATCAACTAATAAAATATTTAAAAATAAAAATTCCATTTTATTAATGAATTTTGAGTTCCTCCTGGCAATAGCAATTCATTAGAGATTCATTAAATGATTTATCTAAATACAAGAATGTTAGGAATCGTTGATTCTAATTTTTAATGAAATGTGCAATGATGATTAGATGGATTGGGTTGAAAACGGCCAATAAAATTGATTTACTTGGATTCAATCAACCGTTTTTGTTAATGGTTTCACAGCACCTCGCCGTACAGTTGAGCGAGAAACTCGCAAAAAATATGTTCTAATCTTCTATATACTAAAATTACTATTCTAAAATATATTGAGTAACTTATCTTAAACGTAGGTAATGGAATTGATAAATCAACGAGGTTTTGTTCGATTGTTACATTCAATAATGAATACATTATTTATTGGAACTAAGGAAGCGTAACTCTACGAAAGCATTGCTGAAAAAAAGAAGTTTGGACAAAAATTGAAGAAATATTTGGAATTTTGCAGAAAGAGAAATCTTCTCAACGGAAGGGAGAGGGCGAGAAGAAACGGCTCGGGGACCCGGGAGCGCCAAGCCCGTGCTCACAAACTGTGAGCCCCCTGGGTTTCTAAAGTCCTTCACGATCTACGAATGCCTAAAAATTATGTAACTTATAGAAATACGGAATAGTAGGCATTTGAAGTTCTTACTAGAACCGAATACATGAATTGGACGGAAAGAGAGCATCAAAAACGTGTTGAAAGCTTTCCAACGTTAGGATCTCACATGAAGTCAGTAAATTGCTGATAATTTTAGTTCAAACCATGAAATCAGATAAATTTTCAAAATGGTAGTATTTGAAATTCCGTTACTTGTGCATGTATGTTATACTAATCAGAACTGTGGCAATGTCTTACCACTGTTTTCAGTCAACTTTATCATTTGATAAGCAAATGTGCGATCACTAATGAAAATGCCAACTTGCATTCAGCTGATAAATATCTTAACCTCACTCCATTTTCGTGGCGACCCAACATTGTCATCATTTAACTTAATGGCGTCACGTTAATACTGTAAAAGGAACATTAATTTCATATAAAAACATGGGCTTAATATCGGCATAAGACTTGAATGTTAGAAAAACCTTAAAAAGAAACTTTTTCAAAGAGAATTTTGTTATCCAGAAATATTGTTATAAATACATGAACCCCTTATCCTGAATGGACTTGAAAAATCATAAACTAAAACTATATATTACTTAAATAGGATGTTATGAATCTAAAACTGTTAATCTTACATTTGATGTTATCAACCTTCTTCAACCTGAATTAAAACAACACAACATACGGAAAAGTAAATTTCACGGGAAAGTAAATTTGAACGTATACTGCAGATCTAAATTGGGAAGAGAAAAACATATTTTCAGAAATGTCGAAGCATATCAGTCTTCACAAAGGCATGTTATGATATTGTAATATTTCAGAACGAAATTATTCCCAATAACTCTTCAAATTCTATGGTTAACAATGCTTCTTCCAGACATTCTACACAACTGTGAGCATTTTAATAGATAAACATACAAACACGAAAACAATGTAAAAGAGACTTTTCAGCAGGTACGAGACTTCAGTCTTTTTTAAAGTTTGATCCTTAAAATGTGATATAATGATTCCCTTTATTTTGAAGTGGATGATTGGTTAATTTGCTAATGCTGCAATCTCCTGTTATCTTCTTAAAAGTACATCATTACGACTTTCAAGGAGTCATTTAACACTATAAAACTTTAATCAATGAAAATCGTAAACTTTTTACTGGCAAAAACCAGTGATCGGTAGCACATATGCTTCGGAAATTAAATAACTAGGGATTTGTTAAGCTTATGTACCAGTTGTTGAGTGTTTTCTTCACACTTCAAGGAATCTGCGTCTTAGTTGTCATACGTTTTTTTCTGAATGTGATGAACCTTATCGTAATAAGGTTACCAATTAAGGATCAAGTCAAAAAGAAAAGAAAGAAGGTAAAAGTAATGAAAACTTATTCTACTCAGCCAAATCGATGCCACTGCTGCTAACTTCATTTTCTGGGGGGTCATTCAAAACATCTAAAGCATCGTTGACGATGCGACCAGTCAGCTCATCATCAATGGCCGACGCGAGTGACTGCTCCGATGACGTGGAAGATGTCAGATTTTCTCCACGTTGTTGCTCGGGTATGTCGTAGCCAGCTGAAGCGCTTCGTGCTTGAAACATGTCGTGATAACATTGCAGATTGTTGCAAAAATTATCCAAGTGCTGTTCAAGATCAAATGATCTTCCATATTCACCTGTGAACATAAGAATGAAGTTCGTGAAAGGGTTTGTGAATTAAGAGCTTGTATTTAAAAAAATATGGTATTCTAAACGTGAATGACAAATGTGAAATTTCAAATAATTTTTTCTCAACTCACCCGGTTCTCCTTGTTCAGCATATCCACATATGTATTTACAGGGGTCTTCAAGCTGATCTGACATGTCCTGCGCCATGTAACAGTTGACATCATTCACTGTGACATTTTCTTCATTGACTGTGATACCATTACATCCTGGATTCGACACTGGTGGAAAGAAATAGTGATCAACTCCTGGCTGAAGGTGGTCATTTACTGTGAAATAACTGCAAGTGCAAATTGGCTCTTGAGGATGAAAGGTGTTTCCTGGATTTAGGTAGGGTTCTGAATCAAAATTTGCTGTACCTGATTGGCTTGGTGGCAGAGGATTTTGAGCGCTTGACTGCTGACTAGAAGGTTCTCCGTGGTTCTGGTATCCTCCGGGAGCTCCTGGCAACGCAACATTGGAAGTTACGGAACCATTTCCCTGTTGAGTATAAGATGGCGCCGCTCCAGAAGATGTGTTGGTCAAGGGCATGAAGTTTTGCCATGAAGGACCTCCTATATAAGAAGTGTAGGGCCCATTTTGAGTGTAATACGTTGTGTAATAACCTGAAGGCCAAGTTCCCACCATGGGGACACCATACGAGTATGTCACATTTTGGGAAGTTCCGAAGCTTTGCCCGTTGTTGTAAGGGTACGCTGCATACTGCATTCCCGCCGCGTAGTATGAGTGCGGACTAACGTACTGTGGCTGAGATGAAGGCTGATTAACTGTGTGATAACTGTCACCAGCGGGTGCTGCATACGGTGGAGGCGGATCAGCATAGCCATAATTGCTCGCTAGCGTCTCTCTGGGCCTTTGGTATCCGTAGGTTGGCTGGGTGTAATAGCATGCCGGGTAACTTTGGGAAGGCCCCGACAAGACGACGCCCATGACGGGAGAGGGCGTGACTGGCTGGGCGTAACCCGGCGGGCCTCGCGCTTGCGAGTGGGCCGGCGGAGGCGCGGCCGGGCGCGGGAAGCGGACCTGCACCCCGGCGCGGTACGACGCGGCGTGCGCGGGAGGCGCGTTGAAGTGCGGGCCCGAGTGCGCGGGGGGCGGGCGGAAGTGCGGGGCGGCCGGGGGCGTGGCGGGCGCGTTAGCCGCGTGGGCGGCGGGGGGCAGCGCCCCGGGCGGCGGCGCTCGGCGGCGGCGGCGGGCGTCCGGTGACGAGGCGCGCCTGGCCTGGCCGCGCGGTGGCTGCTGGGAGCTCACGTGGATCTGCACGTTGAGGTGCGTTCGGAGGGCCGCCGCCGCCGGCGGCGGCGGCGCTGGTGACGACGGAGCGCCTTGCTCCAGCTGGCGGCTGCCTCCTGGGGCGGGCAGCGCGGGTCGCGAGTTGGGGGCGATGGCGGAACGCGCCAGACTTGACACTGTGGTTGATGCTGGCTGCATTTCGACGACAGGGAGCAGGCAGTATCTCATCTCAGGCTCTGGTCTCGGCCTGCCTGGAGGGACCTGTAGAAGAAAACGCGAAAACGCTATCATATCGTTCAAGATTTGTTCTCTATTGTTGCGCTCTTTCTGAAAAGAGTATATTGGAGGAAACAGTGCCTAATATAATGACATGAATTTCTAATATTAACAAAGAGTCGTAAAAATCTATACTAATAAAAGTGAATTCAAGGACATGTAATCGACATCGATTCCACAAAAATAAGTGTATGAATAGATACGAAATATTTACAGGCTCTTCTTCAGGATTTGACACAGGTCCTTGCAAAGTTTTGTAAAGATTAATACAACACAAATGCGGAAAATAAATAATGTAAATAACATGCTGGTAGATGCACCACGGTCGTTATTTTTCGCCTGTCGCAAAGAGACGGGTTTCTGATATATTCCGCCAGAGGACAGCAGCGGTGCGGTAGAATCACAGAGTAAGCATAGGGGAATGGCCGTGTGACCGATCTCCATGAAAGTTGGCACATCTATGTGTTTTCATGGAGATTTTTATGCTGTTCATTTTTTGTAACTCCACTAGCAGGCACTGTAGCTTAAGATGGCGCTTCAGTTAAATACAATTCCCAATCATGGGAACCCAGCTTCATTATTGCTTCATTATTGCCGTGTGACGCGGGGCGAGGCCAAGGAGGCCAGGAGGAACCATCAATGCAAGAGAAGGGAGGGAAAGAGATAGACGGAAAGAGAGAGGGGAAAAGAGAAAGAAGGGGAGGGAAATAGAGAGAGAGAAAAAGAGAGGGATGGAAAAAGTGAGGGAAAAGAGAAGGGGAAAGAGGGAGAAAAGATACATGTAAAAAGAGGGAAGAGAGAGGGGGAAAGAGAATGAAGAAAAAAGGAAGAGATAGGAAAAGAGGAAAATATAGAGAGGGAAGAGAGAGGAAAAAGAGAGAGAGAGTTGGAGGTACGAGACAGGGTAAAAACGAGAGAGGGGAAAGAGTGAAATGGGAGAGGAAAAAGAAAGTTAAAAAGAGAAAAGGAAAAAAGGCGTAAAGACAGTACGGGGAAAGAGTGAGTAGGGTAAAAGAGAGAGGGATAAAAGGAGTGGAAAGAGATAGAAAGCAAAAGAGAGAGGGGAAAAATAAAAGAAAGAGATGGCAAAAAAAAGAAAAAAGATTAGAAGGGAGAAAGTGGAAAAAGAGAGGAGGGAAAATAAAGAATGGGGAAAGAGAAAGGAGATAAAAGAGAGAGAAGGGGGAAAGGGTAATTGAGAGAGGGGGGAGAAAATGACAGAGGGAAAGTGAGGGAGAAAGAATGAAAGCGGAAAGAGAGGAGGGAAAAGAGAAAGAATGGGAAGAGAAAGGAGGGGGTGGAAATAAGAAGGGGGAAGAGTGAAGGGGAAACGAGAAAGAGGGAAATAGAAAGGGACAGAGAGAGATAGAAAAGGAGAGAGGGAAAAAGAGAGATCGGGATAAAAGAGGGAGGGAAAAAACGAGGAGAAAAGAGAGATGGAAAAAGAGGGAGAGAGAATGAGGGAAAAAGAGAGCGAAGGAAGAGAGCAGGACAACGTCTGCCGGGTTGTGCTAGTAAATATATATCTAGAATTGCAGAATTGTAATTCACTGGGACTGATGTATGCGACGTAATGATGGTAGATGTGCAGGAGAAATTGACATGAAGACAAATGATTTTGAATTTTTTCCGATTGAAACATTGAATTTAAAGGTGTTTTCAATTAATTTCATTTTGTTATATAGTAATGAATAAATGAAATGTTACAAATTGTCGAAGATACAGAATGCCCCTCTAATAGAAAAAGAAATAATTAAGTACAATTTTGCTTATACATGATTGAACAGGTTTACAGAGGCTTTAGTACTTCGAGATCACCGTATAATACACTTAAACTTCAGATCTTGTTATTGAAGAAATAAAAGAGGTCATCTTCGTCAACATACTAGCTTTATTAAGATAGCCGGCTTTCGACGGCTTTGCCGTCATCAGCCGCATTGCAAGCCGTCGAAAGCCGGCTATCTTAATAAAGCTAGTATGTTGACGAAGATGACCTCTTTTATTTCTTCTTATAAGAACGTCAACAACACCAAATCAGAATTCCCACAATTCTTGTTATTGAGATGTCAAAAAAACACATTTGGAAGAAAATATAACTAAAAAAAGTATTAATGACTTATGAATGGAAATTTGAACTAAGGCAATTTGAATGTTGAGAAATATTACTTACAGGCTTGCTAAACATGGTCTTTGTCTCCTGTGAAGTTTCTGAAGTCCAGCAACGATTCCGAGTTGATAATTCTCGGTTAAGAACCTCGGGAATCTTTTGAGATCTCGCCCCTGAAAGCAGAGTAATAAATACTTAAAATATTTCGAAAGGTGTGACCATCATCTTTTATAGCAAGATGCAGTGCTACGAGTGACTGGCGGTAATCAATGTACAATTACAAAAGTCTGCAAAATGATATATTTTGTAAAAAATAAATGTATTTCTTAGAAACAACGAATTATACTCGCAAATCTAACCATCGAATTGTTCATTACAGTATTCAGACAGAGGGAAATGTCACGAACTATTTTGTTCTTCTCATTTTATTTTCGTTTTAGTCCTACGTTTCCTCTACATTTTAGAATTGCAAAAATGCACATAACACGTTTTGTGGAGGAAAACACTAATTCACATATTCACTGTCGCATTTTTTATTCGAAATACATCCCACGCTCGTTTGCGTAAAAATGCAAAGTTCTCTTAGCAAACACACTTTCTCAAATAAATTTTACTGTATATAATCGTATTGATATATTTTCTTACAATTGAAATGATATTTCAAACAAAAAAACCGAGCACAATGCAAGATACTTTTTAGTACGAACCGTACAAACAACACAAAATTATGCTCTTTGCCTACGGTATTCTGATTAATGACAATAAAGCCTGAATTTACGACTTCACACACTCGTTTTCTACACTTTTCGTAGCACAGTAGTTTAAAAAAATTGTTTTCGAGGGAAATTCGTGGACATTCTTTTCTGGACAATTCTTCTAGTCTTCATGAATATAACTTTGGTACGAATAAATCTCTCACGCATAAGGAACTATCTGCACTTCACATTTCACACGCGAATATTTGATCTATTTACAAATTTTACTCCCTTAAATAGTGTAATTATTTCAATGCACCCTCCTAACAGCACTGTTTTAGCAGTTCCCGCAAATTGAGTATTTTGCTCATCAAGTTACACTTATGCACCTGAAAAATAAACTTCATGCATAAAACTTTTATCACTCCTGCAGCACACAGATTTGGCGTTTGCAGCACAAATTCGCAGACAGAAGTTTTTGCGTACAACTTACCGTTCAAGTGGGACGGACGCTGTCGGTGCAAGTGCTACTTTTCTGTCTTCACCTTCCACATTTCACTTACGACCACTCCCAACAAGAGCCCGAACGACTATGCGCTCCGCGAGTGCCTTCGCGAGTACTTATCATGGCAACAGTGCGGTGGCTGCCGCTAGGGGCAGCAGCATCGAAAACTGATCGGAAACCCTTGTCAAGCGTGCTCTCTGGCGGCCGTCTCTCACGGTAACCATGGTATTTGCTGTATTACATGCGCAGGTTTTCTTGAGCCCTGGAAGACCTACCCCCACTCCTTTGCTAACATCACTTGAATTCAGAATAAATTATAACAAGGGGCGTTGTTGATCTAATTGGGTATCCATAAATGCTCACTTCTGTGCAATATCCGTGTATTTTGCATTGAAAAACGAGCTACTGATTCGATAGTCGATTCATCCTGTCGACCAAATAATCAAATCCCACTCCCATCTTGTGAAATGAAGGCCCAAGAAAACGTGTGCGGATAATACCACTTCATAAAATAATGCACCAATGAGCGACAATGCACAATGCACCAATCGAGTCCAAATATTCAAATTTGAAATGATTATTAGTGGCAACTGCAACTACTACAGCTACAGCTACTAATGATCCATAATGTTCGACATAAATCTAATGTTGGAGAACAAATCAACGATACTGTCTTCATGAACTAACAAAAGCCGAATTAATATTTTATTATCATTTCATATTCATGTAATGTTATATCAAAATGTTTCCAAACGATGTTTAAGTCGTAAATTTCAATTTTAATACAAAATATTTTGTTTTTCAATTTTATATTTCCATCTGACAATTAAAAACAACTGTGAGCTTTAACTCCTTTCTCAATTCCTTTGAAACTATGGGTGTGACATAAAAGTAAATTGAAAAGAGTAAAGGAATGGATGATCGATTATCTGAGGGAATGTTGTTTATCATTGTTATCTCTTTATTATTGTTAGGAATATTGCAACCGACTCTGTTACGTCTCGGGTACGTCTCTTAATTTTTTTTACTTTAACTTTTAGAGGAAGACAACACAACAGAGATAGTTTATCAACGCAATTGTTCAATGGGGTACTTCGTGGTGTCTCGTGACAAGCAAAAGAGTGCACGTTTGATTACTCGCTCGATAAACTTCCTATGATTCTTTTTTTTATTGCTCTGTGCAATTCTGTTTTAATACCTAGACCCTAATGTGGAGTTCCGTTTCAGTCATGGAAATAAATTGAATTCGACTCAGTTTGAACAAATCCTAACGATGAAAGTGTGTGTAGTCCCCTAGCATTTGCAGACTTCTGAAAAGTACGGGGTACCTCCATGAAAACTTGCACAGGTTGCTGGCGATTTTGTTATACTACGTACATTTTCGTAAGTGCGAAATAATAATTCATTGAACACAAGAAATTGTAAAGATAAAAATGTGTGTGCAGAAATGCACTCTTTCATGACATGCAGCTCGCCCTTAAATACTCTATTGTTTTGCAGAAGATGAATTGACATGGTTTGCTTCAGTATGTGAAGATTTCAATGATTTAATTTTGGGTTGGGGTTCTCCTTGAATTTCTTCGTCTGATTCCAAGAAATCAAAAGTCTGTCAAGATTCTCTCACTTAAGCTATAGAACACACCAAGGACGAATATTATTTAACATGTAGGTGAACATAATGAATCTGTAAAGAACAATTATAAAACGGGACAAGGAGTGCTCAGGATTTGAAGCCTGGATTTCAGCAATACAATCCCGTGCTTGCCTGCCACATATCGTTAGAGTAGGGCGCGCTTTATTAAACCAGTTACATACACACACACACACACACACACACACACACACACACACACACACACACACACACACACACACACACACACGCACGCGCGCGCGCGCGTAAACTCCAGCGCTTACCGAGGGGGCTCAGAGGCCGGGTGATGATTTTTTTCTACGGTTTAAATTTTTTTAGGAAGCAGAAAACCATTTATATTTTTTTATGATATGCTTTTTGTTCAAAATATGATGTCATATTTACGTGTGTTTGATATAATTTGAGTTGATACAGGGTATTTGAAGATAGGCCAATGATTTGGAAATTGGGAACGCATTATGCAAAAAATGTCAGTATCAATAAAGTTACATAATAATCTACTTATGTCGCAACTTATTATCAATGACACTATAAAGAATGAAAATAGATACTCAAGTTTAAATGTTGGATGAATTTTTACTATTGTATAACAGTTTCTCTACAATTAGAGACTATACTGGGCATCAATAGTGAAAATAAAATCCGTCCGTCTATCCGTATCTATCCATCTGCCTATGAACAACATTAGGGCCTAAACCGTGGACAGAATTTTCACAAAAAATTGATTTTCTATGATGAATCTGGCTGATGAAGCCTCTTCAATTAGAAACGGATATTTTGGTTTGGGAGTGTTTTAAATGAAACCCAAACAATATTTTCAATATTTCCTCTAAACATGTCTCCAATATTTTTTTTTTCTCGAATAGAACAAAGTACACTTTGGCGAAAGTCGATGAAAATGGCGAAGGTCAGTTTTTTAATAGTCAAAATTTTCGAAAATTGCAAAACGTGAAATTCTGTTCGGTGTTTTTCTACAACTACGATATTACAGATGAAGATCCTGCTTGTTAATGAAATCTATTCTTCAAAATGAGATCTTTAAATAAGATTATGTACATTTTTTTTAATAATAGTAATTTTTACGTGAAATAAAGGCAATTTTAAAAACAAGATTTTCTCAGAAACGGCTAAATGGTCTGAATAACATGACATATTTTTATTGTAAAGTAACCTTTTAGTTTTTAAAATAGTACAGAAATGGGTGTTCAAGGAGTATTAAAATTTTACGTAACCGTTCCAAATAATGCAAAAATGTGCAATAAATACTGTTGTAGCAGCTCTAGCTTACCTATAACTTTAGTTTGCCATACTTTACAGAAGATTATTAATTTTCGAGACAACTTCAAAAGTATTATGAATTTGAACCAATCACGTACTTAGTAAAGAATGAGCTGACCGCTATCTTAATTCTAACGTTCTCAATCCTCGGTTCGATATAAAATGCGCGAATTCCTGGCGCTATGATATTCCCGTCCGGCAATATAAAAACCGATTCTCCTTTACCATGCGGCCCATGTTATCTCCATTCCAACGAGAGTTTCAGCTTCACTCTATAGCTAATGGTGCCCACGTCTGGGAAAGGAAAGAAAGAAACAATTTTAATTCCGCACCCAAGGAAAGTTTCCGAACATTGACAAAACGCATTATCGAATAACCTCCATCCTTCCTTCCCATAAACCTCTGCGCACACACGGCACCACTCATAAAGTTCTCCGTTTCAAACTTTATATTCACTTCCCCCTCTGTTTCGTACGTGAGGCGTTGTTTCGAAAGGCGAAATGGGGTGGGCGAAAAGTTGGAGTGAGGGCGGGATCTGAGGAGCGTGCCGCCGCGCCGCGCCGCTGCTCGTTCGAGAGCTGAGAGGCGGCCGAAGACCGAAACTAGTGGCGCTACAACTGCACAAACTTTCTTGCATTACATGAAACGTTTGCAATTTTCGAAAATTCCGTGTTCAACGACAATGACACCGGGGCCATTGTTTATAGCGTCCTTTGCTCTACCCCAATTTTTTTATTGAAAATTTTGAGTCTTCATGTGCGGTACCTTTCAAAATCAATATACCCGTTTCAAATTCCCAAGATATCCAGATCGGCCGTATTGATCGACCGATCGATCGAGGAATATCAATTTTGGAGAAAATCGTCGGAACCGTTTAGGCTCTAGCCCTCACCATGGATGGTCGGACAGATGGATACATGTTTGGACGGACGAATGGTTGGACGGACGGATGGTTGGATGGACGAATGGTCGGACGGACGGATGATCGAAGGGGCGGACAGACAAGGGGAGGGACGGACAGGCAGACGGAAGGACAGATGGACAGACAGACTGAAGGACTGACGGATAGAAGGATGTACAGACGGACGGCAGACGGAAGCACAGACTAAAGGATAAACGGAAGGGTAGATGGACGGTCGGGCAGGCGGATGGACAGACAAGGACATTTGTCAAAACCAAATCTTAGGAATCACGGAGTCGGACTACACAACGTGTGGAAGGAAGTAATTTACTGCATTTATGGACAAGAATTGTCCATTTTTTCGGTATCAGGGGCATACAAGGCGACTTTTTATACCATAGTTCGCCATTTTTATCTCATTACGTAATTTTCTCTACACTATGTAATTAGAATGCTAGAAAGTAAAAATGTTACCCCAAGTATAGTAATATTTCGTAAAGAAGACTTGGCTGGCCTTTAGGGATCTTGTGTGCTCGCCTGAGTATTTTTTTCGGTTTAATTTCAAGCCGTATTGTATGGAAGTGCTTGTAATTTTCTGCAGATTCAACTTACTGTTAAATTTGATTCCCTGAGCAATTACTACATAATTCTGCAAACAATATTCGTAACTAAATGATTCTTGAGAACTTGCGTGAAATATTTATCTAGTGTTTATATTATTAAAATGATACGAATGAATTTAATTTACATCAGTTTGATGTTCGAACTGTTTATATTTACTTTGATAATTATTTGATTAACCCAAAATCATAAGTACACCGCTTTATATATTTCGTGATATTTTCTTTGAACATTTTTGCACTAAAGGGAGCACAAAAATATTGCACTCAATCCGTATCACGTGTTGCGAGAACTCACTGAAAAAGGAATGTCTTTCGCCTTTCATTAACTGAAATGAGGGATTTTATTTTTTAAGTGTATCTCCTTTATTTCACCCTTCTCTGATCGTTCGCCTGTTTTAAACTTTCCTGTTTATGTTTTAAACGCAGCTGTATTTGTTCTTCTCGTTCTTTATTCTCTCCTTCCGTTCCCAATTCATCATCGGGGGAAAAGCGAACAGAGTCCATGGAGTATTGTTATCAGGCTCGGCCGTAATTCATCCCAGTGTCGAAGATTTTTGCGATTCAAAAGTTCTCAGAAGCTGCTCCGTCTGCGGTGAGCGCTCGCATTCCCACAAAAACTTTCCCAAGTGGGCCACGTTCTCGTGAGACTTTGAGAGGTATCCGTAGGCGACAAGGCCTGGCTGATAACTTGAATCCCACTGGTTTCTAGGATCAACACTTCGGCGCAAAATTGAAATAACACTTTATTTTTATTATTAAACTTAATGGTTTGACTTCTGTAGCTCAACGGCAACATGCTTGTCATCTGCAGCATCGTTAACATGGAAGGACACTGCCTAAGGGCAGTGTGCCCACTAGCTATTCCGTACGCCAAATATTTATAAATAAACCTTTGTATGGAGACGAATTCTTGCAGCCAGTTATCCTGGCTGTATTTTTCCCTTAGACGCACCCAAATTTTTACTTTCCCCTTAGACGCACACAAATGAACTACCCTACCACACACCCTACCGGACGTGTTCCGGTAGCCCGGCTGGGGGAGATACCTGGAGGAAAACAATCCTAAAACGACGTGTATGTCGCCGCAGGATCGCACGTTCCAGCGAAGGAGAAACACCGCTGCATAGCATGTACTGTACTTACGGGACTAATGACCTAAGTCGTTTTGGCGCTCAGAATCAATATTTGCTCATTTAAATTATATTTTGGTACTAGTGTAGCATTTCTTTAGTGCAGATTTATTGTATTTTTAATTAATTTTGTAGATTTGGAATTTTAATATAATATTGATTCTAAATATATATTTTTTATTCTTTACATTTTATTCTCTACATTTTATGTTTTGACTAGAAGTGGAGTGACAAGTACGTTGAGTTGAGGTTCACAGAGACCCCAATAATCGTCCATTAACTCAATGAGACAAACCATAGGTATTTTCAACTGTTAAAAAAGTGTTGCATACGTGAAAAGTACAAAAAAGTTCGTTGAGGGGGTGAATCTTTTAATGGCGCATGTGAATTTTAAATTTACATTTGCTTCGAATCTGAAGATAGATCCTTCAACGACGGAGCATTTCTGCTATTTCTTGAATATAGTAACTATTGAGGGTATGTGCCCTAGTATGCACCCTTAAATAGGCTGCATTCTTGGGATTAAAATAAGCTGTCGTTAGTGCGTTACCTGACATTGCGACTTTTTTGGGGGATATTTATGACAATAAAAGTATCTAAAATTCACGTGTTCGTTTACTATCCTTACATTTTCTCCCATCCATACTTTAATGCAAGTGGCTGACTAAAACCCCATGAGGTTTCCACACCTTAAACTAACCGCAGGTCTTCTGACATCGCGTCAACAGTGAAGCAGTGTAATTTGTCGTCATATACAAGAGACAGTCGCACTTCTCTGAACGGAACTGTGCTGCCAGCGACTCCCCTCACAGGCCTTCCTCAAGGCTTCTCACCTGCGGGGAAGCCGGCGCGGCGGAGCGTCTGACGGCGGGGAAGGTGTGCGTCACCAATGAGCGAGCGTGACCGGCGGGTGTGACGGGAGGGGGGATCAGCGCGCCAATGGAGGCGCGCGCTCCGGAAGGTGCGAAGCCCTCGGTGCCCCGCCTCCTCTCCGGCGCCGCCCGTGGTGACCTGGCTTCCTACGAAACTCCTCCTCTTCCGGCCGCTGGGTTCGACGGCGGAGGCGGCGGCGGGGACGGAGGTGGAGGACGCTGCCTCATTCTCCGACCCGATTGACGCGCTCCTTTGAGGGTTCCAGAAACCACACTATGCATGCGCGCGTTCGCTAAAACCCCGGAATCGTTCGTCAAAAGGAAGCTGTAAATCGGGTCTCCCAGTCCTCGCCCCCTTCGCCAAACACTCAGCTGCTTGAAAACCGAATCTAGCTTCAAAATCCTTCTCCAGTGTTGTGTTTCAGAGCAATCTACCCTAATATTCTCGTTGGCTTGTGCCGTGAGGGAGATTATTCGAAGACACTCTTTTCTTTAAAGGTTTTGTTCACATTTGAATAATCTAAAAAACAATTTGCTGATTAGAAACAATTAAAACAATGAATTTTCGTGTTTACAGTTGAGTTCGCTTACAAAAATATCGCAGGTATGATTTTCAGGTAAACCATGGAATTAAAAACATCAAAAGCATAGAATTTTGTTGACGCTCTTCAATTGTTTTATAGAAAATTCTTTGATATTGGCGATTTTTTCTAAATGAAATTTAATTTCAAAATTAGATCTTTAAATATTTTAATGCAGTTTTTGAAAATATAAAACGTTTTCTTGTAATTCGAATCAGTTGAATTCTAGTTGTGCTACAGAATTACCAAGACTTTCGCGTATAGTTTTCTATTCTCTGAAGTCCGGGCTAGAATATTGGTTTTTCTTCCCTCCTCTTTTTTCCTCCCTGTTTCTGTTCATTGCCAATAAACATTCAGTGCCATTCGCGGTTCCTGCCGCTGGGACCATTCCCAACAAAGAGCACATTCGCGCTCCCCGAACTTCGCAGACACCTTTCTCGGCCTTTTTTTTTTTTCATATTTCTCCGTGGTATCAATTGGACCAATCACGTTGCCATTGTTCTGGGTGTAGAGATATATCCAGGTCTTCAATTGCACATACATCTCACTCACAGTTGCTGTCTGGCCAAGAGATTATGGAAGAATTAGGGTTCAAATGGCAAATAGAAGGATCTTTCAATGCCATCCACGTCACGCACATATCTTAAAACGTTCATGTCAGAATAGTAGTTGGGGAGAAAGGTGGGGGCAAAACCAAAAAGTAGCCTACACCCAAGAGAACAGGGGACTAAAAATAGTTAGATAAAATCTGTGATATTGTTGCATCACTAGATTATTATTCTAATAATACAAAGAAAATGTCAGGTTAACTGTATATGTGAGAGAATGCACTTTCAAATCAACAGCACTACTACTTTCTCGTATACGTACGTATATACTGAGTAATAAGGAGGATTGAAAACGTTTGATAACCCTCGTACAACCACATTACTGCAGATATATTTTTTCTTCAAATGAAATTTGTTCTCTATAATAAGCACAGTTATGAGTGAATTGGGGGCAGTTTTAAAAACAAGATTTTCCCCAAAACTGCTCCAAAATTTTATTGAAACTTTTTGTATGGATTGCTAAATGCATTGAATATCATGACATATACTCCATTTCGGTGTATTCTTGTAATTTTTCAAAAAGTTCATCAATTTACTAGTATTTTTTGAATAATGTTCACTCATTATTACGTCATAAATATATTGTTATTCATATTACGGAGCTTCAAATAATTTCTCATGTCAGCTCTAAAACATTTGTGAAAATGAGCTCAATGTTGCGTATTTTCAGAAACGCTGAAACGACATTTTCACTAAAGCGGCTCCAAATTTTAAATAGAAATTTGCATATCAATTTTAAATTAAATTTGCATAATCTTCATTCTAAAATGTCCTTAAAGTCACATTTCAATTCTGCTCTTAGGAGTCCTAAAAGTTGAGACAAATGGGGAGAAAGGTCTTTTAGGTGCCGAAACGTAGCATTTGGGAAGAGAGTTGGACAAAAATGGAATAGCAGCCCAGACTAAAGAGATTAAGAATCTACCTAGTACGAGAGAGGATCTTTGCCATTTTGTTGCATCACAAGTTCATAAGTTAAATATTACAAAGAAAATGTCAGGATTTCTTGTGTGACGGTGCAATTTCACGTAGAAATCTAATCTGTAGAAATGGAAAATACTGGAATTCTATTGAACTGGAGCATCCGCATTAGGTAAATGAAAACGAGGTTTTTTAAGTCTCGCTAGATCTAGGTAATCTTTAAAATTTTTGTGTGAATTTCCTGTAATATATGAAAGCTGATTATTTTTGCGAATCTTGTGAATTAATGAGGGGCTTCTTTCTACCTAACGAACTCGAAAAGGAATTATAATTAACAATTCAATCAATTTATCTCGTAATCCTTTAGGGTATTGGATTCAATTAAAGTGTATTCACATATTTCATCCTTCGGATTTTCTGAGAATCGATCAAAACAATTCCATTTATGCGAAGCGTATCTCATCCAGCAATTACATCCCATCCATTTTGTAATTAAATACATCTCATTCTGCGTTGGATTAATTTTATTGTTTGGGTTACGATAACCCGTTCGCCGCGAAATCGCTGGGAAAGCAGTCTCGCTTTTGGGGAGCGCTGATAGTTTTAATCGGCAGTAGGTTAATTCTGGGGAATCCGCTTTTATACCCGACAATAAATGCCGGGGTGGCTGCATATAATTCCGCGTGGGGGAGCATATTCATATTGACGCAATGCTGCAGAGTGCCGGCACTCGCTCAGCTCCGGGAACCTGAAAGTATCGGAGGCCCTCGCGTTTCTGTCCATCTGCGCTGACGTGGCCATCGCTGTCACTGTCATTGTGACTGCATGACTGCGCGGATCTGACTGTCTGTAACGCCGATGTAATCAGGGACGTCTGCATTGCAGGCGGTTTTATTGCCAATTCCTCCGACTGATTCTGACTACTCTGTCCGTATGGGAGCTGCTTCATCGTTGTAATTAAAACATCCATTTCAGTAAAGATAAATGGAAATATTGAATATGATGTAACTGAAAAACTGCATATAAAGTTAAAAATATTTTTAAACTACTGATATTTTTGTTTCTTTTTTGTCACATTACTATTTACTAAACTTTGCCAATATGTTACATACGACTAGTTATTTTTACTGAAATGTACTCATTATTACGTCAAACATCCCTAGTTTAAAAATATTTTTAATTTTATGTTCATTTTTTCAGTAACATCATATTCAATTTAACTATACTGGAATGGAATAACATTAATTTTCGTTATAAGAGTCGTTTTTAATAAATATCTTTATTTTTAATTCATTTTGTTTAATTTTTTGGTGTATTCGCCTCTCGGTATATTGAATATAACTAGTATTTAATTATAATAAAGGTGTAGTTTACTGTAAAGTGTAAAATCGCCCTGTATAGTAGCATTTTTGTCTTTTAAGAAAATAAATGCAAACAAATATTTGAAAGACACAAATGAATTTTCCAATTCATATAAATTTGTTTCTAGGAATCTGAAAGGAAAATATTTGCAAATAGAGCCTTGACCTTAGTAATATGAAGTATTGAATCTCGTTTGTTTCTTTCGTTACCATCAGTCACAACAGGTCAGTAAACTTCGAAGCGAAAGCATTCGCGATTTAACATTTGGTTCCTCTATAAGCTCATTGTCTGTCAACATCTATATCTTACTTTGAATTCTCCCTTTTCTCATTTCTCATCTAGATATTCGACTTCCGTTTCCAAGAGCTGTGGACAATTTGTTTCCGCTGTTCCTGAAAAGGTTGTTCTGCGTGGCGTGCTTCTCCGAAATATCCTCCTGGAGGGGGGTAAAAAATGCCCCCTCGTCGAGGCGAAACGTCGCTTGCAGAGGAATGAGCCGACGTTTACAAATGCCCCATTGACTAATAGCCAGGCGGACGCGGGGATGGGGGTGGTGGTCGTTGCCGCAGGGTGAGGAGGGCGGGGAAGGGAGAGGGGGAGAGGAGAAACTTTCTGCGAGTTGGTATCCCTCTCAAGTAACTTTGACGGAAGCTGCGCAGGAGGTGGGGACGGCGGAGGCAGCGGTGGTGAAGGAGATGGGTGGCCATGTGAGAAAGCCAGTGGAGACTACGAAAAAGATAGCACTGATGCGTGGTGGTTGACGTAAAAGCGGCAGAAAGGGTATGATCTGGATCACAAATAAGTCAATAGTAAGTTTGCCACATGTTGCGGATGTAAACGTCCCCATTTATTTAATGTGTTAATTTAAACAACTAAAAGCATTTTAAATGTAAGCTTGGTTCTCAATCATACCTTCAAGAGGATTCTTCTTTCAAATTCTCAACTTTTAAATAGGTAATTTTCTAGTATGTAATTAATTTCAGAGTTTGCTATAATTTAGCCTACAATATCTGGGTTAGAATATGTGGATTTCAGATATTCTTTATCATACAGTCCTGAAACTAGAAAATAGTGTTATCTCTTATCATCGACGAATTCAATGGGTCTCGTCGGAAATTGAAAATTTTCTAAAATATCCTAGATCGGTCAGGGGTCCCATTTTCTCTCAAATGAAGCGGGATATTTTACTTTACAAGCAGTATTTCAATTCAATTGATCCATTTTACGTAACATTCATCCAACGCTAATTGTTACTATCATACATTCTCACAATTAAGAGGCGTCGACCATTGGTAGAAGTCATGAGGAACATGGACAAATGGGCCCAATTTCGGTACTAGGTGACCGTCAAGCACAAATTCGTATTGGGTCCTCCTCTGAAGAAAAAAATCCTCCAGACTTATTGAAAAGCACTTATAAAACACATTATAATAGAAAAAACTTTTTCTAGAATGTGTTGGTAGATGTACAATTTTTTAGTACAATATTGTTTGATTAACAAATTTCAGAGATACAACAATATTTTGTGACTGTTCGGAATATTTTATGGTATGTTTTTCCGGGTCGAGCACCCCCCCCCCATGGATGGGGGTCCGGTATAAGTGTCTGCGTATTTTGCTTGTGGTTAAATCCGGCCCCGGGGACGAAGGAAGGTGAATTTGGGCGGTCGCAGTCTCCTTAGAAGCTTTCAATGGGGAAGTCAGCGACGTGGGCGGGATTGGGGACTGGCGGCGGAGACGTCTTGCGGGTGACAGTTTGCCAGACTCGCGCTTTCACAGACAGTGTTTACGAACCACGTGCGCGCCTGCCGGCGGCAAGCTGATCCGAGACCTGCCGGCCAGGACATGCTTCTAACTCTCCCTTCTGATCCGTGAAATCTTGTGGAGTTATGAGTTTGTCAGGACTAGTTCTTGACTGTGGCGATATGGCAGGTAGTTTCTTCGGAGATATTAGGGCGGCTTGCGACTGGCTGTGAATGAACAAATTAGTTTTGGCTTCTAGCGCAGGTATTATAATACAATAGTTTCAAAGCTGATGATAGTATTGCCGTGTAACATGTATTTTGCCGTTTTCGGGATTTGTGACTGATGACGTGAAGATATATTGCATATCACATAATCCCATACGTATAAATAAGTTTTAATGTAATTGAAAATATCCCAATCCATGAATTTCCTTATGTGCAGTAATTGAATTTATCACAACTAACAAAAATTATAAGGAATATTCATCACATGGTATATAATATTACTTTTAACTATTCTCATGTTGACACATTTCCTTTTTGTTTCAGGTGAGTGCCACCTCCAGCTAATAGTATATTTTCTCATCATCCTGTAAATCAGTAAGTCCCGCAATCAATCTTCAAAGTACCCTGACTATTGGATGGATCACTATCCTTATTGGTCCTAACAATGTCACTGAAAAATTATTTTAATTTTATTAGAATTGTTTCATTTGTTCAATTGTTTCATTAATTTTATTTTAATTGTTTCATTAAATACCGACTAATACTTTAACTTTCAGGTATACATACACCCGACAGAGTAACTGTAACCGTAAACCGTACAGAGTAATAAACATAGTATAGGTTAAACATAGGTTAAGTAATCTGGCGGCAAAAAACTGACATTTTTCAACAGAAAAACTCGTTTTGACGGCCCCTTAAGTAGAAAAATCGAATAAATCCTGTTCCAAAATGTAATAAATTACTTCCTCTAAAACCTTGTGTGGTCAGATTTCACGATTTGTTGGTTCGTGAAAGCGAAAAATTGGTGTACGGCAAAACGTCCTTCATCTGTGAACAACATAAGCTCTTAAACTATTCGTAGGATTTTCCCAAATCAATATTTCGCGGTCGATGTTGCCCGACTTGAAGCTCTATAATTTTGAAGAACATTCTTTCAATTTTGGAGGTTCTTTATATGAGCGCCTGCGACATTTTCAAAATTTTATGAAAAACGGCTCCAAGTTGTTCATTAAATTTCTTGTAAGAATATAGTGAAACACGCTTATAAATATGACGTAGGTCTGATTTTCTCGAGAGAAATAGTTCTCGAAAACATAAAATGACCTCAAAACTGCATATTTTCAGAAACACAGAAACATTTCCGCAAAAACGACTCCAAACTTTTCAACTAAAATTTGCATTTATGTACAGATTTTATTCTTCTATAGTATTTTTAAAGCCATATTTCAGTTCCATCTTTAGGAGACCAAGAAATGGAGAATATGTGAAAAAAGTCCTTTGGGTGGCAATAGGTGGCAGCTGGGAAGAGGGTGAGGTAAAACCGAAAAGTTAGCGGAGACTAAAGAGATTAGAGAACTGAATAGTACAGGAACTCTGTAACAACACTAGTTTTATTTGTTTCTTATTTATTACTTCGAAAAAATAGCACTAGAAGTGAAAATTCCGACCTTTCATAATTTGGTCGACATTCAGAATTGTTTCTACTTACGTAATTTCAACTTAGCGCATTTAATGCGGAAATTACTGTATTTTCAATCGAGGCAATAGCGAATTTATACGATGTGATATGATATTATTATACTAACCAAGTTCGTTATTTGTGATATCTGCATCTTGTTCCATACTTATCGCAATACCGTTTTATAGGAACTATAGCTGAACCGCTCGCAAAAAACCATCATGGCGGACGTACCTTTGGTAAAGTCTCGGAGGCTGCCCCCACCCTGTGGCATCGGAGATTTCCCCTCTCGAGGATAAGGAAGCGCGTAGGCGACAAGGAGAGGCGACTGCAAGACGCAGCGATCGCGCTGACCGTCACTCGTCATCACTGCCCTCTTCGTCAAAAGAGGAACTCGCACTCCCAGGAGTGTCCAAAGAAATTAATACATCGTTTGTTGGTCCATCGCATTATCTAAATTATTACGTCGCCTCTATTCCCTACACATGCTCGCAGGATTTCTTCCATTGTTCAGCTGTATTGTGCAAACGCTTCTCTGCAAAATGTTTCCTTTTCTTTTAAGGATGCATAAGGATTCCAATTATTTCTGCTGCCTCGCGCCCTTTTATAAATTCCCAAACAAGTGCTATTGGATTTAGATCTGGATGGTACGGTGGAAGACGGAGACGAATGTGGCCATGTTCAATCATTATTTGATCAACGACCTATCGTTTTTCAGTGGATATACTTTGAATTATTTGTAATAATTGGGTTTTGGTGAATAACAGCAGCTACAGTGTAAAGCACACTGTCACTGCTCACTAGCCACTTTCAAACAGGGACTGGAGACCGAAACTCTTCAAGACACGACTTATTTTCTGTTGATCGTTTGGACAACCCCTACTGTAGAAACACGTAAGCTGCCTTCCGTCTGATCCTTCTCACTCATCAGTTTGTTATCACCAAACTCGCAGTGTTGAATTACCGCGCGACCCACGAGAGAAAGACAGAAGGAGAGCTATGTTGTGACAAAGAGCGCAGGCAGGCGGGGAAATAGGAGCTTTGGAGGGAGAGGCCACGTTCGGGCATGCGCAGTGGAAGGTTTTTTTGAGAGTGGTAGAGCAATAGTGGTGCTACAACAGCAGATACTTTCTCGTGTCAGCTACGGTAAAATAAAATTATGAAACCGCAATTTCTGTCCAGGTTGACACATCTCAGCCATCACTTGTAAAACTCATTATCAATTGTAGCGCATTAGGTGAACTTATTTTTTTTTCAAAAACAAAAGAATATCTCAGAGTGACGTTTTCACGTCGTATCATTCAGTCTATTTAGCACTATCCGTATAAAAAACCGAAGATGTTTACGAGAAAATCTTAATTTTTAATTTCCTATTATTCACGCAAAATTACACGAAAACTGCTCAAATTTTCGAAAAATTGTAAATGATGTTATTTCAAGATCTGTCTTCGAACAGCAGATTTAATTCAGGAAAAAAATCTCTGTCAATATTATAGTTATAGGTAGACGCAAAAAATTTTGAACTTCTGGGATTTTCGAAAAATTTAAGGTTTTAAGGAAAATGAGATTTGGGCCATTCATTTAAGAGTTCTTTAGTGTCAAAGTTTAATAAAAAAATGGAGACATTTTTGAGGAAATTTTGAAAATGTTGAGGCTTTATGTAAAGTATCCCCAAAAATAAAAATATATTTTTCAAACTTGCAAGGCCTTGAGATCGTTCAGATCGATCAAGGAATAACAATTTTTGGAGAAAATCGTGTGAGTGGCCTAGGCGCTAGCGTTCATCACAGACGGACGGACGGACGGACGGAGAGACAGATATTTTGCCGTCAATCGATTTTTGGGATCAAGGACCCCAAATCATGAATTCTGACTACACAACGAGTTGTAGGAAGTAATTTATTGTTTTTAGGAACAAGTTTTATCCACTCTTTCGTTACCAGGACCCGGCAATAAGAATTTTCCCGTCGGAATATCGATGTTTCCGACGCACGATTACACTACTTACTCTTCTTACGAAGTATGGCGAAAAAGTGAAAATAATTAAAAAGATCGCACAGAGTTCTTGAAAGAAATTGGGATTGTTAATAAAAGGCACTTGGTTTCCTTTAAATTGTCCTGAAATTTTATATTGGCGTCTCTTGTGTCTGAACTTCGATGATATTCTGAACACTGGTTAGGAAACCAGTTCTAATAGTTGCTTTATTACGCCATTCGCGTAGCTGGAAGTGGCTCGTGGCAGCGAAAACAAAGGCGTAGGCGTGCTTTCGTACCGCTCTCCGCGTCGCCGCGATCGAGACGTCTCCTGCCGAGAACGTGGACTCAGCAAACACGGCCCAGCGCGGCGGGGCTGTTTTCTTTCTCGTTTCCCGTGCGCCCGCCGTGGCGCGCCGCGCCTCCCCGCGCGCGTAATGTCCTGCGCGTGCCTGCGGCGAGGCCAGCCAGCCCAGGCCGGCGCAACGCACCCACCACCGCGCTTTCCGACCAAACCCGTCAACTCAAAAGAACGTTTTTTAAAAGACTAAAGAAGTCGGTTGTGTAATAATTCGTCGTGGACTCTTTGGTACGTTTGTTCAGCCATAACGTTGGGAAAGGAATGTCGTTGTGAATAAATTTTCACTGCTCGTGATGGCATAATACGAGTATATACGCAATGTATTCATAAGGCCGAATATACTTGTGTACTGAAAAATAAATGTGAATACCAAGAAGGATAAAATTAAATAAATACAGTTAAATAAAATTACTGAAATATGCACTTTATTAAGTAATATGTTACAAACCTTGGTTGATTGTACTCTTGTTGCGCCATTTTGTTCTCTAGATGACTTCGGGGGAACTATATGATGAGTTGGGGGGACAATGTAGGGGAGGGGGTTGAGGTTTTCCTTTTTGATGGAGGGCCCTGAAGTTGTAAAATTCCTCGAAAAATCTATGTTGTTATGTATCATCCGAATTTAATGTAAGTTACATATTTTATTATGGAACATTATTTGTGTTTCTTCCATCCATGTAGATTTCCACTATATTTCTGTGATAACCACCGAATTTATTCTACTATTTAATATTAGATTGGTCCATGCGAACATTGTGTACTTGGTAACGCACCCAGATTTCGCAAATCCAGCCCTGAATCAGGCGTCACAGCATTAAAGGCATGGCACTATGTATCAGCAAACGTTCTAATATTGCTAAGCTTAGACATTGTCACATAACATCAAATAGTCATCACATAGTAGAAGATAATTTCTGTCCTTATTCCTTCAATCTAATTTTACATGTATTTCGAATTTTGTTTCTGCTACGAAACGGAAGCTGGGTGTTCCCAAAAGTGCTAAATCCCCAAAAATGTGTAAGATCCAACAGTCATTTGGGGATAACAGTTTAAAAAACATAACTCCTGTCCCAGACCCAAGGCTTGGTTTTAAGGACCTAGGGCGCATCGTTTCTGAGTTACGCACAACGGTCATCAAACAAAAAGGAAAGGAAGAAAGAGAAAGAAAAAAAGAAGAAAAAAAGTTCTAGATCAGAAACATTGCAGCGTTACACGTGTTGCTGGTCGTATCTGTTTCTCTCCAGTATCGTAATTGCGAAATTTTACTTTTCTCTTCTTTTCTATTTTTATCGTTTTAAATTGTGTTTTTGGCCACTCTGAGGTTAATTCCGTATTCATCAGTAGCAGACTTACAGAGTTTTGTTTGAACTGTTTCTTACAAATGATACACAACCATATTTTCTTCACGTATTATTCGAAGGGGGATCACCCCGCGTCACTGCAGGTTCGCCGAGAACCGGAGTGTTGCCCACGTCACCTTCCACGGGGCACCGACGCGTCGCTTAATACTCCTGGGATACGTCATGTTGGTCGTAAGTTTCTGCAACGAAGCTTTCCTCACATCGTGGATTCCAATCAACTTCCCAAACTCAAACTTACTTGAAATGTACGTAGGGATAGACGACATAAGGAAATGGGGATGGTTAGCTTGCCCAGTAGGCGACTGCGCTACACACTTACGAAAGCAGAATGATTTCTTGGAGAAACATGTTGAATTCTCTAAAACCTTTATTTGTGAAAAATAACATTGAGATTGTAGGATTGGTTCTGGACCACGGACGTGAAAAAAATGAAAAAATAGTTGTTTTAGGTGGTCGTTTTAAGACGATAAAATCTAATATATTGACTATTGTTTTGAAATTATAAGGGAAAGGGAGATTGAGTGAGAAAGAGAAATACTTTTTTTTATCTTTCACAAATTCAGTGTATACGGAACAATGTTGAATTTATTGAAACAATACTTGTAATTACATTCCTACATTCTCTACTGCCACCTTCAGAACATCCACTGAAAAAGTGTTCGATTGCGTCATTATTCCAAAAACAAATAAAGACTCACTTGCAGTCATAATTAGTGTAGAAAATATAATCTGGTTCGAACAAATACGAAATAATACAAGATCGTTTCTCTGCATTATGCATCTAATTGAAGGGATATGGTTAGATAGTTAAAACAAAATCCAATATACTAATTAATTTGACCGGGCGTTATTCAACCCGTCATATTGCGAAGTAATCGACATTCCAAGTAATGTGCGGTTTGTTTGTAAAATTGTGTATTTGAGCGCAAGTCTAGGTATTAAGTAGTTTATACTGTCGTTCTGTATCACAAAGCAACAAGATAACCACAGCAACTAGTTCCGCATATTGCAGTAATTACGTGAGTACATTTCATTACGTTAATGGTCTCGATAAACCAAGTGTGATCCGGAAGCAGGTGTTCCTCACATCTTTTGATGTGACAAACGGTTCTTCTGGCGGTAAGGGGGAAGGCGGTAAGACGGTAAAGGGGAGTAAGATAAGAGATCAGTAAAACTATATTAAGCAAGAAGAAGCCCAAGGAAGAACATCGCGATAAGCTAAACGAAACACAATGTCTAAACAACAATAGGCTAGGAGCATAGCTAGAGTCCGGTAGAACGAGATATAGAGAGGAGGGGAGAAATAGAGAGAGAGAGAGGGAGAGAGAGAGAGAAAGAGAGAGAGAGAGCAGATGAAAGAAGAGGTCGAGTTTGTGCCATATGAAGGGATGCTGAAGTGCCCTTAAAAGTTGCGATTCTGAAGAAAGGCAACGAAAAAATGTGCGACTACTTGTAAACAATCGCTGACATGATATTCGTTGTGCTACAATTGAGTGTAACTTTGAATATGCTGCATTGTTAAATAAAACTTTCAGTTGACCTGTTGCCTATAGAGAAAAAAGAAATATGTTGTTTATTTTTAACTAGACATTCGTTGATGAATTTTTGATAATGTTTTAATTGCGCATGAAATCGGAAGGAAAGCAACGCCATATGTTTTTCGTCTTCTGGTGGCAAACTTCGTGCGTAATACTTCACCTTTTTACTTCCCCCGTGATCACGTCGGTGCCAGGTCTCAGCGCGGGAGACGAAGTAGGGGTGGGGGCAGCGTGCGGCGGTGCGAACGACGGCCACCAGGGCGACGGCCGGCACGGCGTCGCCGACTGGCCACACGGGAAAGGTCTCCCCGGGGAACCACTCGCGTGCGCCCCTGCGATGCCTCACGGCCCGCCCTCACGCTCCCCGCCCTTTCCCGGCTTCCCCCCTCCCCCGCCCCTCCACCGGGAGAGGTGGCTCAGGGCATCAACTGATGTCACTGCAGTGCCTCTGACCGGGAGGTCCTAGGTCGAATTCAGTCGCTGGCTGGAGGGGAATGCTAGTGATCGGCTGCTTTGATCGGTAGTTTTCTGTGGTTTCTCCGTTCAACACCTGGCGAATACGGCGATAGTACCCTAACAAAAGGGCCACAGACCGCGCGCGATTTTTCCTTTCTCTTCCTTGTCCTACCCTCACCCCCTTACACACGCTTACATTTACATGTACTACGCTACCACATATTCCGGGAGACCGGTCGGGGACTTAGAGCTTGTTGCGGCTAGGGCGGTGCCTCACTTGTGGGAGGTAGGGGAAAACCCTGCTAGCCGACGGTAGGTCAGTCCGTCCGTCCGCCCGTCTTTCCAACGGACCGACCGACCGACCGACTGCGGAGCTGCAAGGCTCCGCCAACGTGACGTTGCAGCTGGGAGAATCCGTTCCTCCCCTTGACAACCCCATAAACTGCTTCTGCCTGTCGATTCTTTTCAGAATACCCCTATCTCTGGTTTTCTTTTGTGATGCTCTTCTCGTCTTCGACCAAATACGTCTTCTATTGGCAAATAACACTATATCTCAGGTGATTGCAACATCCCTCATTTTTCGCATGTTCTGATATCCATTTCTAGTTTGATGGTTTCCATCACCTCACGTTATATCATGTCACTTACTTATTTGGACATCGCGAAGTTTTCACAAGAGGGGTGGCTACTTAGCGATTATTGTGAAATCTATAACGAATTCGCTATACATTACTTCATAACGATATTGTTTAAAATACAGCACGTGCAAAAAGTTCTTTTTTTTTGCGGGTGAAAACCTTAATATAAATTTTGTCCGTGGCCCGAAATTGTAGAGGCGCGCGCTGTCAGTCTGAAAACATGCTACAGAAACTTGATGAGCGATTGCCCATGACATGTATCTTTGGTCCGCACACACCTGCCCTTCTGTGTGATTGTAGCTCCCACCTCTCATCTTGTCTTGCCTCGCCGGCCTCATCTCGTTTCGTCTCATCTTAACTCGTCTCACCTTTCCTTGCCTGGCCTCGTATCACCTTGCCATACCTCGTCTCGTCATGCTGTGTCTCTTCTCGTCTCACCTCATCTCATCTCATCTCGTGTCATCTCATCTCGTCTCGTGTCATCTCATCTCATCTCGTCTCGTGTCATCTCATCTCGTCTCGCCTGGTGCCGCCTTGTCTAGCCTGGCCTCGTATCGTCTTGCCGTGCATTGCCTCTTCTCGTCTCGCCTTACGTCACCTAGTCTCGCCTCGCCTCGTATCGTCTTGCCACACCTCATCTCGTCTCGGTGGAAATCGAGTATACGCCTCCCATTGCCTCTCGTCTGCAGGAGTTGCACAAGTTCGCGTCCGTCCCTTAACATTAACCGTCTGCGGGATCGAGGGCAAGGGAGGGAGTTTCAGCCCGTTTCTTGCACGGTAAACACGCAACTCCACCTCGATTGGTTCTCTCCAGGCGGCCGCTCGTCCAGCCCCGCGCCGACAGCCCGGCGGCGAGAGGATATTGGGAAACTACCGGAGAGAAGCGGCCCGAGAGAGAGAGAGAGAGAGAGAGAGAGAGAGAGAGAGAGAGAGAGAGAGAGAGAGAGAGAGAGAGAGAGAGAATGCGAAGGTGTGAAAGAATGCAGTCAGCTGCAGTGGACAGCGCGAAAGTTGGCGGGAGGACGGGATCGGGGGTTAAAGAAATGGAAGAAGGGAAAATTAAACCCCGCTTCATGGGCTGAAAAAAGTAGTTATCACCTTATTGTGATCTCTAAAAAATTAATAGTTAGAGGGCTGTTATATTAATAAAGTTGATTTGTTGTTCTGATTATGAAATTTGAACGTGTTTTAACTTGCTTGATCTCCATTTTTGGTATTCTCGTCTGAATTATTTCTGTCTGTGAAGTGATTTTTTTGATCCAGACTTGGCGAAATTTTATTTGTCAATTCGGACTTATTTACTTTATAAACTTACAAATATTGAAGCCGTTATTTAATGTGCTCAGAATAAGAACATGTGCTCTAATTATTTTTTTTTTACATAATTCCTAAGAGAATACAGAGCTATTAGATGCTTTTTCTTGCTCACAATTTCATTTCAAAGTAATTATCATATTTTATGTTACTTAATAGCTATGTTGCCTTGAAGACGTTATGAATCATTGTGAGTAGCGTAATAAATCAGTAATTCACTGTTTGTAATTCAATTTATTGAAATATTTTATTCATATATTCTACTATGATTGAACCTTATGACTTATGGATCTGATGTCACCATGTTGATTATGTGTGATATAGACAGTGTACTCGTACTAGTTTATTTCTGTTCATTTTATCACGGTGTGATCGGGAACTCACGCTGTCAGACACTCAGGAATGTGAAAGGCAAATTTAATATACAACGGCTGCTGAGAGATTGAAAAGCCGCTGTCAAACCGTAGCGGAGAGCACCGAAAGGATTTCATCTCGTAGAACTGTCATAGAAGCGGCCTGGAGCGGTACTTGGCCGCTCTGTGGTTGTGGTTGGGGCCCCTCGGCACTCGTTGCGCAGAGCGCCCGCGATGGCAGGAGGTTTTCGATGCGATTTGGGAGAGACCCCGCCGAAGCGATGTGCCTACAGAAACTGCGGAAAAAGAACCCGACGGCGTGAGAAGTATTTTAAGCGAAAAATATTTCCAGTTAATCTGATATTATGAAAAATATTTATGTGCTCCTGGTCTTTGATCTCTCAACACGGGTATAGACTCATAAATTGATTGCTGGTTGTGGTTTTTAGTTGTGTGCAAATAGTAACTGAATTGCAGTGCTGTAGATGCTGTGTTTTTGTGTGGAACGGAAATTACAAAATACGAAATAGGAAAGAAGTAACTTGGTTGAAATCGAACAGTAGAAATAACTTTTGTTCAGTGTGTTGGTTACTTTGAAAAGATTTCTTCTCGCTCCCCCTTCCTTTTTAAATGTAAAAATTTAAAATGTTGAAAATTAGGGAAACAAATCTTTTCGTAAAAACAATAAATTATATATTCTGTTGAATGAACATTTAAACGCTCGCATTGGAGTGTAATTAGTATGTTTTCAACTATTGCTACATTTGAAACGAAACAATTTCGCCAAAATTGGCAATGTACCGAGTTATTACTTAAAAACTAGGGTCTATGTAGTGAATGCCGTACATATTTTTCATTACACTCTAAGGATTGTTTTCATTTTATTTTGTGTTTTTGGGTGAATGGACGATTTGTTGTATTATTGTACTTTTTATTGGCCAACATTTGGAAGTGTTCAGTTTTTTTCATTTGGACTTAATCTGATATTATGAAAAATATTTATGTGCTCCTGGTCTTTGATCTCTCAACACGGGTATAGACTCATAAATTGATTGCTGGTTGTGGTTTTTAGTTGTGTGCAAATAGTAACTGAATTGCAGTGCTGTAGATGCTGTGTTTTTGTGTGGAACGGAAATTACAAAATACGAAATAGGAAAGAAGTAACTTGGTTGAAATCGAACAGTAGAAATAACTTTTGTTCAGTGTGTTGGTTACTTTGAAAAGATTTCTTCTCGCTCCCCCTTCCTTTTTAAATGTAAAAATTTAAAATGTTGAAAATTAGGGAAACAAATCTTTTCGTAAAAACAATAAATTATATATTCTGTTGAATGAACATTTAAACGCTCGCATTGGAGTGTAATTAGTATGTTTTCAACTATTGCTACATTTGAAACGAAACAATTTCGCCAAAATTGGCAATGTACCGAGTTATTACTTAAAAACTAGGGTCTATGTAGTGAATGCCGTACATATTTTTCATTACACTCTAAGGATTGTTTTCATTTTATTTTGTGTTTTTGGGTGAATGGACGATTTGTTGTATTATTGTACTTTTTATTGGCCAACATTTGGAAGTGTTCAGTTTTTTTCATTTGGACTTAATTTATGTTGGTGAATAGTAGTACTGATCAGCACACGTGATTATTCGGATAAATAAAACATTATGTATCTAATGAAATAAAATTGAGAGAATACGTACTACTTACTAAATTAAAATCTGTATAGTACTAATTTAATAATATAAGCAAATTCTTCGACGAATGCCAAGGAAGTTAACAAACGCATAAGAAATAGGTTAGCTGCTATGTATTTTTTGGACGGAGCTCCGTTATCCACATATTTTACGGCCAAGTGTCTCCACTTCTCCTTTGGCTGTCCAAAACCCCCGTCCGTCACAAAAGACGTCTTGCCATTTGGCTGCACGGGCTCCGGCGGAGTCGCAAAACATCCTGGAAGTAAATGAGCGGCATTTTTGTTGCATAGCGCTTTAATATGACGAGGGAATTACGAGAAAATTCCTGCATGGGAGATGTCGCCGTAATGAATGCGCGTGTTCATTTTGCTGTCTCCGCGCGCCGCGACTCTTCCCCGCCCACCCCCTCGCCATTTCGCGCGCCCCCAGTTCCTCCCCTCCTTCTCCTCGTTTCCCGCCCCTCCCCTTCTTCTGCCCCCTGCCGCCACGTCTAGCGACGCTCTGCGTCGCAAAATTAAGAACGTGTAGCGTGCTCCTCTCTTCCGGAGACAAATCGCTGCGAAGCGGGCGTCGGAAGGCCAGCGAAGCACTGGACGGAAAGTCTGGAAGCTGCAGCTTGCGGATGAGTTGCGAATAAAAATCGTTACGTCACTGAAACTATTGGTGCTTCAACAGCGTATACTTGCTCGTGTTATTTGTAACGGTTACGCATGAATGTAATATTACAACTCCTATCGTAGAACTTAACTTCAGCAGTCTCTAGAAAATGTCATTTAATAAATGCGGAAGATTCCAAAGAAACACAAAAGAAAAAGATTCCAGAAACGCGGAAGATTCGAAAAAATTGTTTATTTGTTAAAAATTTGAAGCTTTTCAAGAAATAGCACTAGTAGCCAAGAATTCAGTGCTCTACACTAAAAGAAAATAGATTCACGATTTGATGCAAAATTAATTACTCGAAGTCATAGAAATTTTTTCGTAAACTGTATCTAGAATGATTTAAAGATAATTTACTGAAGAATATATTGCATCAAAAAGACAGATATCTGAAAGAAAAAATGTACCAATTTCCGTGTAATACCAAATATTGTAATGAAAATCGGACTTTTACTATAATTTTAAATGCACTGCATCCGACAAAAAGTTTAATGCAAAATTTCAAAGATATTTTTGAGAAAATAATAATAATAATAATAATAATAATAATAATAATCACATAATAATAATAATAATAATTATTATTATTATTTATCAAAAAAGTTAAAATTTCCGTTTCGAATACTCCGACTGTTCACATACGGAAGACTGACATAGGCTAACAGGTGAATACGAAAAAAAAATCGATTTGGGCAGCATTATCGTGTTCTATACAAGTACGTATACGTGGAACTAAAAACTATGGTATGTATTCGGTATCTTGTCCTACCAGTTTTTAAACCGAACTGCGGTTGCAGTAGATTTTTTTCCATATCGGAAGGAGCTACAACAGCATATACTTTCTCGAATTATTTCTAACTTACTGTATATAAGTAATTTTCAGTGTGTAGGAACAAGATTTTTCTATTTTTTTGATATCAGGACGTCACAAAACATATCTTGTATTCTTAAGTTCCATGGTGTTTAGACACTGCAATCCCAGGGCTTCGGACTGCTGCAAAGAATCGAAAGGAAAAAAATCGGCGACCAAACTACCCAGCTAATTCGTAAATGCTGTCGCAATTATGTACTGTCCCTACATTGCTAGAGGACTGACATGTATTCTTGATATTTAAAATATTCTCTGCGTAATTTCATAAAATACAAAATGTTCTAGTGATTAGTTCTAGGATTGGACGGATCCTAAAATTCAGAAGTGCAAAAGGAAGGGTACAAAATTAATTATCGTAACTTTGTTTTTTCTCGATTAATCGGTGTAAGTAAACTCATCTGCTAACATGTCTGGATACCATAATTGTATGATATATTTAAAAATGTAAAGCGTGAAAAACTAAAAACAGTTAATGGTTAGTAATTTGTCACCATCTAGACATTAGCAGGGCATCTTACTACCGTTAGCCTAAGGACATCATGTTTTCATTCAACCCTTATTGCGTTCAAGATCATATCTACAACTCAATATAAAATTAATCAGTGTTTTTATAAAAGAGTGTGATTTTTCGCTAATTGAAGGACTCAAAAGAAAATCAGGCTTACGAGCACGAGAAAAGAAGCGGATTGTATGACTGTCGTTGAGTAAGTAATCAGGCTGGAATTTCCTGGAGAAAGAGCAAATCGAAAAGTAAAGTGCTTTTAGAAATCCAATGAGTCTGAAATTCGTACAACGATCGTGTGGAATAGAAATACCCACTCCACCTCCCGGGACAGAGGGCGTTTAAAAAAACAAAACTTTGGGAGCCCCGACTGCATACACAGCGAGGAACCGAGTTCCGCGAGTCGTTTAAGGAAACAGAGCGCGCCCCACGTTGTATGGAGAGATAGAGAGAACAGAAGAAGAAAAGGGAGGCTGGTGAAAACATAGGAGTCGCGCGGGTGGGGGGGGGGAGCGGGCGCGGGAAGGGGTCTTTAGGGTCTTGGTATCGAACACGAGACTTGAAACGTCCCTTGAGTCGGTGAGGGGAGGTGATCGCCGCCGCCACCCGCACTCGAAAGCCGTGCCTTGCCAGGGCGAGCGGAGGGTGAGTGCGTGGGCGAGAGTGGGAGCTAAGGCGGTGGCGAGGACAGCGAGAGCGGGGGTGAGGGCGGGGGCCAAGGCGTTGGCCAAGGCGTTGGCGAGGGCGGTGGCGAAGGCTGATAGCGAGGGCGGTGCCCAGGGTGGTGGCGAGGACGGTGGCAAGGGCGAGGGCGGGGGCCAAGCCGTTGGCGAGGGCGGAGGCGAGGGTGGTGGCGAGAGCGGCAGGGAGGGCGGTGGCAGGGGCGGTGGCGAGAGCGGTGGCGAAGGCGGTGGCGAGGGGGGGGGACGGGGGCGAGGGCGAGGGGCGTGGGCGTGGGCGTGGGCAAGGGCGGAGGCGAGGGTGGTGGCGAAGGCGGTGGTGAGGGGGGGACGAGGGCGAGGGCCGTGGGCGTGGGCGAGGGCGAGGTCGCGGCGGCGCGTGGCAGGAATGCGGCTTGCGGGCTCGGGCGGCCACCCCCTTCGGCTTCGCGTCTCTTCGCTCCCGCGTCCCTCCCCCACCCCGCCCTGCCATGCCCTGCCCCTCCGCAGGCCGACTCGCGGTAATTACGCTTCGCTCCCGGCATCAACCGCCCCTGCCTCCCCTCCCCTCGCTCCGCAGCCCCCGCGCCGCTGCAGCACTATTTATAAGTTAATGGAAGCTGGGCCGCCGAGTTTTTAACGCGCTCCTGCCCTCGCTCTCTGCCGCACCCCCGCCGGCGCGGCGTCTACGCCACTCTGTGCCCCTCCCGCTGCCCGCGCGCCGCGCGCCGGGGGCCAGAGACCCCGCTTCCGCAACGGTTTTCGCAACCGCCGCCGCCCCCGCCGTGGAAGCGGGGCCCCTCCTTCCCGCCTAATGCGCTGCGCACACGGCGCCCCGCGCCGGGCTACCCTCCGTTCGCTCGCCTGCCCGTCCGTCGACGCGCTGGCCGAGCGGAGCGGGGGGTGGGGCCGGGGCCGCCCTAGCTAAATCACCGGTCCGCTACGTGCGTCTGCCTCCCGGCCACTTTACTAGGCTCCCGCTGTTGTTGCCAAACAATGACGTGATTCCCCCTTTGCCACTTTTTTTTTCGACGTGCACACGTTTCTTTATTCGGATCGCGGATATCTTTTCACTCTGTACTTGCTCTCATTGTCTTGGGGGCAAATTCAAGGTTTTGTTAGAACGTATAAATAAAATGATTAATTCATTTTCTTTTTTCAATTAACACATAAATCTCTCAACATTTTAAATCAATAAGTAAAAATTATAGTTTATAGAAGTAATAAAAAATATAGTATGTAGTAGTAGTATAGTATTCTTTACCAAGTTGTAAATTTATGTGATCAAAACGCCGTAAACAACTGTCCATAACAAACACTGCTAACATTTTCTTTTATATTATTTTTATACATCTACTTTCCTGGGCTTTGCAACATTCGTTTCGTATCCTCCTCTTTACTCGCCTTTCGAGAGTTCTTCGAGAAGTAATTATTTTCAAAGTTTTCTTCACTTAACATGATTGTAGAATTCCAACTCTCATTCCTAATGTTTCTTAGTATGTTTTTCAGATCCTAAATGTCTCTTCTATACTGTTCTACTCGAAATTCTTCATTTACCGACATGAATCCCTGCATTTTGTCCTTCAGCTTCATTGTTTGTTCCCTGGAGCTAGTTCAGCGCTCAGTGACCACCCAAGACGACTCCCACTAGAGTGCTCCCTGACCTTGCGCACTCCTGGTTCGTACACCGAGTCTGCTTTCAGAGAAAAGCGACGCTACGTTGCCTATGACCTCGACATCACAGTTCTTTCCACGCAGCTTGATTCTGCTGCCGTCTCTTCTCACGCCACGCGCCCCCTCGTCGTCTGCTGCCCTCTTCTCCCTGTAGCCCCACCATACCCATTTTAATCCCACCACACCCATCCACCCATGCAGCCGCCTCCTCCCGCCATACCCCTCCCAAACCTGCTGCCGTACTCGCCCCATCCCTGTCACTTCCGCGCCATCCCCGTCACACACACACGCGCCATCTCCGCCACCACGTGATATCACCACCACCACGCGCCATCCCCGCCACACACGCGCTATCCCCTCCCCACACGCGCCATCTCCGCCACCACGTGATATCACCACCACCACGCGCCATCCCCGTCACACATGTGCCATCCCCACCGCACGCGGCGTACCCGCCACCACGTGCTATCACCGCCACCACACACGCGTCATCTCCGCCTCACACCCGTCATTCCCGCCACCCCCTCGCTAACTCGTTGCCCTGCTCCCCTCTCCGCACACCGTCAACGCCGTGCTGCCGCCCACGCCGTTCCACAATCCACGCTGCCCCTGTCAGCGCTGAGTTTCGATAATTCTACGCATCACCTACCGTTTCCACCGCACCTCGCTGATTTTTCTTCCACCCGACCCTCCCCACCGCCCCTGCAGCTCTTGGCTATCACCGCACCCAACCCTTGTTGACACTGTTGGCCGCACCACACCCCTCACTGGCACCCATCCTCAGTCCCCTGTATCCCCAGACATCTCTCCTCCTTACTGCCCGTGCGCTTCCCTGTCCCTACCCTCCAAGCGCTCCGCCGCGGCGCCCCAACAACCATCTTCGCACTTCGTCGCCACCCCGTGCTCTCTCGCTTCGCAAATTTCGCCGCCTCCGACCCCGCCTCCGCCCCGGCCGCCGCGCTGACACCACCTTCACGCCGGCCCCCTGCAACGCACTCATTACGGCTGCGGTGCGCGCTCGTATCCCACCTCTGCGTCGTTAATGAAGCCTATTCAGAGCGGCGCCGATGACCGGGTGCGCGTGTGGGCGCCGCCCTCGGCCACTCCCATCTCGGTCTTCTGTTCTCTTGACCAAACTGTTTCAAAGGGGGCTAAATGCCATTTGGTCCTACCCTTGAGCTGAGAGACACGAAAGTTCATTACAATTGATAAAGAAGAATTAAGGTTATAAATTAGTCATATTATCAGGGAATATTTTGTTTTGTATTTATTCAGAATAAATAACGCTTAACTGTATTCTTAAATAGTCGCACAAGATGAATATGTAGAAAAAAAATCAAATCGTCACTTCGCATCCACACGACTATATTATTGGGAAACGACCGTAAAATTTTATTACGGACATTAATATATTTCTGGAATGATATTGAAGACCTGCAAATTGGATATCGAGATGTGAGATGTTCTGGTTTTTGTTTTTGTTTTTCATGTTCATTAAATTCTGTGATGTTTCACTTTCAGCGTACCTTCTATATTTCCACACCAACTCTTCAGTCTGTATTGCCGCCGACATTGACTGAGATATTATTTTCACTTTTTGTTATGTTTATTTTTCCTTTATCTTCAGCTTTCTCTTTCTTCTTTATTTAATGTTCTTGTTCACTTGATACACTTAGACCGGAGGTTTTCGTTGTTCCACTAGTAATCTATGAATATTCTCTTTTTATTTCTAAAATCACCTTTCGTCTTCACTCTCCTTGACTTTATTTTCCTCCTCTGTGACTTTGTTTCTTTGTTTTTGATTCGATGATTCCATCATCACGGTTCGCAGCCGCCGCTACCGAATTGAGCTTTCTCCCTGAGTGCTGCCCGCGCCTCACCTTCCGGTTGCCCCCGTCAGCGACGTGCCAATCAATTTCCGAGCGCGTAATTGCCTGCTGCTGGGGCTTATCAATACGAAAGGCCTCGTCGCCGAGGGCGGCTCCAGGAGCCAGGTAGCGACGCTATCGCTAAGCCTCGAGCCGCCGGCAGGTGGCGATGGTGATGACGGTGCTGGCTGTGGAAACGACGCTGGGGCGAGCTATTTCAGCAACGGAAATGATATACTGCGCACGCACTCCAAAGAACAAGCTAATATCGACGTTCGAAACTGTGACAATTAGTTGATCTTACGAGCCAGCTACTCAGCTGTTAAAAAATCAAATACATAAAGAATCGTAGAATTGAGGTGCTCGGAACAATAACAACATCCCAACCGCAGTTCGTTTCGAGAAAAATGACTTTTTCCGTTTTCATTCAAGTCCACTTTCACCATGGACAAATTTTTGAAGGTGGAATTTGAGGGTTTTGCCATATCCCAGTTCCTTTGATATTTCAGCATAGGATAGGTATACAGTAAGAGTTTACTGTCAATCAATACTTCTAAATGAAAATGTGAGATCGATTGGGATGTGCAGTTATTATCCTGAGCACCTCATTTAATGCACTTCAGTTAGAGGAAGTAACATTGATTGTGTTTTACTTACCAGGGATTTGTGTCAATTATATTATATTTATTTCTTTTGTTTTAGCAATAAGATCAAAGAACAATTGTAATAAAATGCAGTTAAGGGGTTGAGAATTCCCAGCATTTAAATTGGCACTATCAGCAGAGGTCGAGTACAGCAAATGTTGGTTCCGACGATGAATATGTTGTTGCCGTTGAGGTGACAAAACTAAATGTTGGTATAATGGTGAAATGACACAAGAATAGGCACAGTTTTATCGTGTTTCCAGATTTGTAGGTGACCTGAACAAGGCAACAGTGATGACGCGACGGCGCAAACGCTCAAGGCGAGGTGAGGGCAGTAGGGACGGCTCTCGGCTGGGGCAGACGCTCTCGATGTGCCGCGCGTCCTGTTGACGGAAGCGCCCGAGACGCAACTGGAGGCGACCTCGTTAAGCGTCGGAGGCTGTGGCGGTCGCAGGACGCCCTGAGAAAGCGTCTGCGCGCACTCGCCGGCGCTGCAGGCAGCTTTTACTGTAGCTGTGCACTGGTGGGCGGTTTATTTGTCCAACTGTTTCTTGCTGCACGAGTTTCGTTTGCCACATCTACCGGATGACTTTGTTTTTTATGAAGAATCCTTTGTGTTCTTATTATATTGAGTAGTTTGTGCACTGAAATAATAATGTATGTAGTTTCCGACGGTTTCGAAACCCGTTTTATTTCAGGTATTGAAGCATTTTCATTTAAGTACATTGTATTAGTCGTAATCCTGAAATTTGTTCTACTAGTAATACAACTATATAAGTTTTCTTTCATAGAATCTATGCATTAAACTACTGTAACTCGTTTTTACTTTCTCGTATACATACGTGTATACGGAATATACACGTATATACGTAGTATATAGAAAGTTATGTAATGCTGCGGAAAATCCATTTCGAGATTTTAACGGAAATACACGTTTTAGGGTCCACTGATACCGAAAAAGTGTTTTTTTTTTTTTTTTTTTTTTTTTTTTTTTCAAGACGTCCGTCCGACTGTCTGGTGTATGTGAACAACACTAACGCCTAAAATATACGTACGATTTTTTTTCAAACTAAATAAACCCCTGTCGATCTGCCCTGAGTTGAAACTGCGATTTTGAGAAACATTTATTAATTTTTGGGGGTACTTTACATGACCCCCACCCCCGGACATTTTCAAAATTTTCTCAAAATTGGCTCCAAATTTTTTCTTTAAATTTCTTGTTATACTTGTTCTGGTGTTATATTTATCTGACGAACAACTTGTCAAGTACATTTTACCACTCAATTTTATAGTAATACTTGGCTTGTTTGTGGAGTGGGCTTGGAGAGGTCCCACGCCTTCGCAGTGCTCTCGCTTTGCACGGAACGGAGGTCTTTGCGCGTAATCTCCTCCGCCCCTCCATCGGGTTCTCACGGCCTGCGCCCTCCTCGTCGCCCGCCTGCGCGAGGGCTTCCACGAAGCGGAACCCCACAGCACTCACCACTAGCTAGGGTTGCGAACCGTCCTCTATTTGGAAGGACATTCCTTCCATTGACGTTAATTGACCTCTCGCCCTCCTTTGTATTTTAAATGGACTCCTTTTAGTTATTTTTTAAAACATTTGTTATCATTTATTTTATCACATGACTAACATCTGCTACGCTGTATCGTTTATTGTTTAATTTAGAATAGAAAACATGAGTATCCTTTTTCTGAATGCTGACGTACTCACATGACACGCATGCACGATAGTGTCTCTGTGTAGCAACTAAAATGAAAAAGAGACGCTCGGACCATCTTCATCTGCATATTGTGAACGAATCTTTTCACTTGAATCGGAAATGGAGAGAAGAAAGAAATAGAGCTGATGTTTGTCTAAATTAAATATTTATAATAAGAAATGGTTTGCTCTCTCTCTCTCTCTCTCTCTCTCACACCTCTCTTCTCTCTCTCTTTCACCTCTACCCTCTCTTCTCTCTCTCCTCTCCTCTCTCTTCTCTCTCTCCTCTCCTCTCTCTCCTCTCTTTCTCTCCCTTTCCTCTCTCCTTGTTTTATTTTATTTATGTATTTCTTTATTTTTATTTTTTTTAATTTTTTGCTTGTCGAATGTCCTCGTGCCAACATGAACATTGTTGGCAACCGTACCTCTAGCGCTCGGCGCTGTTCACTCTCCACGCCCATGCGCCGGCGGCGCCACTGATGCCGCCGATGGCCCACACGCCCGCCTGCTTAATTCTTCGTTGCCCGCAAATTACCGTGCATTCGAGTGCTCTCTCCGTCTGTAATTTCTGATTCTCCAACATCGGCTCGCTTTGATCTCCTAATAGTTTCCGCTTCTCTTTCCAGTTTCTCGTCTCTTGTTTATTTTCCCATACTGAATTGTGTTTGTTGAAAGTTTCTTTTGTCACTTGAGTAATGAAATAGTGAATTTCAATAAAAAGTGTTTCACAAATTTAAAGGTTTCTTCTTCACCAAAATTGAAAATGTTAACTTTTCGACTCACCTTTTTTTTTTTTTTTTTTTTTTTTTTTTTTTTTTTTTTTTTTTTTTTTTTTTTTTTTTTTTTTTTTTTTTTACTTTCTCGTTTTCAATTGTCAGGACTTGCTAAACGTATACTACTGTGAGAGGAAAAGTGTTTCCATCAACCAACCCACTTTTCCCACCAAGTACTACGCTGTTCTTTATAAATCACCAAACTGTGTCAGTTGTGTCTTTAATTCATTAATCTGTGAAGTGCTGTTATGAGTGATATCGTTAAAGTCAATTACATACTAAGTTAATATTTATATTAATGGCAAATACGAATATAATTACACTTCTTCAATAAATCTTCCATACTTTTAATTCGTTTCGTCGACTTTTTCTTTGAGACCGTAGGTTATCTAATCAATCGCCTCTCCGAAGTCCCGCCCGTTGGCGCCCTCGCCATCTTAAGTTGCGGCCGCCTGGTGTGCCATGAACCCGGCTCGATTTCTTTTTCTGCCCGCTGCCGCCGCCCCCGCCGCCGCCCCCGCCGCCGCCCCCGCCGCCGCCCCCGCCGCCGCCCCCGGCGCAGCGTCCGGTCGCAGCGGCGTCGCGCCGCCGGCCGCACAATGAGTCGTTAAATCCGTGGCAATACAGCCGTCGCGTCGCGGGCGCCCATAATCCACAGACCATTAACTGCAGAAGGTCCGTCAGCGGCAGCGCCATCGCCTCCGCCGCGCCCCGTGGCAACCCTCTCGCGGGAGACGCGTTCTGTCGACGCGACGCGACGCGACGCGCTGCTCGCTGGAAGGAAATGGACCGAAACGCTCGCGGGGCGAAAATCGCCCGCAAAATCCCTTGCTTCAATATGAGTATCGTTTTATTGGGAGAGGAGTTAATTATGAATGCTTTTCGGATTGCAGCTGTTTAACCGTGCAGTTTTCAGATGTAGATTTTGAAATGATGAATCCGCAATGGGCAAATGCCATTTGGGTGGACCGACATAGGAGGAGAAACTGTTCATTTTAATTTTTTTAAATGTCTTTATTACGTGCAGAAATAGAAAACATGCTATTGCGTGCGGAAATAGAAAATTGCTATTTGCACATCTCACAGGCGTGAAAGTAATAAAAAAATCTTTATTTTTATTTCAATTTAGTTATCTCAATTTTTAATTTTTCGTTTATAATAATAATAATAATAATAATAATAATAATAATAATAATAATAATAATAATAATAATAATAATAATAATAATTATTATTATTATTATTATTATTATTATTATTATTACATTTCAAGAGTATTACATTGTTCATTTATTACAACTTTGTTACATACATTTGTGGTTTAAAGACCAACTTATAACTAATTTCTTTCAACAAATACATTGGCTGAGGAACCTATTCAGGCACCTCTGTTTTAATTTTGCCTTCACTGCAAAGCTTACTGAGATGCCATAGAGTAAGCTTTGCGGTTTCGGATCACTGAGGTGACTCCCGCGTGCCCGGACACGTCGCGACGCCGGCTGCCGCGCGGCCCGGGGCTGCAGCGAAGTGGGCGATGCGGGCGGCGTGACTTTCTGGCCCCCGTCCATGCCACTGCGGGGGCGGCAGCCGCTCGGGGTCCGTGCCGGAGACGTAACGGCCGCTGCGACTGCCAGACGCCGCAAGGTCACGGCCGGTCGCAGCGAAGGGGACCCGTATGCGCTACTTGGCGAGAGCGCGCTCGGAAGCTGGGAATCGTGGGGAGGGACGGTGTCTTTGAGAGAAATACGGACGAAAAAACAGTAAACCCTCGTTAGCACGAAATTCGTCGACAAACGAACAAACTTTGGGTCCCGCCAAAGAAACGTAGTAAAAAGGATATAAATCTCGGTTAACACGAATTTTTATAAGAACAATACCGATTATATTTCAGTTCCTTGGAATTCGTATTAAAGATGATTTACTGTGCATTATTTGACAGTTGGAAGGGTGACAGGTGTTCTGCATGGAATCTGAAAAATATTTACGTCGGACACTTTGAAGTACTTCACGTGGGGTTTAGGATGCTGGGCATCGGGGAAGTGCGTGGAACGGTTAGTGCTAAGATCAGCACAACGTCGATAGTTGCTGCAAGGGTCGGTCGTGATCACGAGAATAGGAGAACAGTTTTTAAAGGTATTGCGCTAGCTACGGGCCAGCTATTCGTAAGATACGCTGGTGAGGTTAACGATGTTACTTTGGGACGCAGGTGATGCGTGTCTGGGATGTGATGCATAAGCTGCTGTGAGGGCATTGATGTCAGCTTTTAGGACACAAGATACTTCTGCGTGGCAGACGACCGTCATATATTCCAAATGACCAGAGAGAGACGGAGTTATAGGAAGGGGGCCATTGAGGCTTCGCTAAAGATGATGGCGAGATAAGGAACAGTACCGTGGAGTTTCTACGAGCGTTGTAGATAATTGGACATAAACAAGATAGACGCACACGTAAACGTTCGTGGGATCGTGGTGGCTAGATACGCATCCTTGTGTATTCTAAGGGGGATGTGACTAGGACGCAAACGGTTTGTGAAGGAAGGCAGGATAAGAACAACCCGCACCATACGAACTCTTATTTATTTGTGACTAAACTGCGATAATGTAGCGCCAAAAATTACACAAAGAGTTTCAGTTAAGCGTTTACTTTTCTTGGTACCGATAAGAATATAGAACGAACAGCAAGCCATAAAGTAGTGAGGTCTCTCAAAATAAGAGAAAAGGGGGAAAGGACACATGTCAGAAGTACAAGTCCGATGAAGAAAGTACGGAGGTGTTGGTGTTTACAAGTAAACTCATATCATTTCTTCAAACATAAATTTGTAAATAATAATGGTATATAAATTTTCCCTGACCGCCTTGGATAGCCGAGGTCGCTAAGGTTGAAGGGCCATAGCCACCTCACCTCGAAGGGTCGCGGAATCGAATCCCTCTTCGCGCATGGATAATTGTGTGTGTTCTTGTTGTCCTTACGTGTTCTTCCTATGTTCCCCCTAGTTAAAACAGTCACAGTGGTCACAATATGACCAAATTGTTAAAAAGCGACCTGAAAAAATGTTCCCTATTCCGCGTATTGTCTACGAAGATAATTATGTTTGGAGAGTAAGAAATTTTACTGATCATCGCACAGTATTAAGGCATATGACTGTTTCAAACTAGTGTGAAATGTTAGAATTTCCCCCCCAAAACGGAACAGGGATCACATTTAATAAAACCAAGTTTGCAAACGACTTTTTCTCTTAGAATAAATTCATTTGTACCTTTTGACTTTTTCGCATACTACTTCCCGAGTAAAGAGAAATGTATGTAATGCTGCAGCAAAAAATGTCTATTTTTCGACAGAAAACGTATTATGATATTACTGATATTGAAAAAGTGGATAATTATTGTTTCTATATATAGTAGAAAATTACTTTCTCTAACACGTTGAATAGTTAGAATTCACGTTTTGAGGATCCTTGATATTGAAAAATTGGTTTACGGTAAATTATTGCCTGTCTGCCTGATCAACCGTCTGGCTGTCCTGTCCAACCGCCTGTCTGTCCAACCGCCTATCTGTCTGTGGATCCTTCTGTCCGTAAGTCCGTCCGTCTGTGAACAATACGAGCGGCTAAACAGCGGGCATCAAGGTTTATATTCCCCGATCGATGTGGCTGACGTTGCAGCCTCATTTGAAACTTTTTTTTTGGGGGGGGGGGGTTATCTTATATAATGCTTCAAACGCCTTCAATATTTTTTAATTAAACTTGTACTATTTTTATTAAAACTTCTGAATTTTGGAAAATTGCAAATATTCAACATTCTGTCTAAAACTTCGAGGAGGTAAGTTTACGGACGCAGATGATTGCAGCATTGGTTATGCTAACTGCTTGCTAAAGCTAGGACCTCGCCTTCGAATCTCGTCACAGTCGAATAATTTTGCAGATAGGAAACACTTGCGGGTTCAAGTAGTATTATTATATTTTGTATTCATTACAAATAATGCGAAGAAGTACTTGCTGTTGTTGCATCAGTTGCTTTCCTTTCCTTTTCTTTATTTGCTTAGTACGCCGTTTACAATAACACGCTGTGGAATATCACTCGCCGCCTCTTGCGCAAGCCAACTAATATACCCTCCCTAACAACAGAAGCATCCGTAGCAACTACTCCTGCAGATAAAAGCAAAGTACTAGGTGAATACTTTGCCACAACCTTCACTCCCCATCCTTCAGAAAATCACCTTCATGATCAGTTACTCCTCGAAGAAATCTGCCGAACTAGAACAACAGTCCCAAGATGTCCAAAATTCATATCTCCCACCGAAATTGTGAACCTTTTATCTGTCGCTACCCCAAAAGTTTCGAGAGGTCACGACTTAATTCCAACGCCTTCCATTCACAGCCATTTTGCATATAACATCAATATTCAATGCATCTCTTCGTCTGTCAGACTTCCCTCGCAAATGGAAACACGCCCACATCATTCCCATTCTGAAACCAGACAAGCCAAAAAACGACCCGTCAAGTTATCGCCCAATTAGTCTTCTGCCCTCCTTAGCAAAACTGTTTGAAAAATGTATCCTCGCCAGATTAATCTCCCATCTCAGTTCAGTCCAAGTCCATACCTCCGCACCAATTCGGTTTTCAACCACTACTCTCCACAAATCACCAAATATTAAGACTAACCGAGGATATAATCGAAGGCTTCCATGAAAAGAAACACACAGTCGCAATCTTCCTCGATATAGCTAAAGCTTTTGACACCATCTGGCATCCAGGACTGTTATACAAACTTATTCACATCGGAACCCCCGACTATCTTATTCGCATCATCAAAAGCTGCCTCGCCGATCGCACCTTTTCTGTCCGCCTTCCTGGAGCCCTTTCACTATCTTTTCCCATAAAAGCAGGATTACCCCAAGGATTTGTTCTCTCTCCCACACTATTTAATCTTTATACAGCTGATATACTATCCACCCCTCATACCTCCATTGCTCTGTTTGCTGATGACACCGCAATATATTCCTCAAACCGTGATATTGATACCGCACAAGAAGACCTGCAACACCACCTCTTTAAGCTCTCTGACTGGGCCAAGAAATGGCATATCCGGATAAACCGTGCGAAAAGCCAAGCCAAAATCTTCACGCTCCGTAGACCAAATAATCCTCCCCCTCTCAAATATCAAGGAGAAAATATAACTTGGCTCCCAAACAACAAGCCAGTTAAATATCTAGGAGTACTTTTTGATAGACGGCTCACATGGAAATCAAATATTCTCCACAGAATAACCCTGGCAACTCGTAGAACCCACCAATTATATCCCATACTCAAAAAGTCATCACCCTTGCAACTCCATGTCGCTACTCACCTATACCAGTCAATGATCCGCCCAATTTTATCCTACGCTTCTGCTATCTGGGCCTCAGCCAGCAAATCGAACATCCAAAAAATGCAGATTTTCCAAAATAAATTCCTCCGAACTATCACTAAAGCTCCATGGTTTGTACCTAACTTCCAGTTACATAACGAACTCGGCATTACTCCTATCCCCGTCCATTTCTCCCTCCTATCCTCTCGCTTCTATCCTAAAATTCCCCAGATTCCCTCAGCCGTACATTTCAGAATCGGAAAACAAAATCCTCACCTTGTGGTGAGGATTTTGTTTTCCGATTCTGAAATGTACTAGAGCGAAAACTACGGCGACAGTTCTTCGACTCTCCTTGATTATCATGTACCCGATGTGGCTTCTCACATTTAATTCACATGAACTCAATGTATCCATGTCTATAATTTTTCTCAATCAATGTTAATGTAATACAATGTAACATCACTGTATCGTACTCGGATGCTGAGGGCCTTCGGGCCAAGCAGAAATAAATGAAAAAAAAAGTACGCCGTTTACAAAGGACCGCAAGAATATTTCCTGACCCAGTTCTTCAGTCAATTGATTGACGATTCTCGGCGCGTCAACTCCTAAGACCATTAGTCCCGTAAGTGTAATGCATGTTTTCTTCTCGGGAAGCGGTGATTCTTTCCCTGCTGGGGGGGGGGGCGATGAGATCCGTTTCCGTCCTGTCTACTAGAGGTGTTTTCCTCTCAACCAGGTATCTCCCACCAGTGAGGCATTGCCCCAACCGGCGCAAGCTTTAAGTTTCCGACCGGTCTCCCAGCATTTGTGGTAGTGTAGTGCATGTAAGTGTAATTGTAAGTAAGGGGTGTGGGTAGTGCATGGAAGAGGAAGGAAAGATTGCGCGCGGTCCGTGGCCCGTTTGTTAGGGAATTGTATTGGCATTCACCTGATATTGGTAGAAGAAACCACTGACTACCGAGACTAACTCGACCTTGCTTTGTAGCTAGTGTCGAAACTCCTGCGATCGTCGGGACTCGAACCTAGAACACCCCTTCGGTCAAAGGCACTTCAGTGGCATCCTTGAGCCACCTCTCCCTGTCCCAGTTCTGCAAACAGTTCATCTGCATGTGGGTGACGTGGTGAGGTGGTGCCGAGAAAGGCCGAGGTGGCAGAGCAGCTGCCGCATTCCAACTTCCTGCCTGGGCCCCCTCCTGGCAAGTGGCCATGCGTGGGTTTCCTTTCCGAACCCGGACCCGCAGCCTCGTTTCTGCGCTGCCGCCTCCGCCAGGGCGCTCTCGCTCTGATCGTGTTTTCTGCTGCCACTTCCTGCGTCGCCGTTTCCGCTTTTTGCTCCGCTCTGCTCCTCCTCCGCCTTGCGCCCGCGCTGCCTGCTTGCCCGCGGCCGTTGCTCTGAAGCGTACGCATCGCATCCATCAGGCCGTGCTTTTAAGAGACGTGCGATGCAATCTGTTATTCTTCTCGGCTCCCGGCATTTTTTTGCCTGCCAAATTTACATCACGCTAGCTCTTCGTTCTGCCGCTGTTATATTTTACCTTCCATTTTTTCATGTGAGATTCTTTGCTCTCATATGTAGTTCAGTTGATTATTTCCATCTCTTATTTATTATAACAACCTGATATTTGGGGGGGGGGGGGATTAAAGCATTTCATCAATGTAAAACACCCACACTTACATTTTGTAATCACTACCATCGAATGAAATTATGTTTCATGTTTTCTTATTCAAATACTGGAATGTTGATAACTATTACAAGCTTAATGTATAATTAAGCTTAATGTACCTTCGGACAATGAATGAAATGATACTCGTATATTTGATATAAATGTATATTTTTCTGATTTATTTGCGTGATAACGACTTGCCGTAGCTCTGCATTTAGTTCTATTATTTACCCGTGCCGTTTCTTTTCTGTAAGTGGTACTGGGATGCGACATCGATTGACAGAAACTTTGATGTTTTAAAAATGGATTTTTTAAAGCCGATGTTTTTAACTTGATGTTTTGTACTCGATTCTTGGTGAATGAAAAATTATCATAATCGCAATGTTTCAAAAGTTAAAATAAAAATAATAACTGAAAAACTATAGTCAGTGTATGTGCTTGAACCAAAAGAAGTGTTCCTTCATCGAGCAGACTATCTTTCGCCCGAGATGACTCCGATGCTCTCTCACTATAATTCCTGCCTGTCCTCATGTTTTGCCCTTGGAGAGGCGGTTGACTCACGTGCCGTGAGGGTAGTTCCCTTACCATTCTTCGGCGAACTGAACATGACCCTGGGCGATCAGGGCTAGTTTTATACATTGTTCTCATTATTTTTTAACGTTGTTTTAAGATACAACGTAAATAAACGTTCATAAACGTGGGTACTGTCAAATTAAATTTTGTTGCGCTAGAATGTATTATTACTAAACCAGTTCTAAAACATCGATGTTTAAAACATATTTTAAAAACAAGATTTTGGTCGATGTATTATTAACATCAATTTTGAACATCAATGTTAGGTGACATCCATGTTTTGTTATGGATGTCGCATCACTCACTAACTGGTGTTCAAAGAGCGATGATGATAAGAATGGCGGAGGAGAAATGAGAGTCGAAAGATTGTATTAGTTGTGTATTAAAATGATGGAATGAACTGAAAGAAGAAGAGAAGTGATGTGTATAATCCTGTTGTGGGACTTGAAGCCTGACGCGATTTGTCTCTCCCATATTCCTCGTAGATCAATTGGTAAACCGCGTCCCAACAGTAGAAAACGCACGTCGGCAAACGGCGTGCATATTGGATCGTCCCAGTGTCGCAGGAAGTGCGTTTTGGAATTCGAGGAAATTTATTGAGTGATCATGAATAAACGGTATAGGAACACGTGAATACAATTGCCTCTTCATTGAATCTTTTTTGTACGTAATATAATGGAGATTCTAGGAATGAAATGAAACCTGATATTCCAAAACTGTTAGGTGAGTAATGCAACTCTATATTCTAATGGAATGTTTCGTAAGAGAATTTTCAGTCTGTCGCGAATAAGGTTACATGGTATCCTATTAAATTATTGCGACGCAGAAGGAATTTCCGTCATACGATCTACGTTTACACTGATCGCTGTCAAGGAAGGTTTTTCTGATGAAATTCGTTTTTATCGAATCATCGCTGCCTGGCAGCATTCTCTCCACCAATGCATTGCGTATTAACAGAATTATGAATGCATTTATTTCAATTTATAATGAACATTTGTGTTTTGGTAGGTTACAAAGTACTGTAATAAAGAGGAACTTCAATAGAGGAAATAAATGGTTAATATTGTCGTTTACACGGGAAATGTTAAAAAAACGAAAGATAATTATTATTTTCAATTATTAACTTTCTGCAATGTAATATTTGAGGAACAGAGTTCATTCAAATATTCTCTCGACTTTTGTTTGCTAACGAAGACTATTATATTCTATTTTCCTCGTGGTTTATTTAAATCTCTGCACGTTTTTTAGGTTTTCATTTTATGAAGTGTTTTCTGAAACTTAGACTCAGATGAAACTTTTTGCCCTTATATATGTCGCGTAACATAATCGATTTTGAGCGACGAGACAATCATTTTTAAGCATTCTATTTGAAATGTAAATAAAGTTATGTATTGGATCTAGTATATGAAAATACAAGATAATTTATAATTATGTGCACTACACTTCCAATGAGTGTTCTTGACACAATAGAGTGATATCACAACAGCACATACAGTCCTACTAGTCACATTATTAGTCTAGTCAGTACTAGCCTACAGTACTAGTCACATTATTTGTAACAGTTAATTAACCCGCACATTTTTTTGTCTGGGCTTGTAATCCAATCGAGGAACTTAGGCTGCGCCACCAATGAAGTACGTAATCCATGATAGCTTAATGATCAGACCACCTCGTTGATGACGCTCCAATAACACTCCCGACGCGCCAAAAAGAAAGTTGAATTTTCCTTTCTCGTTTGTAATTGTCGAAATGTCAGAGGTTTTATTGAAAATCGGACCTATTCCATTTTATTAAGCGAACATTGCTCTCTATCCCAGTAAAAACGTTAAAATTTAGAAGGGCTTTAGAGAAAACTGTGTTTTTTTAATTGCCACGATTTCACTCAAAATTATTGAAAAAACAAGTCGGATTTCAAAAATTGTTATTCTTCCATTACGTAAAGATCTCATTTTGAACAACAAATTTCATTAATTAATGGTGATTTCGTATTTCCAAACACTTCCATATGTGTAGTGCATGATATATCTCGGGTGAAGGTGGTGTTCCTCTCTCGCTACATCGAGATATTCGGCGCCGACCTACTCATTGGCTCGCGGAGGTTTCCTCTCTCTACGGGTCTCCCCCGGCGAGGCATCACTCCAGCCGAGACAAGCTAGTAGCTCACGGTAGTGCATTGTATTGTAAGTGTAAGTGTAAAGGGGGACGAGAGGAAGAATGAATGAAATATCGCGCCTGGTCCGTGGTCCCCTTGTTAAGTTACTGCTTTATCAGTATTCGCCTGATCGAAGAAGCCGTAAAAAAATCGTTTAGAGCGGTTTTCCACAAGAAATTCTCATCCGGAAAGCAACTGGACGACACAGCTATCTAACTAGTCTTGTGTGGAAAATCCGCTACTGTCGGGACTCGAACTATAGGACCTTCTGGTCAGAGACACTGCAGTGGAAGTAGTTGTTGCTCTGAGCCATATCAGCCGGCCACATTTCATTAAGAACAAATATCTGGCTACGAGAATATAGTTGTAGGAGAGTGTCGATATTTTTTAAAGTTTTTAAAAAATTCGAGGTTTTCGGAAATTCGGAGGTTTTACTGACAATTGGTCCATTACCATCCTTGTGCTCTTTTGAGAAGAAAATTTTTAAAAAATTGGGTGCCATTGTTGAGAAAATTTTTAAAATATCCTACAGTTTCAATGAACATCACGCTCCCGTAGGTAACCACCCCCAACCGGTTTCCTCCCACCAGCATCACCCTTCAGGCACCGCCCCAGCCGGGACAAGCTCTAAGCTCCCGATCGGTCTCGTGGGATGTGTGGTAGAGTAGTGCATGTAAGTGTAAGAGTGTTTAAGGGGTAGGACAGGACAAGGAATAGGAAGGAGAGATTGCGTGCGGGCCGTGGCCCGTTTGGCAGGGTACTGCTCCGGCATTCGCCTGGTATTGATCGGAGAAACAACGGAAAACTACCGATTACAGTAGCCGGCCGCTAGAATTCTTCTCTCTAGAGAAGTCTGTCTACAGCGGCGGAATAGCATAGGCACTGTAGTGACATCCGTAGATGCCGTGCACTTAAACCGGTTTCCTGGTTTTGAATTGGGGCGGATTGGGTGAATGGTGGAATGGATGGCACACAATCGAGCACCGACAGCTTGGGCACGCGCCTCTCCCCCTCCTTCCCGCTCCGGCGCGGCCCATCCACCCTGCCGACGAGAGCGGAGGAAGCGGGGGTGGCAGATTGATTGCGTCACGCGACCTGGTGCTGACGTCACCGCCCCGGGCGCGGCGTTATGAACTTTCGGCCCTGCGCCCTCGCACCTCGTGCCGCGCGCCGCCGCCGCCACCGCCAGGTCCCGCGGGTGCCGCGCTGAGCCGTGTCTTTCGAGTTCTCGTTAGGCGTCGGGCGGGGCGGGGCGAGGCGGGAGCCGGGCGGGGGAGGGGTTGGGAGCAGGACGGGGCGGGATGTGATCGGGGTGATGGCGGGAGAGGGGCGGGACGGGGAGGAAGCGGGGTGGGGCGTGGGCTGGGTGCGGCTGGGCGGGGACTGGGCGGGGGAGGGGAGCAGTGAGCGCCTGTCTGCTCCCGAGGCTCGTGCGTCGCGCGAGACCGGCGGCTGGATTAAATTCGTGCGCGCGAGCCCGCGGTGGGAATGACCTGCGGCGAGCGAGGGTGGGTGGCAGCGTGGCGGGCGGGGTAGCACGGAGGCGCTGCAGGGCCCGACGGGAATGTGACCGATGTACGATGAGGCTGTGGCACATACAGAAACATTTTGACATTGAGAATTTATCTCCATAACTCGTCAAACTGTGTTAAACCGTAATATACATTGAGGTTAATAAAATATCAAACTGTTCCTATGTCTTCTTGGCTCGTGCGTCCCTTGTAGGAGATCGGAGTGAAACCTCAGTGAAGAATCTAAAATATTACGATATTTTTTTTAATACCTTTCTTTTAATTTTTTTACTAATTAGTTTTTTAATAGTAAGGACTTAAAGAGAAATTAATCTTTCTAATTATCTAAGTCCATTCGATAACTGCCAACTCGTTCTTAGTGTATGCCTGCATTAAGTGAGAATGATGTCTTTATATTACTCGCCGTGTCTGCACTCCACTTCCTGGATCCCATCTAATTACCCGTCCTAGAGAGTTGCAGTGGGGATGTAGCTCTGATATACACAACCACGAGGCTTGGTAATGTCGACCGATGAACCTCTCAACGATTTATGAGATAGTCCTTCCGCTGAAAGTATTAATAGTTTGAAGCCCCCATAGTACAGAATAATGTAGAAGGCCGGCGGGTTGATGAAGGTGATGGCACTTCATCACCCTTCCAGTGTGTGGCAGAAAGAGGACGTCGCGTGATGATACTGCAGAAACGCTGCGGGGTGGACATCGTTGTGCGACGGGAGTTGTGGGCAAGCGACTGATGTAATGAAAACGTGGCATTGCCCATGTGATGAGAACGAAACGGTAGCTTCATTAGGCAAAATTGTAATAACGAGAACTATGAAACCCGTTCCTGTACTAACTGTAATAAAGGAAAAGGCAATCCGTTTGAAACGTTCGTTGCAGGTATGTAGGGAAATGTCTTGGTTTAAATGTAATTGCTCATGAACAAATGATCTACAGCACAACGGGTTCATTCCGTTTAATGCGAAGAGTGACACCCAAATATAGGTATTCGTTTATTTTAATACCATTTGAAATTTGTCTACTGAAGAAAAACTTAACTCGTGTATTAGCTGCACCTTGGTTGGTTTTTTTTATCTTTAATTAGTTTGCATCTAATCATGTATTTTCAAGAAATGAGATTCTTTATTTCGATGTTGCATGAACTTACCTACAAAGTTTTCAAATTCCTATCGCGCTAAATAGTATTTTTTAAAGAATACTCTGTCCTAGACTTAACATGTGAATCAAAAAACTCTATCCTACGTAGTATTTAATTATTCGTCCTTGAAATTTCATTCGTGTGGCACCGCGCTAGAAATATTCATCACGAGAGGGAAGCAGAGAAGTGGAAAGAAACGAATTCATGACATTCTTTCACCGCAACAGCGTATTACGGCAGTGTTTAAATTATGTATTAGAAGGTAATTATGTCTTGTGTACTTTGGCCCCGCGCCTCGTATCTCGCTGCCATTGGGCGAACGCTGCACGCGACCCGTCAAGTGGCGCGCGAAAACGCGCCGGCCGTGCCAACAAAGGGCGCGAGGCGGCGGCAAGCGCAGGCCAGAGCCACCCCGCGGCGCCGCGCGCCATTAGTTCAGCCCGCCGCCGCCGGCGTTGCGGCAGCACCGTCTCTTCATTTCGTCGTTTGGCCGTTGGGGTTGAGCGCCCACGGCCGGGCGAAGGGACGGCCTAGGGTTGAAGCGGGGCGGGGCGGGGCCGGGCCGAGGAGGAGAGGGTTGGGCGGGGAGGGGAAAGTCCACGGACGTCGGAGGCAGTTTTCTGGGTCAGCGACGCACGGGCTTCCCAATGCTTCCCTCGTCAGCCCTCCACCCCCACCCCCACCCCCACCCCACCCGGCGCGCTTACCCTCACCCGCTCGCTCTGGCACGCCCCTAGCAGCGCGCCGACATCATCTAAAAGCCATTACAAGCTCGCCTTGGAACTCGAAGCACTTGCGTTCTTATTCAGGGTTCTCGGCGACGCGAAGCCCGCTTTCCAGAGTTGTGTCGTCCGTGATCCTATCGTCCACGCGTTTTGTTCTGTTCGCTTTCTTTTGTAGGGGAATTTACGTACCAAACCCTTATACCTCTTATTAATTATGTTCTCATCGTGAATACTGCATACGTTTGAGAGTTCAGTATATCACTTCAATTCTGTCTTCCGTTGTTAATACTTATACGAGTATGAATATATACTTACAAGAGTAAATATGAATGTTTCTTATATTGCATTTTCTACTGAAATTAACATATTTTTTCTACAAAGTCCATACGAAAGGCCTTTAATCTAAAATATGAATTGCGAATCTAAAATATACTACTTTCCAGACATTTATCCCTTTGCTCCCCCTAGAACTGTAGTTCTAAAGGTAAAAGTTCGAATGGGAGGGTGAGATAGAAAACCCTGAATGGTATGAAATCCTGCCGAGAAAAAAAAAAATATATTGTGTCCTAAACACTCTCTAAACTAATTAATATAGGCAGGCGCAGACGTAACCTAACCTAAGCATTCGTTTATTGTACTACTTCGTGCAATGTTCATCTCCTAACCTGCTGCACACTGCCTAAACACCTGAAGCACTTTAAATAGCATTACAACTCGCTTAGATGAACGCGCACACCAGATCACGTCATGATCGTTTAGATATTCGACAGTTTCTTGTGTGATGTGAGCCTTGCTCTTCGTATGTCTTGGACATGTCTTTTTCCTGTACCGACAGTAAGTAGTTCTCCATTTCCATCCATTTTATTCTTCATAATTCGGTTTAATAGCAATTCTCAGATACATTTAGTTTCACAGGTTCTTCAATCGCCTTCTGAATATTATCATCTATCACAACCCTATAAGTTACGTTTTATAGATATTTAATTGCCACATTAAAAAACGCAAGTTAACCATTATTTTGGACTGTTTTAAGAGGAAATGCTTATTTTTGTTCATTCAGAACGATTTATATTTCCGTCAGTGATATTTCATGTATTTTATTTTAATTTCTTAACCGAGCATCTCGTTCTCTTCTTATTCAAGAAGCCTTTTCAAGTTTTTTTTTTTTAAGAAATCCCCTGGATTGTGTTTTTGTTAGGTGATCTGTCTTCGTTGCAATAAAAAAATCGAAAATGTTTAATTTATTTTCTCTTGTGACCTCGTTTTACGTAAAACACAATGATTCCTTAGAACTGCATTTAGTACTGTATTTTTTGTTGAAGTAGCTTTAGATAGTGCTCGTCGGTCTTCAGAATCGGCGGCAATTAAACAAGCACTTCTTCTCCGATATCGAAGACGCTGATCGCGCGCTCGTCCGTTCTGCTCTCCGCAAGCAAGGAGCGCCCCGATTTCGGATTAAAAGACGTAACTTTTTGTTTAATCCCCGGCGTTCCCCGACCGCTCGCTCAAGCGGCTTGCGGGGTATTCTTTATTTCGTGGAGCTCCCAACTTTCTCGTCCGATGTAACGTGTCGCATAGCTCTCCCAGTCGCTGATCCGCGGCGGAGGAGGAAGTAAACCATTTCCATCCTCCTTTTTCTTTGGCTTCTTTCTCACCGTGTTCGCAAAGTTCGAAACAACGGATGTCGTTCCTACATTTTATTCTTACGTTGCAGATCTTCTCTACACCACTCCTTGCCTGCATATCATGTATGTACTCGTATATATTTGTTTTCGTTTCTTAATGTTTGTTTTTCTTCTTTTATGTCCACATTAATTTTTCCGTGGCTGCAAAATGACACCTTTTATGTCTGCGTGAATTGGTTGTAAAGAACATAACTGAAATGGATCTTTTATTTTTAGTAACAGAATGGTTATTGCTACGTTGACACGCTTATATACTATCTTTATTCAGCTCCTTCCCACCTTGTGTGAAAATTTAATGAAGAACTTGCAACCCAAATTTAAACTAACGACAATCAAATGAACAGTAGCAAGCACCCGAGAAATGTCATATTTGATTATAATACGGTATTATTAAATGAAATTATTTTCATTATTATCCAAAAACGTACTAAATTTCACGTTCTATACTCACTTCCACATTTTTATTGCATCTAACATATACAACGTGTGTACCTGGTACTTTCTTCGTACCAACCGCCTGATTTCTACATCAATACATCCAGGCCTTTCCTTCTCTCCGCCTCCTGTGTCGAATACAAATATTGAACTCGTTCTTTGTGACTGACATATTAACGAGATTCGTTTATATCGAGACTTATCGTTATCCTCGTCTCTCCCACTTCATTCTCGCTGCCCTACATCATTCTACACCATCCAGTGTTCTAGGAAAGCTACTCTGTGAAGGGACCACTTTGACTGGTCGGGAAACAAATGAACGTCATGCAGGGCGACGACATTGCAAGAGAGAGTGATGAAGCCATTTGCTAATGAGCTAACTGTAAAAGAACACACTCACAAAATGAGTGCATGACACTTGTTCCACAAACTACCCGCGCTCCTCTGTGACATTTGTGAGGAACTAACAGCATCTCATATTTTGAACGTTTTTCCTCAGTTCTAGGAAGAAAGAGAAGACCTAACAGCAGAGCAACAATTCGAATCAGTCGTATATTTCAAGTCCTGTCAACCGGAAATTATAAGATTTTGCCAGAACATTAATATATTTAATAAAATATAAGTAACTTCCTGTGCTTATTATAATACCAGCCATGATTGGGTGTCAAGTTTTTGTACTATTAATATAATATATATATATATATATATGTATATATATATATATATATATATATATATATATATATATATATATATATATGTAAAATACTAAAAAGTTGCTAAGAACCTTGAATTATATTAATATAATAATACTATAATAAACCAACAGAAAAAAATTAGTGCATGGATGTAACTAGCAGTACCATTACCAACAGCGACCTAGCAGTAGTTGTCAAGGCGGTCCCTTCTTAGAGTAATCCCTGTATACCCTTCGCCATCCTGCAACACACAGCGCAACGTCGCGCCTTTCCGAGCCTTCCTCCGCCATCCCTGCGTCCTCCGCCACCTCGCGTTCATCCTGCGGCGCCGCTTCTCTCGTGGTGGTGACTGTGGTGGTGGCGGCGCACAGTGGGTCAGAATCTTAAAAACGTGGCCAAAAAGGGAAAAAATAAATTTTTTAAATGGGTATTTTTGACTATCAGGTTGGCTACAGTAATGTTGGGACTATTGAATGCCGGGTGTTCGGATGATCAGCTATTCGTTTCGCCCGTTATATTTCAGATCGAACGTGGCAGTTCTTTGTTAGCGGTGCGTGCTGCAGGTCAGGCTATAAAACAGGCTTGACGTTGAAGCTAAATATTTTTGTTCAGCACAAGTGAAGTGAATATTGTTAATATGGAAGGTGTTGCAGGAGGTATGTACTATTTAAAAAGCATATGCATCGTTATTAAATCATTAATTTAACATGTTTTTTTTAATTAACAAAATATCGGAAAATGCATGAATATTTTGTAAAATGTGCTTATAAAACCATGGATAAGTTACGAATTCCACGACATTCCGCTTTCTTTCAAATTCTGTCCGCAAGAAGCAATATTTTTCTTTGTAAATTGACTTTCAAATCCAGCTACTAGTAACAACTCCGGCTTCGAGCCACGTTTTAACAGTAGCTGCATAATTTTGTTATTAAGACATCTTGATAAATAACAATAAAATGAATTTATTTTGAACTACATTTAAAAATGTTTAATTATAATCGATGCGTAGAAGCATTGTAAAGAATCTAATACGTAGAAAAGGACGGAAAGATCACTTTCTGTCACAGTGGGATGAATAACTTAGAAAAGGACAGAGGTAGACGCACCGCGACTGGTATTCCGTTCTTCAAGAAATGACTGGATTCCGGACTTCAAGAAATGACTGGATGACGTTTCTTCGAAAACACAGCGACATCAACTTTGATAACTGGAGTTTCCGAAGAATTAATCCATCGTTTCCACATTATTTTGCAAGCGATTTCCAGCGAACGTCAAATCGATGTGGAAAAGTTCCGAGCTTATGCCACAGCAACTGCCACAGACACTACGTCAACGAATATTCCTGGTACAACATGCCAACAGCAGTCCATAGGCTCTTGATCCACGGACCAGACATTATTTCTTCGGCCATTTTACCAATCGGTCAACTATCGGAGGATGCTCAAGAATCAACTAATAAATTAATAAAACAATACCGCCAAAGTTTTTCCCGGAAGTTTTCGAGAGTTAAGACTATGGAAGACGTTTTTAGGAGATTGTTGGCAACCACGGACCCCTACATTTCGTTTCTACGGAAACCATCTCCAAAGAAACTAAAAAGTTTGTCTCCTGAAGCTGTTGCCCTCTTAGTTCCTGTGGCAGAAGATTATGGAGATTCTGATACAGATGATGAAGAGGAAGTTTTCGATGATGACGAAGCTTCAGTAGCAGAAGAAGAAATAGAAGAATCCGATGAAGATGCAGTAACAGAAGAAGAAAGAATGGAATCTGATGAAGGTGAAACAGAAGAAGAAGAAGAAGAAGAAGAAGAATAAGCAAACGACAACTGATAATTATAAGTACTGTTTGTAATTGTAATGGTTGTAAGTAATTGTAACGTTTTACATCATCCTATATCCTTTATTCGGTTCTTCATCGAATATTTTCATTTTTTAAGATATTTTTTCAACTCTTATGTTATTACAATATTTTTGTATAAATAAAAAGATCTATGACTGTTTATCCGCCATTTTGGACACAATTTTATATTTTTAAATTTTGATACTCATAATCTTTATCACCAACATCTATAATTACCAAAATAAAAATTGCATATGAATGAAATTATTTTTATCAATTTTTGTCCGCCATCTTGGATTCACCATTTTGTATTTTTTAACATTTAAAGTCATATTCTTCATCAGTAACTTCGAGAAGTCCCAGAATATAATTTTCATATGAATAAAATTAATTTTACCAATTTTTGGCCCGCCATTTTGAATCCGCCATTTTGTTTTTCAATTTTTGATATCATATTCCTAATCAGCATCTTCGATAAGTTTTATATACTAACTTTGGTACGAATTTGACAGCTTTTTATATTTTGGCCACCTTTTTGGGATTCTGGCCCACTGTGCGGCGGCGAGCTGCAGCCGTAATCTCCACGGGGAGAGGCGCGGCGTCGCGACGTGTCGCCCGCTAAGCTCTCGCTTAAGTCCGCATGAAGAATTTTTACCGCGCCGGAGTTTGTGCGCCGCGAGTTCGTTTCGGCGTTTCTCGGGAGGCGGAGTCTTGTTCAATCGAAAGTTGCCTTCTCCTCCGCGGAGCGGCGACTTCCTCTCGCCGGCTCCTCCCCCGCGAAGTTTTTAGACCCTTGGGTTTGTTAGTCGGCCCGCGCCCTGCGCCGTCGCCAGCGCCCCCGTTCGGCCCTTCCCGCCCCTCGCGACCTCTCTTCTGCTCGCGTTGCCCTCGCGTCTCCACACTCCCTCCGCTTTGTTATCCCTCCGGCTCTTCCTTCATTTCGTCTCCTCCTCCATTCTCTCGGTTTCCGCCTGCCTCCGCCTTCTCGCATATTACCACTCCCCATCCTCTTTTTGCCTTTCTTGCGTCGCCGCCGTCTCCACTTCTCGACTTTCACGCCGTCCTCCTCCTCCTCCGAGACATCTGTACGAAAAGTCTTCACCGTAGTCGCATTTGCACTGTTGACCGAGAGCGTGGAATTCGGCGTTTGAGGGCTTGAGAATGTGTAACTTTTGCTCTCTTAAATCCTGGAGTAATATATACACTTTGTTACGATCTCTGAGATGGAAATTCGTTTTGAGTTTGCTGGTTTAATGGAAGCTTTCATGGAGATTTGTCTCCCGTTTTGTGAAACAAGCCCATGAAAATAATTTTGAATTGTTGTTCTCTTTATTTCATAGATTATTCAACATCGTGACAGATGTTGTGATGACTTAAAACTTGAAAATACTAATTTAAATATCAGTTACACGGTGTAAATTAAGCATCTTAACGTGATTTTTGTAATAGCTAATTTGTAACGTCTTTAACGTTTAAAAAATTAATTTATATACGGGTATATATTACACTAGCTGAGTTTGCTTCATTCTGTTTCTAAATTAAAGGCATCCTCTTTTTACGTTCGAGGAAAAGTACTAAAACTATCACAGTGGTATTCAAAGAGGTTCTTGAAGAATCAGTGGTATGAATAAGTCAGCTCCCAGAAGCACAAGGCGGATTGCTATTATTGTCGACAGGCGAGTAGATGGCACCACATTTACAAATCTATTACATTATCACAATTGTAGGACACATTTATTGTGCCATATGGCCACCGAATGTACATGAACATATGGCGTTGGGCCGCCATATTGGCAAATAATCGCGTCCAGACGTCGCGGCATGAAGTTGGACAGGTTTCGAGTGGAGTCCTGTGATAGTCCATCTCATGCCGCCTACCCTGAGCACGCAAATCGTGCATATGGGTTGGTAGAGGTGTAGTCCATAGCACCCGAAACAATTTCGATCGCGCAGAGGTCTAGTAATGCTGCTGACCATGGTAGAGTATTTACAGCTGCAAAGCACCCTCTTGAGGTGGTAGCTGTATGAGAGCGTTATCTTATTCAAAATCGGTATGAACATGGGTGATTACGAACGACAGCGTGTGTGGTTACAGGACCTCCTGAACATACCGTGAGATTGCCTTGGTCATAATGAATAATACCATCGGCGAACCATCACGTTAGGATATCGTCCATCGCACCAAGCTGGCGGGACGTGTAATTGTGTGAGGCAACATAGCACATCTGGGGCTCCCAATTGCACCTTCCGTCACGGACCCGGTTGTCATCGTCCCAATTCAAAGGAGGAACTCCTCACTGAAGATGATTCATTGCCAGTCTGCTTGACCCCATGCCCGCCCCTCTCGACCCGAGGCGAGTGATTCTGCGAGGTTGTGAATAGCGTGCGGTGAGCTGAGCGGAGGGCGTGAGCGTGAGCTCTGCAGCTTATAGCCTCCTGCCAATGGTATGGCGCTAACAGGACGGGCAGAGCAGGTTGTTCATCACTCTGAATGGTACCATACGTTGCCGTTGGATCTGTTCGCGCGTGTCGGGCTATCCGTCATTCATCCCTCGCCGTTGTACGTGGCGGTCCTGCATGTATACGTGTGCCTTTCTCTGTGATTGTATTTTTCCGCTAACAGCGGGCGATGGGGGAGTTCGTACAACCGGCATAGCGCGCAATACGACAACAGAACCATCCAGCATCCCACAGTCTAACAATGCAGCTTCTCTCCAACGCGTCTAACTGGACAATCTCCGGCCGAAAGCTTTGCTTAAGACTAGCACTTATACATGCAATGAACCGGAGTCGCTATTATGTCTTGTAAGGGCCAGCACGATGTCTGGAACCCCTGATTTCGATCGTGTCTGTCATCCCCACCCCGGCCCCCGTGTGTGCGGCCGACCGTGAAAAATAAGTTATTTGCTCAGGTGATGGTGTGAAACTTACCTGCCAAGTTCTCAGCGGATCGGTAGGGTATAATTTTTATATTTAAAAAGATTACACTAATTTTTTGAAATATTCTTCACGTGGTTAAAATTTACATTACGGGCGTATTTTATTCTTAATTACATTTATGACTGCTAGTGCTTCAAATATTTTTATGAATTTTCTCAAAAACTCATACCTTTTTCTGAAAATGAACTGAAAATTACACATTTTCATAAACGCTCAAACGACATATTCTCAAAAACTTCTACCAATTTTTGGTAGAAAAATTGGTAGAAGTTTTTACTCTTCTCTCTCTCTCTCTCTCTCTCTATATATATATATATATATATATATATATATATATATATATATAAGGAGCAGCTTTTACTCTTCTATATTAGTTTTAATGTATTTCAATTTTACCGACAGGGGACCGAAAATTATGAAAATATAAAAAATGTCTTTAAGGCGCCAATAGATGGCAACTTCAAGAAGAATGCGCCAAAACCGAAAAATTAACCCAAGCAAAGGAGATTAGAAAACAAACAAGAAGGAGCAAATCTGTGCTATTCTGTTGCACCACTAGATTGTTTTTTGTGGTGAGTGTACAGGCTTTTCAAATAAAATGTGTTCAGGACAATGCGGGGTTTTGGGGAATTGACGAGGCCCCCATGTGTCATTCTGCCGCTTCACTTCCTCATCTGTTATTATCATCGCCATTCTCATTAATGATTATGATTAATTTGCTGTGGAATTGCAATTCCTGGACCGTCTCTCGGCAAATTTCCTCAAAAAACACACTGTCGACGTGCTCTCTATTATTCTCCAGGCTCATTGCAATGCTTTGCACAATTGCTTTACGAGTGGTAGCGGTAGGTGGCCTACATGATTCACGGGCATATAGTGAGCGTACATTTAGACATTTTTGCAGTTCAATTTAAATTAATGTCTTTCAGAAAAATATTTATTTGTGCTGTTTAAATATTATTTGTATCTCTTGTACTTTCAAAATAGCCTTAACCTCATTAGAAAATTGGAAATGTGGTCTTCCTATTGCATCCGATAAAAGCTGCAGTGTCATATCTGAATTCCAATAATATTGACGTGTTGTCATCGATAATTTCTAAAGAAGTTTTATTTTTCCTATTTATTCGGGCTTTACGGAACTAACTTTCACTAAATGTAGGAATATAAAGTACGACAGTTAATGTTTATTACTCGAAGTTAAAACGTCTGTTAATGACATCGTACGTTGCTTAAAACAGGATGAAAGTTCATACTTCTGAACTGGCAGAAAGTTCATACTTAAGGCGTTTAAGAAAACGTCAATGCAACAATGGTGTAAACAGGCATTGTCAACGACACCAAAACCCTAAACGCAAGTATTTGAAACGATGGCGTCTGAATTATGAAAAACTGTATACCTAGTGCACATATACCATTTTATAAATCATTTTCGATGTTATACTAAATCGAACTTACATTTTTTCTTTTGGAACATTGATGGTAAGTTAACTCCTAACGTCTTCCAAAACCTCTCTCACCAGAATGAATCTGAACATTAGTTTTGGGTAATTAATGCAAGCTTTTCCCCTTAAAATATGCATGCAAATATGTCAACAAATTTTGAAAAATGCAGAGACATTTTAAAAATATTAATCAGCATTTGGTTTAAAAACTACTAAATACTACTTTGTAATTAAATTCACATCTTTTTGTCACCTAGAGAGAGAGGGTATGTGAAAATTAAGAATAAAATACCTACTTCAGCGCATTTTATTTTGCTTCATATACATTTTGTTAACATTTTCTGTTCTTAGAAAGCTCTTTCTTTCAAACAGTCTAATACTTCGAAAAAGACCTTTCCGTGCCACAATATGATGGGCGCATAATCGTGTTTTGACTCGTTTGTGATTAATACATTTTCGGAAAGGCAGGTAGTACATAGTGATACAGTCATTTCAGAATCAACTTCTCATTTATCATTTACTCTATACATTTATTCCATATCTCAACATATTTTTCTTCGCTAGTTGTGGATGTCAGTCATCAAAATTTTTTTGTGTATGTCTGCTTTAATCGTCAAAACCTTTGTGTTAGAGTTATTAATAATGTTTACTTAAAACTAATTTATCTTTTAGGCAAAAAAATGGATAAAAATGCAAATAAGTACATTTTAATTCCTCAAACTCCTAAAATATGCAAAATATTATATGCGAAATGATTTTTATCGACAACTGGATATTTAAACCTCTTACGAGTTTTTCTTTAGAAGGACGTTTGAAAATTCTACCCAACGACTTTTCATGATTTTTTATTTAAACGAATGGAAGTGGGCCCTATATGTGTTAACACTTTCTCTTATTAAGTTTTATACTGTAAAAGCAAAATATTGGTAATATCTTAAATAGAATGAACGTTAATCAAACCCACTTGTCATTCGTAGTTTTCAAGACAAATTACGTGGGTAGTTAGAATGCCTTGGTCTTAATCTTTCTTTGTGTTTGTTCTTAATTTTGCTGAGCTGTGTCTCTAAAATGTTTTGACTTATCTTACGATATATATTTGTGAGCGTTCATCGGTTACAAAGAGCTTTCACAGTGGCGGTTTTTTCTATAGATGATAAAATACTTGTGCAAATGTAGGAAATTTCTTAATATATTTTTTTAACCAGGCAGAAGAAATGCAACAAAACATACAATGTACTTTACTAAGGTGAGTATGTACTTTAATTATTTCTCCCGCGAAGTGAGGTGGATTATATTCTGTTTGCACAAAAACATATCTTTTCATTTAAGCACGCTTTTCCTGAAATTTATCAAGAAAGGTTTATGCAGGAAATGAAATATTGTTAATTTTAACTGCATATTAAAGTGCATATTGGAGAAATTTTAGGTCATAAATACATATTTTTAAAAAGCATATTTCAAGATTTTTTAGAACATAAAAATCTTCTCCCTAATAGTTAATGAAGCGAATAAAGAGACCTTTTTCAGTTTGAATGTTGCGAGTTGTTAAATGCAAAGATTGAAGGTTGTATATAAACTTAATGTCCAGCAATTACTTGAAACATATATCCCATTGCAAATAAATGTCGGTATTTCTAATAATTACTAGCGATTCATTACGTTTTTTAAGTAAAGGCGGATAGCAGAATTCCCTACAATAGTCTACTACAGCATATATGAACACTAAGTATGGTAAACACTAAGTATTTCAATTACATATTCAGAAACTTGTTTATCTCGATGGTCTCAGTAGTCAATGTATTGCTTCAGAATCTGTGGAACTACCCCATTTCGTTTGTCTTAGTCAATAATTATTGGACGACATAAAACAATATTTTGGGGGTTGATTTTACATGTAACACATTTTATTTATTTTCCTGTTATAACTTTTCTACAGTCGTTCCTTTTATGCGATGTAATGGTACGGGTTCAACTACTTAAACTTAGAAATTTTGAGATTCTTACACATACTACATTTAACAAAAACCTGCAATTGTATAGACTTCTTAGTTTTAATGATCATCGATCTGTGGGACTCAAGAAGATGTAATTATGGTGTCCTGAAACTGTCTGAGCAGCGACGTATACTTTTTCGTAGGTGACAGTAATTCGCTGCGAAAGTCTGCATTAACTAGAATAATGTGAATAATTATTGCTGGATCTTAGGTGATAGTGAGCGTTCATTGAAAACAATGCATTTAGATATTCCGTATACTAGTCAATGTAAGTGACTTGATGTATTCAAACATCAGTGTCCGGATGAGAAAAACGAGGGCGTTAACAGAATATTGTAATTGCGTATAAGTATGAAATTACCACACTATACCATACCATAATTGTAATTACGTACACTGTGAAGAAAATGGAAATAATGAAAGGCCTTACATCTGTTTCACATGCTCTCCTTCCGACTACTAGCATGGAAACGAAAAATGCGGAGTATTTTTCCAAGTCTGAATCGCCAATTTTTATGTACCTACCATATCTGCTTTAAACGACGATCTCCTTCCCTGTGGTCCGGTGGTGAAGGTATCTAGTCAGACGATCATCGATTTAATTATTTGTATTACGTCGATATTTTAAAATAAATTTGCTTTGTTGAAATAGTGCTATAAGTTCTGGGTCGTTAGCAACTACAATGAACGGCAACGGAATACAACGAAAGTATAAACAACATAATACAAATAAGAAATTACTTCTACAAATTCCGGAACACGATCTGAAACCTTCACTCATTGATTTCTTAACTTCATTGCAAACGTTTCTGATGCAATTGAATTATCTTGTGAGGTAATTTTTCCACTCCAATAAGCCTTTTCCACTCCAATTTGTGACTTCATGGCATATAATAACTTCATTATAAATTGCAAATTATTATTATGCAACGGAACATTTAAAACAAGCCTTCTGATATCCTTAATATACATAAAAGAACGGAAGGCAAAAGAACGAAGAGTTACAGGGCGGTCAGACCGACCAGGCATGTCTGGAAGGCGGAGACCAACGACCTGACGGATAGAGCAAGTGGATAAATGAGCAGGAGGACAGAGAGAAGCTGAGTTATAAAAAGAATGTCAAAAGGGCACGCAATAGCGCATTAGTTAGTTGAATGTAAGTTATTTAGCACTTATTTGGCCTCGTTTCACACGCTTGCTCTCACTAACGTCTGTTAAAGTTTTGTCTCATTTCTGGCAGGATATGATTCCACAAAGTTTGCACACGCGTTCACTCTCGGCCTCTTGCACTCTCGGCCTCGTGGTATCCCTCTTGCACAGTTGGTAATGGTAGCCATGGACCGCCAGCCTAGTGAAGACATGACGCATCTCTTGGTTGCGTTCCATCCAGCTTCTTAGAATCCGAGGAGTAGAATTCTTCGTCTATTAGGTCCGTCTTATGTATCCTCTCCGACATCGCATTCCTGTATGCCTCAGTGTGTGGCAGTGAGAAAAGTAGCCTTAAATATTCTATTAGGAAGGTTTCTTTGGTCAGGGCGTATATTAATCTAGAAGGAGTGTACTTTGAGACACATACTGCTTTTTTCATATATGTGGCCTTGATTACCTCGATGATCTGTAGAACCTTTTTTTTTCTAGTACGGCCATATTGTTTCAATTCCGTAGGTAATATGGGGAGAATTTTCGCGTGGAATAGACGCATTGCGGTTTTGATGGATAGGTTCTTAATGTTTTTAATTTGGTTTATTTCGATAACTTCTGCAGCTGCCCTCTCTTTAACATGACAGCTAAATGTCAGTCCTGTTGTCTGTAGAGTCATGCCTAAATATCTTCGTAGAGAAGCTCAGTTGATGGAAAAGAACTCCAGCATGGGACAAGGATAGTGACTGCAGAGAAGATCGTGGGGCGCACGGAAGCTGAATACAGCTCCGGGTAGCCACCTTTGCTGGCATTGGAGCGCTCCTCTGTCACGAAGCAGCCTCGTGCGGTTTACGCGTGCTCTCGGACATCAACAGCGTTGTGTGGTGCGCGGGGCTATCTTTATGGCAGCAGAGATAGCGCCGCGCGGTGATTTTAGTCACTGTATTACACAGTCGCTGCGTCTCTTTTTTTCGCGTTAGGTCGCTTGAAGTTGAAGAAATTTCTGGAAATCATTGGGTACGGGAATATTGTTAAAATTGAATTGTTGATGAATTCTAAATTTGAAATATTTGACATTTTACTGATTTTTTTCATGTAATCAATATTTCAGTGGAACCAGAATCTTTGAACGATACTGTTTCAGTGGAGCTTACACCAATAGTCAAAAGTCTTTTACTTTACCATTAAGTAATAAATATTTTTAAACACTGCTTCAAGTTTTAGAGATTTTTAACAATTTTTGCAAAAGGATTACACATTAAGCGCATCTTCACAAGTACTTAGTCATCGAATTTTTGTTTCCAACGAGTACATTTGTAGTTTTTGTGTATGATATAAAATGTAGAAATTCCAGTATATTAGTATAAGTCGTTCTAATGGACTTCATAACATTAATAAGAATAACGAATTTTTAATCGCCGCCGTGTTCCTTAGATGTATGTCTTTAGGGTATTTGAGAGATTGCGTAAATTGTAGATAAATTCAGAATTTCTGTATTTTGCTACTGGATGTAATTTCGTATAAATTTGACTCAATAATAATAATAATAATAATAATAATAATAATAATAATAATAATAATAATAATAATAATAATAAGAAGAAGAAGAAGAAGAAGAAGAAGAAGAAGAAGAAGAAGAATCCGTATCTTCATTAGATGTGAACGTACTTGCGATGCCCTTACATAACAATCACACAAAAGTTTGTTGTCTGAATATTTCTTAACACTTTTTCATATTTCATTTCAGTAGATTATTGCCGCAAATACTGGATTTGGCGAGGAAAAACTCAATACAGATTTGAAGTATAAATAATGAAAAAGAATTAATTGCAGACAGATAAGTTAAAATGAAGCGTCATAGTTATGGAAACAGTCGTCCGGAGTTTTAATGATTTATTGCCACATAAATGTGTTCGTAAACACACCATGCGATCGAACGCAGGGTAAATGAATTAGGTTTAGATAAATGCGTGGCAAATGGACGTAGCAAGTTTATCGCTACTGACCAAATTGCCAAAGAGAAAAAAGTAAATATATTAAGCGCTAATGATTTTACAAAAGTCATCCGTTCCAAATACCTCCAGCTATAAATTACACAGTAATTTTTAAAAAGTGAATAAAAACCCACCGATATGGCATCTTTGAAAAAGAACATCAGATATTACTCCTATATTCTAAAGTCTTCTTATTTTCAATTGAAGTTGCTCAATTGAAGTTGCTCAATTGAAATTGAGGGCTTAAAAACATTATTGTATCGATAACACGTCCAAAATTATGACCACCCATAGTTGATTATCATAACTATTACAAAATATTTTATTTATTATTTTATTTATTTATTGAAACTGTATAACATGCTTTACCTATTACAGTTGCCGACAGTAGGTGCGGCCATTTGCATAGTAAAACTTACAATTTTTGGTTACAATGGTTGGTAGACAATGTCATTTAAATAATGTCAGTCTCTTGTTTTCATGATAAAAATTTTGTAAACAAAAGTCTACCTAGTAATTCTTATGAACAAGAAAACTCTTTAGACTTCATAAATATTACAAAAAGAATTTAAATACTTTAATTATATTACAAAGGAATATGAAAAAGGCATGTTGCCCACAGCTCAACATTTACAAGCTCTTTATAAATCTCTTTCATGACACTACTAGCAAAGTCTGATTCAGCACACCAAAAGATGTTCTTAAAATGACGTGTTTGTGAAGCTCTGAGTACATTCCAGAAAGAACTTTCTTTTGAACATATTTGCAGAAAAAAATTTCTCAGATAAAAAAAAATTAATTCAATCCTCAATTACAAATCATTTATCAATCTTATTACCCATCTTTAACAAAAGCATTAGTACATAAATTGAAGAATTTATCTATACACACTATTATGGCAAGTTTTCAGTAGAGAGTTATAGTGGAAAACTTTCACACGGCTCCTAAATGCTACATTATCACTCATTGTATTTACCTTACAGCAATTCACAAACTTCTATAAACTCGATCAATCATTAGGTGTTTTTTTATCATAGAATACTATATAATACTAACAGTCAATAATAAAATTCATTATAAATATCAATGTACACTATTATGGCACGTTTTTTGGTACAGAACTATTTTAGGAACATTTCACATGGCTCCCAAATGCTCAAAACAATATAATCTAAGCGCATACAATTGTCTCAAATTTTAACATTAATTTCTAGAGCTATTATTACTTCTAGAGGTCTATTACAAAATATCTCAATGTCAATTTTTAAAAATCGTAAAAGCTTGGATATGACAAGAGCTATTCAAATAACTATTTCTTTGTTATTGTTGTGAAGTTTATGTCCTGAAAGGATTACTTGAGGTGATTAATGTAGACCTTGAAACTTAATACAGCAAATTTTCTTGTTCCGGCATGTACTTGCTTTCCGCATTGCACTATCAGTTCGTGGAAAATCAGTCATCTTGCAGGTTAGCAGTATGCCCTTGATGAAGCCTAGAGTCGGTGTATCAATGAATATTTGGTTGGGTTGATGTATATTATACTCTGTGTATTTCCGTTAACTCATGACGTTTATGGTACATAGAGGGGTTGCGATTAAGAAGCATTGCACTTAGTTCCTTGTTAGTATATCAGTTGCTTTAACCTACAACATATTTGAGGAAAGGACATGATTATTTTATTATTGTGATCTGTATTTAGCAGCGTTGACGTGAGAAGTGGCATTCATACCTTCACGATTGCATTTATGTCAGCTTTCTTTTGAGCTCAAAAATAGTGTGGCTAATTGGGTCAACACCACCAGAGCCCAATGTCATTTTTCTGTAGTGATTTCATAAGCATCGATCTTGTCATTGCAATCGAATTAATGATCTTGGAATTTGTAAAAGCACTCGAATTTTGGGTGAAACTGTATAACATTTTTCACAATTCGCATTCTTATTAGTATGATGCACAACTTCTGCCCAAGCACAAATTATAGTAAGAAGACTAATTGTTATGATATTCCCTCGGATAATTTAGAGGCTCCGAGAAAATGAGCCCATGAAAATGATGAAAATCGGGCTGGTCACCTATCATATTGAACTTTCTATTACAACAAAATTATGTGTAACTTTTGAATTTCAGAGTATAGATGCTCATTAAAATGAAACAATAAACATTTCTAGGATAGGGAAATTAATTTTTAGATGCACAACTTCTCTATAATCAGAAAATGGATTTGAAAACATAAATGACAACTTTATTTAAACTTCAGATTGTTGAAATCAAATGCCCGTGTGTTAAATTAATGTTTATTAATTCGTCGTTTGTTCTGTTTGCAATAATTTTATTGACATTGAAACCCTTGAGCCCAATATTTTCCAAAAGCAAAAGAAGATTGTTTTCGCTGCTTCGTATTGTGTCTACTTTCGTTATTGGTTAATCTGCTCCTGATTGCGCTCGCTCTCGTAGAAGCTCGCACTTATTTCCTCAAAAGCGCCTCCGCCTCCTACGACGTGTCTTCGCGTCGGTATTCATATCCTCCGACGCCAAATTGGGTACGCCAGATTCATTAGAGGCTCGCTCCAGTATTGAATTTCATCAAACCGAGCGAGGCCTTCCCTCAACCCCGTTCCCCGGTCTTTCCGTCTTTGCCCATCGCCCTTGCCTCCGCCGCCAGAAACAAAAGGCTCACGCCGGAAGACGCCCGCCGCGCCGCCGGAAGTTCGTCCCGCGCCGTACAGGACATCGATTGAACTGCCGCCGGAAGCCGAGACGCCGCTGCTGCCTTGCGTCGCAGCCGTGCTTCGTCATAACGCGCTTCAACGCGCGAGCCCACCTCGACGAAATGCTGGGAGCGGTCCTAGGATGTTTGTTTTGGTTCATTTTTTTTTTCTTTCAGGAAATTCGCGATTGCTTCCGTTCGAAATGGTCTGCCATTTCTGTACTGCGTTTCCGAGATATCTTCGTCGCCGTAATTTTGTGTCGGGTGCGCTGTGATTGGTGGGGCGTTATGATTTCTTCGATTCTGTTGCTTTGATAAAGAGTAGCATTTATTGGTAATAAACGTTTGCGAGAGACATAACGTAAGGAACGTCTCTAGATTGTGAATACATTCTTACAATAAAATTTCTTAAAAAGAAGAGGTTCGACTCGAAAATCAAGGGATTGCGATAATAAAAAAGGAATACATGAACAAATATCAAGTAAAAAACAATTCTGAATATTTAATAAAGTAGAAAGGGTTTTCGTTTAGAAAGAAGTTTGATCATTCTACTTAACTAAAGTTTATCATTTTTGCTATAAATGTAAGGTAGTGTTACCTAGATATGTTATCGCTTGCTCTTATCAATCTGTTTTACAGCATAAACACTAACATTTAATGTCTTAAAATAATAGCATGAACGCTTATCTGCCGTCATTTGCTCATTACGTTTTCAAGACGCACTACGTTCCTTGCAGTGTGTCTTGTTTGATTTGTCTTTTTGAGTTGCAGTAGACTTAACGAAAACAATGTTTTATAGCAAGTTTTTGAGTTCAAAGATTAATGAGCTTTTTTAATTGCTAAGATTAGCGACAGTATATAAACGCAATGTCCAGCAATCGTTTGAAATGTCACTGTACAGAATACATTCAGTGATTACATTCATATGCGATGTATTTCGTTTTTAAGCTAAAGTGAACTGTAGGATTTTTCTGCTGTAGTTCACAACATATTACTCGAAATTATATTGTTAAATTTAAAACATTTCAATTACATTTTCAGATTATGCTTATGTAACTCGTTTTTAAGGGTTGTTAGTGATTATATTCTTCCAGAATTTGTCAACCTCTCAGTTTATTGGCCTTGGAAAATAAGTACTGAAGGACAAAAAAAATATTTTTGAATTTTTTGATTCAAAACTTCAGCGACTTCTCTACAAGGCATTGTTTTGTGCCAGTAATCGCACGAGTTCAGCTAGTTTTATTTTCTATTGATAACTGTGAAAGTATTAATGATAATTGACGTGGAAATTAAAAGATAATTCTCATATTAACATTTTTTTATTCAATGAAGCGTACTAGTAAGTAATTGTACAACAAACCTACGTAAAAGTAATCTGTGGCTACAGTTATTTAATTGTGAGTTGAGATAGTGTTGTTAAAACATGCTTAATAACTTTGTGAACGCTTGGTCAACACTGCACGGCCAATATGAAAGCATAATAGTTGAGATAAACATGACTATAGAATGTTATCGGCAGACAATTTTACGACTTCCCTTTACGATAGCGAGAGCGTATAAATAAACATTCCTTTGTAAGGAAGATGAAACACTTGGAGAGAGAAAGAGGGAGAGATCGCGCCACCAATACGTCAGAGATTCATCGGCAACGGTCTTATCGCTTTCGAGTCTATGACAGCATTCTCCACGCGGCGCGCATCAACTCGTTTTCCTCTTTCTGCATGATTATACGTTCCTTTTGACCTTGAGCCAATTCTCATCACTCTTAAGTAATAGAAGCTCTTAAACTTTATTGCATTAAACCAAATTGTAGTCGATTGTTAACTATTAATGGTATATATTTTTTTAGGGTAGTGGAAATATTTTCTATTTTCTCGAGTAAAATTTTACTAAATCAATTGACGTTCGTTTATTAGGGTGCTTTAATAGCGTTTCATACTTGATCGTTGACGCAAAGCATAAGGCAACTTACAAAAGTGGATAATGTAAATTATCTCATTACAAAGTTCGCATATTTGTATAATACGATTTCATAAAAAGATCATTGGAAGTGAAATTGGGCAAGATGTACTAAAAACTAGGTATTTAAATAGCTTAATCTGGTATTCTAAATCAACTACAACAATGAAACGAATTGCCAGTAATTAATAATATATATCTTACTTGCAATGAGAGAAATTCTATTAATGTGAAAAGTGTTAGTAGTCATGAAGTTCACTTAATAGTGTTTGGCAATCCTACTTAATTTTTTTTAAATCTAAAGAAAATTTGGTGGAAATATATGGTGTGCTGCACTTCTTGCACAATCACAGACTAAAATCTTTAATCAGATTTTATATTTTCGGAGAGAGTGCGGGGTAAAATATTTCGAAGCGGGGGTCGGCCGAAAACATTTTTTGTACACACCCAATACACTTTCGTGTTTTAAGGGGGGAGGGAGTGAATCCACATTTTTTGTCGAGGGCTGCGGGGGCTGTGCCACAATTTTGCGCGAGGTGAACCTGAGAATGCAGGAGCAGCAGCCCTTCATAAATTCTTGGGGCGCGTTTCGCCGCTTCCCGCTCGTAGGCGCAGGGGCAGGGTGACAGCCCCGCCACGCACGCTGCGCGGGTTGCCTATTCGCCGTGCGTCACGGACCGGCCAAGCGGCGCGCGGCGTGTGCGACGCAGGCGGGGACGGGATTGCACAGTGAACAAAATGTGAATATTTCACATCGTGTATGCGTATGTGTTGTGTGTGTGTGTGTGTGAGAGAGAGAGAGAGAGAGAGTGAGAGTGAGGGTGTAAGTGAGTGTGGGCAAGTGAGTGAGTGTGGGCGAGTGAGTGAGTGTGGGCGAGTGAGTGTGGGCGAGTGAGTGAGTGTGGGCGAGTGAGTGAGTGTGGGCGAGTGAGTGAGTGTGGGCGAGTGAGTGAGTGTGGGCGAGTGAGTGAGTGTGGGAGCGAGTGAGTGAGTGTGAGCGAGTGAGTGAGTGTGGGTGAGTGAGTGAGTGAGTAAGTGTGGGTGAGTGAGTGAGTGTGGGCGAGTGAGTGAGTGTGGGCGAGTGAGTGAGTGTGGGCGAGTGAGTGAGTGTGGGCGAGTGAGTGAGTGTGGGTGAGTGGGTGAGTGAGTGAGTGTGAGCGAGTGAGTGAGTGTGGGTGAGTGAGTGAGTGAGTGTGGGTGAGTGAGTGAGTGTGAGCGAGTGAGTGTGAGCGAGTGAGTGAGTGTGGGTGAGTGAGTGAGTGAGTGAGTGAGTAAGTGTGAGCGAGTGAGTGAGTGTGAGCGAGTGAGTGAGTGTGAGCGAGTGTGTGAGTGTGAGCGAGTGTGTGAGTGTGAGCGAGTGAGTGAGTGTGAGCGAGAGTGAGTGTGAGCGAGTGAGTGAGTGTGAGCGAGTGAGTGAGTGTGAGCGAGTGAGTGAGTGTGAGCGAGTGAGTGAGTGTGAGCGAGTGAGTGAGTGTGAGCGAGTGAGTGAGTGTGAGCGAGCGAGTGAGTGTGAGCGAGCGAGTGAGTGTGAGCGAGTGAGTGAGTGTGAGCGAGCGAGTGAGTGAGTGAGTGAGCGAGCAAGTGAGCTAGCGAGTGAGCGAGTGGATGAGCGAATGGATGAGCGAGTGAGTGAGCGAGCGAGTGAAGTTACATAATTTTAATGAATGTTAATATGTGCATGTGTTCAGTAAAAATGTGTCAGAAAATAAAACACGATTTAGTCATTTCTTTTTTGTTGGTTAATTTAGGTATGGATAGTTACTAACTTAACCCTTACGATTGTATTGCATGAAAGAACTGTAAAAGAGTTACAGTAGAAAAATACAACATATGCACCGTTAAGAAAATGGAATACTTCAAAATATTGTCTTTTCTAGTTCAGTACTTGTTCTTCAATACTAAACAAATGAGGGAGGTTTACAAATTCTGGAATTAAACAATCCCTATTATTTGTGAACATTGAGTTAAATAGCTTTCTGCAAATATAATTTAAATTATTTATATCTATGAATATCTGTATATCAATGTTGCAGTAGACATTAGCTGGAAATTCCGCTATCCACCTTAACTTAAAAACGTAATCCATCACATAAATATTAACACAGAAAACTGTTTGTAAAGCTGTGTCACGATTGCTGAAACATTACGTTTTATATACTCCGACATTTAAAAACATTCAGTATTGGAACTCAAAAAGCTCTTTATCATCGCTTCGCTAAATATAACCTCACGAAACAACAAAATGGCCAAGGCCAACAACATTCCAATTACACAATTTAGTTCGTCTAGAATTCAACGTAATGAGAAATGACGTCAGATAGCGTCCATTGCATTAATTTTAAAACAATAAAATTTAGTGTTTATTCTATTAAGTGTGTTAATAAAGCCGAGTGATAACACGTCTAGGACCTGCTGCCTTTCATTTAAAGCTAAAATAACGAATAAATAGAAAACTCAATTGTTTGAAATATTCTGATTTCTGAATCGTTGGCTATATTTTATATATTATTTAATTTCAGAATTAAAAATAAACGTAATTTTTCTTGAATAGTGAACATTTTAACAGTATTAAATTTTCTAGCGAATAAACGTTAGATTATCTTCAACAGTGAGAGGGGAGTGTTGATTACATGTAAGGCAGATATTCGTTGATGTGGATTGCAGTCTTTGACTACAAACGAAACTTTCTTTATTCCGAGTCCGACAGATCTTGGGTATTCGGAAGCCTTTCTATTCTAGACGTTGGGAGCCCTTTCGCATGATTTGCAGCGATTTCCGTTCAGATAAAGTGAACTTGTATTATTTATTGTAGATATCTTTCTTATTTTAAGATTATTAAACGAAGAACATTTACAGTTAAATTGATTGTCGGTCATACTAAATCTACCGTGTTTTTTAAAACATTTGATTCCCTCTTTGTCCAGATATGTGACAGACGTGATTTCTGAGATACTCTCTTCGTAGTAATGTTAGTATTGAATTATTTACATTATCGGTCATGATTTCCTACAAATTAGTAAAATTAAATTGAAACTTTCAACATTTCAATTACTATCTTTTGTCCTCCGAGAACCGCTTTTTCGAGCACTGTCGCCCAGCTATAGCCGGCACGGGAGCGCCGGCGAGGGGACGGGCGAGCTCTTCGCCGTGCGGACGGGAGGGGGCGGGGCCGGGGGCGGCAGCGGCTGCCTCCGCCCCCTCGCGCCCGGTTGATGCATCGCGGAGCGCCGCTGTTAAGCATGGGCTTTACTCCCGTATTAATGAACATTCTCTCGAGGTAACTGCCTGCCTGCCCGCCGCCCTCGCCCTCACCGCCGCCGCCGCCGTCGAGCCAACGCGTAGGCAGCGCCCTCGCTAGCGCGTTGAATTACGGCACTTGGGCCGAGTTGCGAGGGCTCTCGGGGCCACGGGCCCGCGGTTCGCGGCCCAGCCCCGAGCGCAGCGCACCGCCCCCGCCCCCGCCCATGTTGGCCGATCGTGGCGTGGCTTAGCGGCACACCGCCAGCCAAGCGACCTCAGTCAGGTTACAGACCGTGCTAGCATCGCGCATTAGGAGTTACTGGTGATTGCCCGTTCAACATTCGTTCCGAGAAACTGCTTCGGGAATTCAAGGAACAGTTCTCTCAAAATCGGTTGACACGCAGTATATTCAATTTTAAAGTAGATTGCAGAATCGTAGGTCGTTATTATTAGTTGCGTTGTATAGATCGGATTTATTGAGTGAGTGTGTGTTGATTCCGGATACGTCAACTACTGGGGTCATTAATTCCATAAGTGTCGTGTATGATATTTGTCGAAAGGTGACGATGTTTTTCCTATGCTAGAACATTAGTTTCCTCGCTGGCATGCCCGTTGGTTTGCTTTTTTTCCTCTCCAGGTATTTCCCGTTACAATCCCTAAGTTCCCGACTGGTCTTCTCTAATGTGTGGTAGTGTAGCTCATCCAAGTGTGTGTGTGTGTGTGTGTGTGTGTGTGTGTGTGTGTGTGTGTGTGTAAGGGTAGAGTAGGGAACAAATATGATGAAGGAAAGATCGCGCGCGGTTGCTGGGCTATTCACTTGGAATATTGCGCCGGCATTCGTATGATATTTAATTGAAGAAATTACGGAAACTACCGATGAAAGCAGCCGGCCAGTAACATTCTCCTCCATCAGTGGTTGAATTCTATCCAGCTATCTAGATAGTGTTGAAAATGGTATTTATTTTAAATGTTGATGATTTTCGGTAATGGTAAGATTATTCATATTTGTGGACAGTAATTATTCTGTTCGACGAACTTCAATTAAATTAACTTACAGTTGAAATTTCATACTAACGGCCCACGATCTTTTGTCAAGAAAAGTTATATAAAGTTTATAAAAAACGTAATTGACATCTTAAAGTTTATACTAATTTGGATTTATTGTTTTCAATAGTTCTAAGCATATCGGCCTTTGTTTTACGACTGAGAAATTGTAACATTCAGAAGCGAGAAATATTCAGCTTTATCCTCACCACTCCCATTACCGCTTGCGTTGCTACTGAGACAGGATTTCCATTTCTGTGGTCGACGCCTATGATTCCTCGCTGGGAAGCCTGCCAAGCGTTTTAGTTTTGAGGTTTGCGCAACATTCAACTCGCGGATTCCTGGAATGCGGCAACAGCAGTAAACTATTTTCTCTTTGCGTGAAGCACTCCAGATCGAATAATTTAGATAGATAGAACAAGGGCCCGCGAGTAAAAAGGGACATGTTAATCACACCAGTGCGGGCCCTTGCACCTTAAAAATACAAAAAAGTTTTATATGTGTCAATTTTACTTTCAGACACAATCAATAATAAAAAAGTTTAATTTATTAATAGTTATTTGGTAGTCAAGATTATTTTGGATTATGGCTATTCCTATACGTTAGTTCTTTTTTTTATTTTGAGTTTTCCGTTTTATTGTTAATAATTTCGTTCGCAGTTTAAATATCGATGACACACTGTAGAAATATTGGTTTTGATGTTGAAAGTGTGCTTTCCATTATTTAAGGGAAATTATTATTCCAGCTAGTAGTTTCGTCAGCTGATTCCGCTAGTCCCATCGGTATTCTGCTAAATTTTGTTATTTTACTTACAACGTCAGTTTTGTTACATTTACTGTGTTTATGGCCTTCCAATTTTTTTTAAAGAGAAAGTGTGTTTCTTCAGTGTTTTTAGAAAGAACGCTTGTAATCTTTGTATTGATGTCAGCAATATGTCCGAACAAATTTTGAGAGAATGGCATTGAGTATGATCGAACATCCACCCTCGTATATTTTCAAAGAGAGACAAATCAGCAACTTTTTTTTGTTCCAACGCAGAATGTATTCAAGTTTTTAAAGAACACCACATGATGGATATACGCCCATTATTTTTCATATATTACTAAAAGCGACGATATCCCTAATCGTTTTAACTTTCCCTCTACCTGTCGCCGGCGAAAGCAATTATATTCCCGCGTTGGCGCCCGCATCGCGGCGCGGCGCGTCGTCGCCCGTGTTTACCCTCGTCGCATCTCGTCATCTCATTACGGCCGAACGCGTTCAGCAATTTTCTAGGGCGAAGAGGCGGGGGGGGGGGCGAAAAAAAGAAGATTGCGCCGCGCTCCGGCTGACGGTTCGTGGAGACGACGCCGGACGGCGAGGCGCGGGGAATGCTGCGCATTCACCCCCGCACCCCCGCCCAATTTTACTCCCGTTCTTTTACCCCTGTTACGCACCCTCCCACAGCCCTGCCTGCCTGCCTGCCTGGCCGCGCGCCTGTCTGTTCGCCTCCCCCGTGTTCTTTCTCCCCTCTCGGGTTGGTAGGCCGCTTGACTGCTTTTATTCTCTGCCTCTATCTTGCCTCTGTCCAGTGGCGCGCCAAAGGGGGACTCATGGCGCTTAATTCTTATCCAGATAACAATGATACATATTAAAAATATAGATAGATTGATTGATTGAAATTTATTCTACATTTGGGCAGATGATGCCCGGTGGCAGAATGCAGAAATACGAAAGTATCGTTACAATTACAAATACAATTACAAATAAAATAATAATGTATAAAAAATCAATGCCAGAAACAAATTGTCTTAGTATTTTCTTAGATATGCAGATGACATTTACATTGCTGTACTAGAAATGAAAATACATATATACTAACATATATATAAATAAACTTACATAGTACACAAATATACCTACCTACATAAGGCGTAGATACATAGATCAAGGAACCTTCGCATACACACCAACCTGCACCTATTCATTCACATTCAGAGAAACATGGATAAACATTTTTACCTAATACCACAGCGTAATAATATATAATACTGATAATAATTATTACATTTCTAATACGTAAAACACTCGTTACTATAAACAAGTAAATAGATACTGCCTGTCACAATAGCCTGTAGCTTTTACTAATTTTCTATTCTAATTGAAGTCATTCAATTGATCAATTCTTACGTTGTAAATATAAATTTAAGTCAACGTTTTACGTGAATACGTTTTATATCCGCCTTAAATGAAAAATTATTTATAAGAAAACATCAGGTCAGCTGAACCTTTACCTATAGCATCCTTTTCCCCCGAACACTCCTTTACATTTGTTATATTGCGCGTACATTTCTTCATTTTTTGACTTCAGAGTTTGTGCGTTTCTTTCTAATCTTCCATCTTACGCGTTTAAGTAGTGCATGAAAAAAGACTTGCGGGATGGAATACATGCATTTAAGTGGTTGTTAATGCAATTAACCATAATGACTCACCCCTTTTCTTCACTGAATTTACAATTTGTCTTCAAAATCACTTGTTTAACTCATCAGATTACATAGAGCGTTATTAAAAACAATATGCTACCAATGGTTACAGCTACAATTACAAGATGGATCACAATTAACTATTACACAACTCCTGAATTTCTTGCGCGGCTTTCTGCTGCATTTTTATCGTTGCATCTGCTTAAACTCGTTCTCTTTATTTAGTTATTTTGTCTCGTGTTTCGCAGCATTTATCGCTCTTGACTGTCGTGCTCATAATTACTTACTGTTGAACGCAAATAAAGTAAAAATATCTTCAGGTTTTGCTATGTACTGCAAAACATTATTTCATTATAAAATAATCAGAAATACTCATACTTCAAAAGACATGAGTTTCACGAACGGATATTGCAGATGAGTAACAACAAGTTTAGGTATTAATGTCTGAGTCATTTATGAATGTACAGTTTTCGAAAACATTACAATTTTATTACCAGGAAAGAATGTTATTATTCTGTGGAGATAACCATAGTTACCAGGAAAATCGACTGTTATGAGAAATTCTAACTCCTTTTACGTGAAGACGAAGAACGAAAAAGTTAATAGGTTGAATGCCAAAGTGTGTCAGCGGGTGAATGCAAAGTGTGTATTCGGAGAAATTTATTTGGAAATATTTTAATATTGCTGGTATCTCTCTCTCTTTCTCCCTCCTCACAATCTCCTACTCTCCTCTTCATTCTTCCTTTCGCTCTCCGCGTCAATTACCTGCCACTCTCTGTGGGCTCGGGCGTGCATAGCAGTATCATGCCTCGGCCGCGGTATCTCCATCGTCCCCCATAACTCATCTCCCCTTCAACGCCTCGCCGTCCCCCGCCCCTCCCCGCGCTCGCCACTCTGCAGGCGATTCATTTGCGCGCGCAAATCCGCCGCCGGTTAATGCCTGATTAAACAGCAGCGTTTCATTTTGCGGATTATCATACCTGCGTTGGCCCCGCCCCGCGCCGCGCCGCGCCGCGCCGGCCAACGGCAACCGGCGGCCCGCGGCCCAGCGATAGGGCACTCAGTGCTCAGCGGCGGACACTGGACGCGGCAATCGGGCTGCTCGCTTTCGCTACCGGTGGAGGTGGCTCAGGGCATCCACTTGTGCCATTGCAGTGCCTCCGACAGGGAGGTCGTAGTTCGACTCCTGACGGTGGCAGGATTTTCGACACTAGCTGCAGAGCTAGGTCGAATTCAGCCGCTCTCTGGAGGAGAATTCCAGAGGCCGGCTGCTCTGACCACTAGTTTTCCCTGGTTTCTCCGGTCAACCCCGAGTGAATGGCGGAGCAGTTTTCTAACAAACGGGCTAGGTTGTGCGCCATCTTTCGTTCCTCTTCCTTGTTTTTTCCTCCCCCTTACTTACATACTCATTCACATGCACTACACTACCACACATGCCGGGAGATCTGTCGCGAGCTTGAAGCTTGTCCCGGTTGGCGCAAACCCCGCTGGTGGGAGATACTTGGATGGCGAAAACCCCGTAAGCCGAATCTCACCATTTAGAAGACGAACCTCGCATGAAAAAGTGCACAACACTTACGGGACTCGTGACCATAGAACGCGCTCGAAATTGACGCGCTCGAAAACACGAAATAATCAATAACACACTTTCTCTGAGGTTGCTCATTTATTTGTGGCGTAGTGGTGCGGCATCTGTCCTTCCACCTCTAGGTACCAGGGTAGAAATTCCTATGGATTCATGTGGACTAGAGCCCTGCACGAGAGAATTTCGTTTGAGCGTCACTGCAGATAACACAAAGTCCGTATATTGTAGTATGACAGGTTTTCAAAAAGCGCTCGTGTGAGAAAAAACGAGCGAAAGAACTTGGCTGATAAAAGCAAGCTTCTAACTCAGCCAATTGAGTCTTTATTTCCAGTATAAAACGCAAAATTAAAGTTGCCGAGAAGTTAAAACGTCCAAACAAAGGGCCCAAATTATGTGGAAAAGTGGTAATGAAAATTGTCGTTAACTTTAGGCTGAAAATTGCGACTATATTATGTGTTCTTACAGCTAATTTACGAAATGAAAGAAACTTAAATGAAACTGATATTTGTTTAAAAGAAGCAATAGTGATTTGGAAAGAATTAAAGGCATACTTTCCATGGTTTGGAAAAAATCTGAATATTTATTAATTAATTACATTTAATTTCGCTTGTGTCAATGTAGCGTAATAGATGGAATGTAAATTCAAAATGTCCCTTATATGAATTGAATTGAATGAATACTTTTGGAACGCTTTCCATATGGTATTTCTTCTTTTGATTCTTCAAGAGAGGAAGCCGTCAAAGCGATTGCTCTGACCTGTTAATCAAGCCCCACGAGTGACCGCAGAGCACACCACCTTACAGCGCTGGAGGATGGAATGCTTGCGCGAGTACGAGCGAGAATCCTGGTAGGATTCTAATGTGCTCTGTGTGCAAGTGAAGGATTAATACTCGATGGGGCTGTAGGCGATTGCAAATGAGAGCCTCCCCATCCCCCACCCCACCCATTTTCATAGATCTGCCCTCTCATGATACTATATGTTATATGGTATGTATTCTGGATTTATACATTAACATACCTTTTAAAAAAAATTAATGCTAGATTTCATTTTATTACATTTTTGTAGTCCCAGAAAACGTGTAAACAAAAAAAGTGACTTTGTGGCCACTAACATTAAATATTAAGTTTTTACGATTTAAAATGGACTCACTTTTCTTTTTTGTTATATGCTCCCATTTAATTTAATGGTTGCATTTATGAGCTCAAAATGTCTCGAAAATTAATACATGATTACAAAAATAAAGTGGCGGACTCGTTTATTGATTAAAAAACTTTTTTTAACTTTCATACCGTCGGGGTTCCTGACCGTCGGGAATCTTCGGCAATTGCCTAATGCTGCCGAGTGGTTAACCCACCACTGTCTATATGGTCGATTAAGCGGGTTCGCGTTTTTTTTCGGGGTTCTCCCGTTTCCCCTGCATCTCATTCTGCAGATCATTGCACCATCATTTAAATCGTACCATCATCGTGCTTCACTCATCTGTCGAAAGTATTCATATAAGGTTTGGTAGAAAAGGTTTAGGTCTGAGGATCATAATAATGAAAGCTCCGACTTTCTGTGGTCAGCCTGATCATGCGGAAAGCCCATCTCAGGATCTGTTAATTTGAAGTATCTGACAAAGACTACTTACAAAGCTTGATTTGCCCAAATAACTTTGGAAGAGGTCAAATAATATTAAAACTCGTTTTATCTCATCTCATACTTCAAAAGGCTGAACATGAATCTCATATTTACGATAGTTTTTAATATCATCCGGATGACGAATTCAACGTTTCGATATTTGTAGGCGAGTATTGAATAATGTTTTCGGGTAAGAGGCCACTCTGTGGTGCGATCACATGCGGCAATAGCTGAACTGTTCCAAACAGCAAATAGCTGCCTCGTAGCGCAGCGAGTGGCGTAAACGATTTAATTCTATGAGCGTAGAGACCAGCGGCAAATGTCCACGTCATTTAAGGCGCAGATACCACCTGCATTCCTAATGGATTCCTGCAATTCTGATTCATTCCAATGGTCAAAAACCTGAATGGCCTGTTATAAATCTGCCGTGACAACATCCATAAATTAGTGTGAGTGAGAGTATGTATGCATCAAATTAAAAGATTTATTTGAGCATTTGTTGAATGTATAAGAACCAGTGTAGTAGTAACGGGAGTCTTAAAACAACGATATTGTTAATGTAAAATGTAAAGTATTATATTTATTAAGTCGCCGATAACCGAGATGTTGTAATTGTCTACATATAGGAACAGTACTTATCCATATTTTCGATACCAGGGCCCGTCAATATGAATTTTTCTGTCGAAAATTCGTCGTTTACCAACACGCGATTACAATACTTTCTCTTCTAACGAAGTTAGGGGAGAAAGTAAAACATGGATTCTGGCTCACCCCGTGTTACAGGTTTTTTTTTCTAAATATAGTAGCAAGATTTATCCACTTTTTCGTTACCAAAGCCCAGCAATAAGAGCCGAAAATTTGCCGTTTCTGGCGCACGATTACATAACTTTCTCTTTTTACCAAGTACTTCATAAAGCAAAAAAGTAAAATGACAATGTTGAGTACGTCATTACTACTCGGAACGCCTTAACTCCAGTCATTCTTGTGCACCTAGTTCCTGAAAAGGTGCACAAAGAATACGTTTGATATTGGCGGAATGCTTATACCCAAAAGCAACCGTTGCGCCTGCTAGTCTTTTTTCAGAAGCTTTTAGATAAGGGAACCACGTCGCGACGCAACGTGTAACGCCACACACGCTGCCCCTCAATCAAGGAAAGTTTCAGCATTTGGCCTATCCGTTATAGGAAAACAAACTGTGAGGAAGATGTCCAGGAATAATCTGTAATCACGTTTGATATAGCTTTATTTTGGAAAGAAATGCAAATAACATAATGAAGGCGGAAGCACTGGGTTCTGCGGGTACCCCCCATTCCCGCTTATGAGTATCTGTGCAAGTGTATAGTGATTGATAATGCAACATTCTTTCATTCTGTTTCGTGTTCGTGAGGCATTCTGTACAGTTACTCCCTCACTCAATAAAATTCGTACTGGCTTCAACTTCATAGCACACGGAAGAAACAAGTGTGAGGAAAACTGTATGTCAGGAAGGCATGACTTCCTATTATAGGCTCGTTACAGGATATCGATCGTAACACGATATTGATCGGGATAAAATTTCAGGGGCTTTTACTTTTTTAAAGAAATTTGATGATGCATTACTTTCACGTGACATTGCAGAATGCCAACTTTTCCTATATAGACCTCAATGCCGAGCGTCAACGGTTTCTTGTTTTGGTGACTTTAAATTTCGGTATTTCTCTCATAATGAGTTTGCTTCGAAACATTATACTCATGGGTACATTTCACGAAGTTCATTATGTTTCAAAAATTCATAGATTACTGTAAAAGTAGATAACTGGAAGGTTTAGGCCTTTAAGTGTACTACAAGATAGAAAATATTTAATTTTTGACCAAACTCCTCCACCGTTCTGATCCAAACTGTTGTTTTTTCTTGATGTATCTTAAATACATGTAATACGTAATTTCCCTATATCTTCCAGATGACAAAAATGCCTTAATGTGCTTTTAAAATTTAGGTACTGGCACCGAGACCATCTACCTTGCGAAATCTTGTTTATAACGCGCGTTTATTATTGTGCGATCATGAAAAACGAAATAGTGCCGATTCTCACTCATGAAAAGTGCATGTTCTTAATTTACATTTTTCATTGTTGGTGTACATGTTATCTCGCCAAACTCTCAATCTATCTTTAAAAACTTCTCTTACGTATTTTAGTATGTAATAAGTATTATTACAAGTATTATGTAAAAAGTAGATAATATAGTTTGTCCCTTTATTTGAAACGTGACATACACATGAGCTTTTGCAAGAGTTTAGACGACATTGTTAGTGACTATTTCCGCGAGATTGGAACGTTGTGAAAATCGGTTCTAGTCTTTACATTAGATGCTGCATGATCTATGCGATAGCTATTTCCCCTTAATTTCCCTTGCATATTCTGCGTGTAATCATTACATTTCCGCGTGTCACAACAGTATGACAATGGCACGTGTATGCGTGCACCTCTCAGGAAATGAATTCGCGCCATATTCTCTTAACTCGCGGTCATGACGAGCATCGCGTGGGGAAATGTTGCAAATGTGAAGATGAAAACACGGGTGTGAGAAATCCAGCTAACAAATACTTGTTTGCATAGACGAAAACTCACAATTCTGGAATGAAATGTTTAAAAAAAATCTTGAGAAATTTACATCTTTCGCATGTTTATTCTGCCAGGTTTTTTCCCCGCTTTTGAACGCAAATTAATAATCTTTAGATTCAATTTACGTCAATCCGTTTCATTCTATAAAAGGAAAATTGACATATTTTATTGCTTTTAACTAGCATGCGTGTAATGATGTTTGAAGTCACATTGGTACGCCAATGTTTATTTCAGGATTCGTCTTCCAGAGACTTGAATGGTCTTAGAGCCATAAAGAATCGCAGTAGCATTAAAGATGAAAGAGAAATATAACTCACGTTTCACAAAAAGGGTGAACACTCACAATTTTTTAATATCACAGTTGTTTTTCTGGAAACAGGCTGTTACTGCAATTTTTTAAAAAAACATAACGTATAGAAAAGTATGCCGAATACCGAAAAAGAGGAACTCAGTGATTGCGACTTTTTCACCGTTTCTTGCATCATTTCTTGCAATGGGGACAAGTTTGCACTTTGCGAAACTTTGCGCACTATGAAATTTATATATTGTTTAAATTGTTGAAGCTTCTTTTACTATTCCGCACACTATGAGTGCAGTATTTGAAACGCCGTTAATATCAGGAGGCAATATTTTTTGGTAAAAACTAAGAAAATAGAAAAATGAACCGCTGAATATGATAATGTAAGAATGTTGAATAACAAAAACACTAACAAATGAAAATTACAAAAAGGCATGTACGACAAATATACAATGAGTTTAAACATGATGTACAAAAGTCATTGACCTCAGTAGAAAGACACATTACTAGACTGTGAGCCCAGATTATCACAAACCATCATACACAAAAATATAATTAATACAAAAGTTGGGGAAAGTATTTTTCACTCACGCGCCCGTCAGCTTAGCACGAGCACTGTGCGACCCCGGTTAGCGACCGCGACGCACTCGGGCGGCGAACGCGCGAAGCATGGTCAACTCGCGTCGGTGGCGTCGACGTGGCGCGTCGCGACGCCGGCGTCGGTCGCTCGCCGGCGCCACGGCGACGGCACGGCGCGGCGAGCGGGGCAGGGCGAGCGGGCTGTAACGCAGGAAATTGGATGTGCTCGTGGATCGCGGCGGGGCCCAGGCTCGCAAATAGAATTACCCTTCCCCCCACCCCGGGCATATGCGCGCGGCCCGCGGCCTTTGTAAATATGGTAATGTGATTAATGTGCTTTTATTCCACCGTTAATGGTCAATTTGCAGGTGCGGCCGCGGCATGGCGCGCACGAGCGCACCCCCACTGCGATGGACAATTATTGGACAATGGGGGCTCCCCAGGGCGGCGGGGGTGGAGGGGGTGAGGTCATGTGTGACAAACTGCCCGAGTGCGGGGCGGCGCGGAGGAACGCTGGCCCGGAGGGGTCGAGGGCGAGAGGACCGGGGGGGGGGGGGCTGGACGGCGACCGAACGACGCGACGGACGCCCAGCGGGCGCGCGTGGCCGTGGTACACCGCCGCCACTTCCGCACCTGCCCCTCCCCAACCCTCCCCTGCCACCGATGCCACACGCGGTGAACGTTCTGGACCTCTCCATCACAACCCGTAAAATTTTAATATTTATTCTTAAATTCTATTTGCATAGATAACTTATGGCCTAGCTTGCAAACTAGGTACTTGCAAACTAATCTAAATCTACTTTGTCTTACATCGTAACTTAATCTAACACAGAACTAACTGTTCTTTGTCTTACATCCTAACTTAATCTAGCACCGAACTTAGTCTAGCACCAAACTTAATCTAGCTCCGAACTTAATCTAGCTCCGAACTTAATCTAGCTCCGAACTTAATCTAGCTCCGAACTTAATCTAGCTCCGAACTTAATCTAACACCGAACTTAATCTAACACCGAACTTAATCTAACACCGAACTTAATCTAACCTGGAAATCTCGTATAGATATCAAAGTTAAACAAGCTAGAAAAAAATCATTTCAACTCCGGCCACTAATCAACAAACACAAATCCTTGTCATATACAAACTCTACAGCAATAAACAAAACTATAAAAATGTCACTAACGCTCTCCTCATGCCCAATGTGGACAAACCCAGCCCCTACAAATATCAATAAATTCCAAATAATTCAAAATATATGTATCAGATTAATCACAAACGCACCCTGGTTCATATGTAATAAACAACTCCATTCTCAACTAAACATCAATAAAATAATGAACCAAATAGCCCTAATGTTACACAATTTCTTCCAAAACGTAACAGACATACCAGCACTATCCAAGCATACAGACATACCAGCACTAGCGAAAAATCCAACCCACACCCGAATAAAAACTAGATTTCCTTTCGAAGCCTTGGGGTACAAAGAGCGAAAACCCCAATGATGTGATACAATGTTTAGCAAATATCATTTTGCAGATTACTATAATAGAACCCATAGGTCCCTAGTAGATGTTAAAAAATATCATGTTTCAGCTGATGCAAAAGTTTTTGTTTTGTTTTTTTAGTTTTTCATAACATGTTAACCTTTTTTTCTAATAATCTTTTTTTTTATGAACATATACATCATTCTCGTAATATTTTCTTCATTCTTGTATATTTTCTCGAAATCTTAGCAAACCATGATGCTTAACCCCGAGGTTCTTAGGTTCTTCCCTAGAGTGGCCTCTCCAATGTTTAGATGAAGTTAGCTTAGAGTTTTAACTAGCATATGTATGGAAAAGTACATATCTGTAAAGTCTGTAAAGTACATATACTAAACGATATAAACCATCTGAAACATTTAAAAATGTTTTTAAAAAAATAATATTCTGGGCAAGTACGCCTAAGTCAATGGACGACGCAATCCACGAGTGACAAAATGTTGTGGAATAATTGAAGATTTATCGATCGAATTGCTGTGTCCATGTTCTTTTTGTGTAGATTTAAAATATTTTTTTAGTATTTGTGAAATCAATTTGTTATAAATTAAATAGATACTAAAAATAAATTATTTTCCAACTTCCTCACCGTTTCACTCGCAACTCATCTCTTTGAATGAATCAAACACACAGAATTACACAAAATCTAGCGTTCCCGAGCGGAAACTTTCGCATGTGGAAACCCGGCTTCCCTATTATTTACCTCATAACCTTATTAAAAAACAAATGTGTATTCGAAATGTGTTTTAATCAAATTCCCCATACCACTCGCTCCGTACTTACCACGGTGTGGGGTACCTAGAGCGAAAACCCCAATGATGTGATACAATGTGTTGCAAATATCATTTTGCAGATTACGGGGCGAGGACATCACTTGAGGTCGTTCGCTTTGAAAAGTTTTTAAGGCCCGAGGAAACGACGTTTCCTGATTGTTAACGATTTATTTCAAAGCAGATTGTTAAGTGGGTGGTATGTTGCGGGATTGCATTTGAACCTAATTGAGGGTCGTTCTTTGTCAACAAATATTAATATTTATAATATTAAAGTGCAGTTCCTAGCCTCTTCATGAAATTCTCTTTCTTTTGACACTTCATTTTTCATGTTAGTTACACAAAACATGTAGATATTTATCGTATCTCCTATACATTACCCTACAAAATACTGTACTATACTATCTATAATACAGAGACAATCTGTTTTTAAGAAGTTAATATTGAAGCTAAAAGCGAAAGTTATGGAAGAATTAGATAATTCTTTTCCATGTGTAGGCCAGCTTTCATTGTTGCTCGTTCTGTCAATATTTGTCAATATTTGTTCGTTAAATTAAAGTCAATATTTGTTCGTATGATAATATTATATTTAATTTTTTTCTCTTCAAATTTTCACAATTTTTTCTTTACTCTTCATTAACTTTCTCATATTTATGTTATATTGTAGACTTAACCACATGTGAGTTATAATGCAGTTAATCGTATTAATCACACAATTACATTTTTTGATGATACGTATACCTCGCCTAGTCTATTCCACACGATATTAGACTCAGATAAGACTTTTCGTATTTATCTTCGTACTTTGTTAAACAATTCTGTAATGGACTCTTCAGTTGTTTTATCTCGCAATGAAATTTTCAAAGTTCCTTAAGAGAAAGTGCAAGTCATTGCCTTGAAATAACTCCCTTTTTCCTTCCGTTTCTTTAAAGAGATCCGCAGTTTTCGTCTGCTGCCCTGCCCTCCCTCCCTCCTTCTTCATGAGGGTGGCGAGGGAATTCCTTTTGGAGGACAGCGGCAATCCAGCGGCGCTCCCTTGCGTCGTTCTATAAGAATAGATGTGTGCATTCTCCTCCATCTGTATCTGCCCTTTATATATTTCTCATTTGTATTTCAATGAAATCCATCGAATTCTCATGTATCTCTTGTTATATTTGCCCCACTAATCAATTTTGCCTTATTGGATCATCCTTGCCTGATGTATTTGTCTGACATCACCTCTCCGCTTCTCTACGATTACGACAATATTTCCTCTTTGTCTGTTCACGTCCCTCTCGCTACTCTCTATCAATTTTATTTATTCCCAGCCTACCATCCTCCTGTGTTTCGCTCCGCACATCTTTTACAATTTTTGTTTCGTTCTTACATTTCCGACCTCTCCTTTGGGACACTCCCTTCCCTAAAACCCCGTTCCGCTACGTCCACCCTCACCTCTTCCCTGTCCGTTCCCCTTCTTACCCCACACCAGTGCCTTTCCGGCGCTTTGTCGTGGAAAAGCGCTCTTCGAATTACCAGTAATTACGGCGTTTTTCGTCTTTTATCTAGCAGGGGCGGGGCGCCGCCGGGCCGCGTAGGCCGTCGCCCTAGAGGGCGATCGTTCCACTTTGTCGCTCCCGCGACATCCCGCCCTCCACCCACCCCTGCGCCACCCTACACCCCCACTCGCCCCTTCCGCATACCCCCTCCCCATTCGCCCACACCCATCAGCCCCTCCCCCACACTCCACGACATCGTCTCGTGCCATCGCTTGCCGGCAAAAAGCGTTTTCTCGTTCCTGCAGCGCCCGAAGAATCCCGTGTTTATTAATTCAGCCCCATTCCGCCTGTCGATATCAATGAAAATATAAATCGATGTGTCGTTCTTCTTTTGTTACTCGCATGCAAGCCGGAGGTGTGGGATGCAGCTGGAAGCGGCGGCACTAGACAAAGGAAAATTTAATTTTCTCTTGATCTTGATTGCAGCAAAACTTAAATAGCAAATGCGTTCGTATTTCTCTGAAAATTAAATTTGTGAAGGTATTTGTTCCTGGTTGCTGCAGCGTTGGCGTAGAGTACTTTGTCGAAGGGATGGACCTAAAGGTCCAAAATAATTGTTGCCGTTATTATGGCTTTGTTTATTAATTTCGAAAATATACAGGAGTGAATTTCCCCATGTAAGGTACTGAGAGCGGCCGTATTTTCATGAATTAGAACATTCGTAATTCTCCTAAGTAAATATCTTAAATTTCCTTTTTTAATCATGTTACCGGTATGTAATTTTGAAATATTTGTTTCATGACGAATATTATTAAATATTGAATTTTTTTGTGTTTTTAGAACAAACATTTAATTAGAATGAAAATTTAAACAAATGAGAAAACTAATAGAACCCATAGGTCCCTACTAGATGTTAAAAATATCATGTTTCAGGTGATGCAAAAGTTTTTGTTTTGTTTTTTTAGTTATTCATAACATGTTAACCTTTTTTTCTAATAATCTTTTTTTGATAAACATATACATCATTCTCGTAATATTTTCTTCATTCTCGTATATTTGTAATATTCATACTTGTAATATTTTTCGATAAAGATGGAAGTTACCAACTGCTAAAGATTGCCAATTATTTCTACTATTCTAGATAAAAATTCAAACACGATCAGCGCCCCAAAGAATATAGTGCAGAGAGTATTTTTAACTGAGATATTTCCGTGTCTTTGACTGCCATAATATGATTCATTGCGGAAATGTACAACTACGGCCAACAAGTATTATTTATTATTACTAGAGACGGGATTTTTATGTAATTACATATTTTTTGTCTTTCTCATTACCGCTCTCAAAATTTTAATCTTGGAAAATTGTCGCAGTCCTAACGCAATGTCCATTTTTTTCGTTACATGTTTTTACTTATTTGGTAGGATATTACATATTTTACATATTTCGCTATTTTCTCAAGATATTTTTTATTCTATCAATTTTCTTACATATTTTTATGAAAAGTATTTTCAAAAACTTCAACAATTTTTCCTATATTAATACTATATTAATACTAATATATAATTTACTATATTAAATATATTATGTTGTTTAAAAATATGTATTAACAATGCGTAGATTTAGCACATGATGCTTTTAGCTCTGATTTGAATATTATACAATGAAATCATCAAATTAACAGTTTTAGAAAGATGATCCCGACTTATTGAATGATAAATTGAATTGAAAATATTAACTTAAAGTTTATATACGTTCATTTAGAAATTTCTATACTTATGTAAATATTGTGATGTGTGATTCTACTCATGTGATCTTTCAACACACAAAATAAATATTTCTTTATTTGAAAACTTTAACACTCCATTTATACAATTCAATACAGTTTACAGCAAACAGCTAATAGTATTTTCCCTATTTTGTAATGGTAATGGGTAAATAAGAGAAACATATAGTTTCTAACTCACGGTTTTAAAAGTAGCCTTTGAAAAAAATTAATAATACAGCTATTCGGTTGCTGAACATCGCTTTGATAGAAAAGCAGAAACTCATTTCGACGTAATGAAGATTAAAAAATAATTTGTATATAATCAGTTTTCTCTTTATTTGATAAATATATCGACTTGCAAATTGCAGCATTTAAAAGAGAATATAAAACAAAATAAAAGCTATATTCATACTCGCCATAAAAAGACGGATTTAGCGTAATTAAATTGGCCACAGAATTTATTTATAAGCTAAGTGTTTTTTAAGCGTAGCAAGCAAAAGCGCAACATTGGAGAACTGTTGTTTTCAGTATTCTCGTGTTAAGTGAAAACAATTGGGGTCATTCTAAGATATTAATTTCTTATAAACAATTACATATATCATTACATACATTTATCTCGAGAACGAAATATGATAACACCGAATAAATTTGCAACAATTGAAAATTTATAAACAATTTACAACTTTTGCAAATCTAAAGGGGGAAGGTCTTCCGATGCCCCAAAGCCGAAAATTGTGAATTAACAATTTTGCAACAATTTATAATTTTATAAACAAATTCGAAATATGCGTTAGAACGACCGGGAAGAGTCCGCAAATTGTGCCTGAAAGGAGCATCTGAAAATTGCACTTCGACTGGAGCTACAAATTGATTGCTAAACGTTAGATCAATTGTTGCTAAAATGCTAAATATTTACGGGTCAATTGACAATAATTCAGGACGGAAACCCCCGCTGAGAAATATTTTTTCGTCGTGGCAAACGTGCAGGCAAAATCTCTCCATCGGTAGGGATTATTTCCGCCTCGTACGTAAACAAACTAGCCCCCTCCCCCCGAGGCAACGTCCTTTCCACCCCTTGGGATGTTGCACCAATCACAGACAACTGTGGTTCTACCTGCTAGCGATTGGTCAACGTGTCCCTCCCCCTGCCCTCCCCCAGGCCGAGGGGTGTCCAAGTTTGTCGGCGCGGTGTGGAAGATAGAATTTTACCGGCCACTTTATCTGAAGGAAAGGGTACATATTTTGACATTTGATCCTACATATTTTTCCGGTCTCTAATTATTACTATTATCATCATCATCGCCTATTTCATTCCATTAAGGACAAAGGTCTTCTGTGATAGGGAATGTGTGGTTAGCTAAAATACTCCATAATTATAATACAAAAATAATATGTAACGCGTATTAAAATCAATAATATCACAATTCACTATAATTACACCCTAATAGTTTGAGTTTTCAGTCAGTTTTTATTTTTATTTTTATTTTTTTTATTTATTTTACGTCAAAAAACAGTTAAAAAACTGCGTATGACGGGCTATGGGGAAAAGTGAATTGTGTGCACATTTTCAAAATTCTGTGATCCCTACACTAAATCATATACTACTTAAGTTTTGAATTTTGAAACGGAGAAAAAAACAACTCCCATGTAATAAAATCTATTTTCAAGGATAAATAAGCAATAAATTTTGAATTTTGAAATTTTGAAAGGGAGAAAAAAACAAACAAAAAAAACTCTCATGTAATAAAATCTATTTTCAAGGATAAATAAGCAATAAATTTTGGCTCTTATTACTTCCTGCCGCGACAATGTGGAAACGATAATTTGAATAATTGTATTTCCCACTGAATTCTAGAAGACGTGCACAGAAAATGAAGTTACATTTATGTCCAGAAGCAAAACAAGGGGCCATCTCAGCATTTGCTCAATGGATCAGGGAAACTGGACGAAAAACCTGATCGAGATGGGGGTCATTGACCCGGAAGCTGTGTTACAATAGTTGTTACAGGTTGTTTATACTCACTTATACAGTCCAAATGGTAATTAATGCATTATGTATCATTGTTAAAAATAATGTTACTTTTCTTGTGATGCTCAGTATAGTCTCTAATTGTATAGAAACAGTTATGCAGCAGAAACGATTTCACTTGGGATTTAAACTTTTCTATTGAATTTAATCGTTTAATGTCATCTGGCAAAGTGTTTTGTTTCTTCCTCCAGATGTTGACTATTTGTCGCTCTTCTGCTGTCTTCTATCGCTCTGAAGTCGAGTTTCCATTTTCTTCTATGTGTTTCTGTCTTATGGTAGTCTTGTCCAGTCATAGCCTGCTATTTTTTGTTGGCCATGTGGCCACCCGATTTTGGGCTCCCAGGTGCTCAAGGTGTGTACAAAAGTATTAGCACATTGTATTGCTTTTTTTTGGGGCGGGGAGGCATTCAGAAAGTAATTTTCATCTCTATAACAGGTACAGAATGCTAGTTTGGGCATTCCTAATACTTCATATTTCCAGCCCTGAATAATCCCCGCAAAAGATTGGTAGTAAATATGTTTTTTTTATTTGAGACAGTAGCATAATAAGCACCAACCCGCGTCGCCGACAAGCGATACGGCGTACAATTAGTGTGCGGTGCACGTGCCGTAAATAAATAAATAAATAAAAAATAAGGAAATAGATTAATTAAATAAATATATAAAATAAATGTCTTTATTGGTGGCGAGGCTCAGGCCATTTAGCCTGCTCTTCCGCCTGACCACTTTCAGAATTTATATTACAATAGTGAATAATAAAAGAAGTCATTCAATGAAAAATACGCACGCAATTTGGATGAAGATTTTCACATGGATGTCAGGAGTGAAAGCGAGGGAGGACGAGCTTGATAGGAAATCGGGAAAAATCGGGATGAATGGAACGGTAGAGAGAAAGGAAAGAAAAAAAAAGAAAAGGAGAAAAAATCAGTGAAATGTTAATAAGTTCTGCTAATTGGTTCATGCAGGTTTTGAAGAAGCTAACGTTGCGTACGTATTTTTGAATTACCTATAGAAAAACTAGAAATGGAGGAAAACTCGTCAGCATACAAGCGAAAACACATCAAGTCAAGAGTTCAAGCTTTGAGAAAAAGTGAAAACATTGAGAGATAATGGTAAATGATTTTGCGTATATTTCATATTAACAATAATAATTATTATTATAAGATAAAGTGTCGTAAAACTATTTGGTTCTTAAATAAAGGTTTTAAAAAAATTAAAAATGTTGTTATCAATTTATTTTTAGGAAATGTTAACAGTTAAAATATTCCACAAACTAGCAAATTGGAAAATTTTAAGAATTTAGGAAATTTTTATCGTTTAAGAGTATTCCCAAGACCCGAAAACCCGACCCAACATCTCTCACCCGTAAGCCAACGATTTATTCTACCTTTATTCCTGGGAAGCAAGGGACCATCCCGGCATGCGCCTTAAGCGATTGAGTAAACCCAGGTAAACCTCAATCAGGATGGCGGCTTAAGGCCAAGACACAATACAAGTAAACAATTTCAGTACACACAAAATACAAAGAAAGAAAAAAAACGAATTTTTTTTGAATTTAATATTATGTCTAAATGTACGGCGAGAGATGAACTGGAACAGAAATATTGCAAATTGGTGAAACACATGTAGACAAAATTAAAAGCATACCATTATAATATTTTGAATACATACAAATATGAGCAAATGCTCATGCATAATCACACAACAAAAGTACGCATATATCTGCGTACTGCAATAAAAGTGACGTATGAGATGAAAGTTTGTTCTTCATATGTTATTTAAAAATGATTGAAAGAGTGTACGAGTAGATTACAGAGACATATAGCTAGGTTATGGATTTGTTATTTTTTTAAATATAATGATAAATGTAAAAGTAGATAGGAGGAGGAATGATATTTTTGTGTACTAAAAGATTGGTTTAGTTTATAAAGCTAAATAGTTAGATAATAGTATGAAAATTGGAGGGAAGGAAGAATAAAATTACCTAGGATGAAGACACCTAGGATGAATTGAACTAGGATGAATTGAACACAAAATTAAGTTCATTATGCTACGCGTTCAGAAGTCTTTCAAATTCAGTCAGCCTTCATACTGCTCGTTGTGTATATTTCGCGAATGTTCATTCCCGCCTGAGATATGGCATAATATTCTGGGGAAATACGTCTTATAGCTCCCAGACTTTTAGATTACAAAAACGAATCGTACGAATAATAACCAAATCCCACCCACGTGATTCATGTAAGCCTCTTTTCATTAATCTAGGAATTTTACCATTACCTTGTCTGTTTATTTACGAATCAGTTGTTTTTGTCAAAAATGACTTGCTTAAGGGCGGGAATATATTTTCAGAAAATGCCGATGTCTATTACTATAACACTCGACTGAGAAATCATATTCATCAGGTGACAGTATCAACAGCTCAATACAAAAAATTCACATACAATACATGTACATTATTTTACAACACTTTGCCTGACGATATTAAACGATTAAATTCGATAGAAAAGTTTAAATCCCAAGTGAAATTGTTTCTGCTGCATAACTGTTTCTATGCAATTAGAGACTATACTGAGCATCACAAGAAAAGTAACATTAATTTTAACAATGATACATAATGCATTATTTACCATTTGGACTGTATAAATGTGTATAAACAACCTGTAACAAGTATTGTACTACAGCCTACGGGTCAATGACCCCCATCTCGATCAGGTTTTTCGTCCAGTTTCCCTGATCCATTGAGTAAATGCGGAGATGGCCCCTTGTTTTGCTTCTGGACATAAATGTAACTTCATTTTCTGTGCACGTCTTCTAGAATTCAGTGGGAAATACAATTATTCAAATTATCGTTTCCATGTTGTCGCGGCAGGAAGTATTATTCCTTGACGAAGGACAACATGGATAAGAGCCAAAATTTATTGCTTATTTATCCTTGAAAATAGATTTTATTACATGGGAGGGTTGTTGTTGTTGTTGTTGTTGTTGTTGTTGTTGTTCTTTGTTTTTTTTAAATTTAAGTAGTATATGACTTAGTGTAGGGATCACAGAATTTTGAAAATGTGCACACAATTCATTTTTCCCCATAACACGTCATACGCAGTTTGAACTGTTTTTTGACGTAAAATAAAATAAAATAAAATAAAATAAAATAAAATAAAACTAAGAGAGAACAAGAACACAAAAAGAAAGAGTGAGGATTTTAGCTATCTGTAGAGACAGAGAGAGAGGGAGAGAGATAGGGAGGGGGGGAGGGGGAGGGAGGGAGAGGTAGGGAGGGGAAGGGAGAGAGATAGGGAGGGGAAGGGAGAGAAAGAAAGAGATAGAGATGAGAAGGCGTTAAGGATGAGTTGGAAGTATTTATTTAAGAAATGGGGTAGAACTGGGGTACGATAGGTGGGATAGGAATAAATATGAGATACGTCACAGTGCTGACGTAGTGCGGCGTCCACCCAGATCTAATTTTTGGCAAGCGAGCAGTGGGACTATTGTTATGTATTATTTTCATGGATCCAGTTAGCGACTTCTTTTTTAAACTTATGGAATGTACTGCAATTTTTTATAGTAGAGGGGAAATTGTTCCAAGCACGGATGGCAGTGACAGTGAATGATTTGCTAAATGTAGTGGTATTGTGATGCGGAATACAAATAAGGCGTGACGCTCGGGCACGATGTAGCTTCATAACCTGAAATCGTTGTGATAGGATGGTATGATGTGAGCTGTTTAAAATCTTGTAAAGGAGGAGAAGGCAGTGAAGTAAACGCCTTTTATCAACGGTAAGAATTTTAGAATGGGCATAAAAGGTTGAAATATGATCGTATTTTTGAAGGTCGAAAATAAAACGAATACATGCATTTTGAGCTACTTGTATCTTACGTTGCTGTTTTAGATTTATGTCAGTTAGTAGGAAATCGCAGTAATCAAAGTGAGGCATAAGAAGGGATGTTACGAGGGTCTGACGAGTTTTTTTTGGGTAAAAATGTACGCATGCGTTTTGGAACATGCAGGGACGCGAAGACTTTTTGACAGATTTTATCAATTTGCACATTCCAGTTAAGAATATTATCCATATACACACATAAATTTCTCAAGTCTTTACACTACGGTAGGGGAGTTCCATTTATGCAAATGTTAGGGAGAGCGGAGATCGATAATTTTTTAAGGAGTTTCTGGAGCCGATTAGAAGACACTGGGGGGTTCAGCAGTAGCCCCAATGATGATGACCAAGAGGACAGACTGTGAAGGTCTTCGTTGAGTTTTTGAGCAAGTTCAAAAACGCGAGAGAAGGGTCCGCTAATACACGATTGGAGATCATCAACGTACATGTGATGACAATTTTTTATTAATTTGTCTGTATCATTAACATACATTAGGAAAGCAAGAGGTCCTAACACTGAGCCCTGTGCGACGCCGCGTGCTAGTGGCAGGATACCCGACACATTGTCACCGTACACAACTTTTTGTTGCCGCTCCGATAGACAGCTGGAGAACCATTTGAGTGTGGATGAGGCACATCCAATGTTTTTCAGCTTTGCTAAAAAAATATCGTGGTCGATCGAGTCGAATGCCTTGCTAAAATCGAGAAGGACGAGAATTGTGATTTTACCGCTGTCCATTGCAATTCTGGCGTCTTCAATAACACAAAGAAGCGCAGTTCCTCTGCTTTTACCGGGCTAAAACCTGACTAGTTTGTATTTAAAATACTGAAATTATGAAGGTGATGTTCGATCTGCTTCCTGGCGATCTTTTCAAGAACTTTTGATATTATTGGGCGGTAATCAACTGGCGTCGTAGGATTGGCGCTTTTAGGAAGTGATGGACAAGCGCTGTCTTCCACGCCGTGGGAAATTCTCCACTCATTAATGAGAAATTAATTATGTCCACTATTGCAGGGAGTGCTACTTCAGCTCCAAGCTTCAGCAACTTTGCATTGATTCCGACAGAGCCAGATGCGTTTGATTTAAGACTCAAAATGATTTTAGTGACGTCTGTGGGTGTTACTGAAGCAAAGTGCAAAGTGTCTTTAATATAAATATCTGTGGTTCGCAGCATAGATGAAGTTTGCGATTTTAGGAGTGGATTTTAGGCTGGATTTATTGCGCGAGTGTAACAAAAGCATGATTTAGCACATCAAGTGACACATTTATTTCTGTTGAATTTCGAATATTTCCAATACCTATAGTGCGCAAATTTTTCCAGAGCAATTTTGAATCACGGTTATTTTGAAAAATAGAACGATGATATTTAATCTTGGCATTTCTCTACATTTGGGTTACACGATTTCTTATACGTAACATGGTTTTTTATACGTTTTAACATAAGTTTTTTATACGTAACATGGTCCATATAGTTCCTTGTTTTCCGAAAAACTTTGTACACAGTGTCCCTATCGTGCATAAATTGGCGAATTTCACGGGATATCCATGGAACTGCGGGACGTGTCACGCGTGAAGTCTTTAGTGGAATATGTCTATTTACAAGTTCATTAAACATTTTCGTAAATACTGCTACTTTGTTATTGAGCGAGGTTTCATTTAGTACAATATTCCAGGGGACCAAAAATCCATCAGAAACGAAGGAATTTGCATCGAAGTTCTTATAATTTCGATATTTTATTATTTTTGGTGTGTATTTGGGACACTTTAAATGATATGATACGTAGATAAAATCATGTATAGATATTCCCGGGACGGAAAATTGTCCATGAGAACGCACTCTTACAGGATTTGACACTATGATATGATCTATCCATGTTTCAGTATCTTTTGTGATGTTAGTTACCTTTAGGGGAAGAATCGTTATGTTCATACTACGAAAAAAACGAGCAAAGTTATCAGATGAGGCAGATTTTTTCAATAGATTACAATTAAAGTCACCCATTATAATAATGTCATATTTAGTAACACAGGAAGCGAGTAAGTCGTCTAGTTCGTCAGTGTTGCCTGATTTTGGAGGAGAATACACTACCACCAAGAAACATTTTTTACCTGCGAGAATAACTTCAGCAATTAAGTATTCGATGAAGTGGTCTTTATGATTTACTGAAGAGAAAATAACTTTGCAGTTAATGTCATCACGTAAATAGATACCGACACCTCCGCCATGTGCAGCAACTTTGGATTTTCTATCAGATCTCCAAAGCCGGTATCCGGGGACTTTAACGGTTTGAGAATTTAATGATTTTTTGAGCCATGTTTCGCTAATGAGGAGTGCGTGAAATTTAGGTTTTGTTACAATTTCCTGAATCTCGGAGTGATGACAAAGAAGAGATTGTGCATTTAAGTGCGCGACGTAAAAACAGTTCCTAGAAATACACGGCATGCTGTCTACAGCGGCCGGGGCTGACAGGGAAGAGGGGTAGACAAATGCAGGTCGAGACGGCTGTGTGTGGGGAGGATACTTAGCAATACGGTACAACGGGAATTTCCTAAAACGGCCGCCGACTGCCTATGACTCAGAAGGGTGCAAGAGGTGGTTTAATGAGAGGTGTAAAGAATAAAGAAAGGGTACAGGTAATAACGAGTGAGAGGGAGAGAGAGAAAGAGTAGGAGAATGCAAAGAAGAACGCTTTCCGGAGAAAGGAAAAAAGGAGCGCCCCGAAGCTATTGTATAAAGTTAAGCTCAGACATTGTTTGGACGCGAAAACGTCTGTTACCTGTGTTAATTACTATTTGACCGTCTTCTGTCCAGACATTCCGCAGCTGGAACCGCGAGGTCGCAGCGTGCAGCACGGCCAGACGCTGGTGCGTGAGGTTATCGCGAATGGTAATTCTTTGGCCTTTTAAAAGTCTCTTGGACTGGAAGACCTGTCGTCGTTTCTTGTAACTCGCAGACATTTTGCTATAATTGGCCTATTTTTTCCAGCGAGTTTGCGACCGACTCTATGGCTTCTATCTATAACATTAAATGACGAGTCTACACTTATCTTTTTGGCCACATCAATGACCGTATCGTCGGTGTTTTCGCCATCCTGCTCTTTTAAGGCAAATATACGCAGACAAATCCTTCTGCTATACATTTCAAGCTGGTCCGTTTTCAGCTCCAGCTCTGTTTTCAAGTTGCTAATCTCTTGATCGCGGTCTTCAATTTCTTTTGCAACGACAAAATAAGATTTTCATTGAAGGCCATCGATTCTTGCAGCTTCGTCACTACATCTGTTGAAGTAGAGGCAAGGGATTGCAAAAACTCTCGGAATGAAGAGTTCGCTCCAAGACCGCATCAACCTCGGCATTGATTTTGGCCTGCAGGTCGAAGTCGTTCTCGTTGCGGCTTACCTTCGGAGGCATGATGAAAGGAATTGAAGCAAGAAATACACGGAAGTAAAATGGAATTAAAGTTTCGTACTGGCAACTAGAGTACCGTGAAAAAAAAAAGAAAACGAGAAAAATTCATGAAAATGATAAATAAGTAGCAGAAGACAGATAACTAAAGACAATTTGGGAAAGTAAAACTAACAAGACTAGTACTTTACTGTTTTGAAAAGTAATAAATAGAAAGAGAAATTAGTAGAATGAAGAGAGATAAGTCAAATTTGAGAGTTAATAAAAGTAATAACAGAAAGAATACTTATCTGTCGGAATTGCACTGCTTTCACAGCTTGCTGCGGGCTCCGTTCACCGAGAAATATGCTGCCGACGACTACCTGCTTCGAAACTACCTGTAGATGAGCCCGGAGCGCTCCAAAAGACGTCTTCACAGCACGAAGGACATGAATAGACTGCCATAGTACCACATACTTCCTTCTCGTTTCCAGATATGAAAATGAATCCCCCGGTGCGGAATTTCGAATTGAATTAGGCCGGCCCTATGATTAGCAGCGGCCGCTCCCTTCTCCCAGCGCCGCACCGCACTGCACCGGCTCCCCCGCGAACGCCCGCCCTCTAGCAAGCGACATCGTAAATCAAAAATCCCGCTGGGGGTTTCAACCTCCCTCCCGTTCCCGTCCACACCATGGTGGAAATATTTCCACCATGGTCCACACGACAGAGGGTGGGAGCGTTCTCTACGATCTCGTTCTTTCTTGGGCTCGCTTCATGCGGTATGACTTTTCCCTTCTACGAAGATCGCGTACGAGCGAAGGCGAATTCATTGTTGTGGTGGGTTTAGCTACAGGTTGATTGATTGATTGATTTTTCGTGTTTCCGGGCGCGTCAACGGCTTTGGGCATTGGTCCCGTAAATGTAGTGCGTGTTTTTTTCTCGGGAGATGGCGGTGGTCTTACCTCGTTGGATGACGAGATCCGACGCCGACCTACCGTCAGCTAGTGGGGTTTCCCCCTAACCCGGACTCTCCCACCGCCCCAGACGGGACAAGCTCTAAGTTCCCAACCGGTCTCCCAGAATATGTGGTAGTGTAGTGCATGTTAGTGTAAGTGTGTGTGTAAGGGAAGAGGATAGGACAATACTTTAAACAGGTTCCGCGCGGCATCACTGCTGACGAGGTGCGCGAGGAGCTTGTAGGCGCAGGCCTCCACCCGTTGGGCGTCCATCAACATGTTCGCCGCGAACTCTCCGAAACCGCCGGAACTTCGGAGAGCAGTGATGCTGCAGGTGGCGTAGCCACCGAAACTCGTTCCGTGCGCACGGGCACCTTTCGCGTCACCCTTCGCGCGGACGAGTCGCACAAAGCTTTCGGCATCAGGGCCATTGCCTCCTGCGAGGTAAAAGTCGATCGCGAGAAATGGAAGCGCCCCCGTTTCTGCGAGAGATGCTGCAGATGGGGACACACTCGCAAAAACTGCGAATATCCCGTGAGATGCAAGATCTGCACGGGAGAGGGTCACCCGGCAGACAAGCCCGGTACGAAGGACTGCCCCATACGCGGTACTTCGGCCCACCCGAAATGCTGCAATTGCGGCGGGCAGCACACCGCATCTTACACAAAATGCGGAAGGTGCACACCGTTGCAGCGCTCGTCGAGCACTCAACGGCAACCTACCGAGAGGCCCAACGGCAACCTTCCGAGAGGCATGGACGCCGCTCAGGACCCCACTGCGCCGCAGAATAAAGCGGCGCAAGAGACGCGGTCTCGCGCTCTCACCACCCAACTGGGAGCACTCTCCGAAGACCAGATTCGGGGAATGATTGTGCTCCTCACCTCACTTCTGCCCAACAATGGCGCAGAATAATCTAAATTCTTCGTCTTACTGCGAAGCACCTCTGCGAACATGCACCTGGAATGTTCAAAGTGCGTGCGAAAAGACCCAGTTAATACAAAACTTTGCCATCGAGCGACAACTCGACATTCTGGCGCTGCAGGAAACGTGGTTTCACAAGCATCACACTGCCCGTATTCAAGGATACGCAGTGTATCGCAGAGACCGCGAGGTCAAACGGGGGGGCGGCGTTGCGCTCCTGGTCCGGCGTGACATCCCCCAGCTCGAAGTAACGACCCCACCTGGTGCCCTGCGTTCTCTAGAGGCGGTCGTGGTGAGGGTTTGGACGGTTGGCGGCCGACTTACAGTTGCGTCCGTGTACTGCCCGAATCAGCATCTAGACACTGCCTGTATCGACGCGATACTCGCGTTAGATACTAAAGTCCTCATCCTAGGGGACTTCAACGCGAGGAACAGACAGTGGGGCTGCCTCGGTGCAAACCGAAACGGCACCCGTTTAGCCAACTACATTGCGACGAGACGTGGCGTATACGTATGCGCCCCGAAAGAACCCACGATATACCCGACTATTGGTAACCCGGGAATTATCGACTTTGCGATCGCGAAAGGAATCGATTGCGCAGCCCCGCTTTCGATCTCCTATCTGGTGTCCGATCACAGGCCGGTAACATTCGTGGTTTCGTCTTTCGCCGCAGCACGCCGAAACAAATTCAAAATTACCCACAATACCAACTGGGCCGGTTTCACAGCTCACGTAAGCACTGTGCTTGAGCAAAAACCGCTAAATTCACGGGACGAAATCGATAGCGCGGTGACTCACATCACCTCCGCGATTCGAACGTCCTACAAATCAAATACCATCGTTACCCGCGAACCGGAATCACGTCCTGAGCTTACAGATGAGCAGAGAAGGACGCTGCAGGAGCTCCGCAGATACTCTAAATTACACAGCCGCTATGGCGATCCCGCGGACGGAGCGCGGGCGCGAGCTCTCAGCAGAGTATTCCGTAAATCTCTACAAGACGAGAGAACCGCAAAATGGTCGCGCACGATCGAAGACTGCAATCTTCGTGAAAGAAACCTCTGGGGATTATCTAAGGCGCTGGGCCGCAAGGCGGGAGTCAACCGCCCGCTCCGCACCACCTCGGCACCACAGCCGCCCGGCCACGCCGCTCTGCAGCCGGAATACGTGTGGGAGGACGCCGCGAAAAGCGAACTCTTCGCGGAGTCGCTAGAACGGCAGTTCCGTCCATTCGAGTCCGGTGAGTTCGGGGGCCAGAGCACTGTTGCACGCTTGCGTGACTACCTGACCGCCGCGCCGAGCACCTCAGCGCGACGTGTGACGGGAAGGGAGCTCCGCGAGGCGTTGCGACACCTCAACACACGAAAAGCATGTGGGCCGGACGGCATAACAGCCGCCCAGCTCCGCGCGCTCGGCGCCAACGGGGAGGAGTTCCTACGGAAGCTCCTAAACTCGTGCCTAGCGCTAGGATATTTCCCCAGAGCGTGGAAAATCGCGACAGTATCTATGATACCAAAACCCAACAAGGACCAACTTCTTCCGAGCGGTTACAGACCTATTAGTCTCCTCTCGCTTCTTGCAAAAGCTTTCGAACGCCTTATTCTGGAGCGCTTGCAACGGGAAATACGGCGCCTTAAGCTTCTTAGAGATGAGCAATTCGGATTTCGAATTGGGCTCAGTTCCGCGCAACAACTGACGCGGCTATGCACTGAGGTCGGTCTCTCTCTCGAAAGACGGCAGAACTTGCCGGTGGTTTTTCTTGACATGCGGTCGGCATTCGATTCTGTATGGCACGAGGGGGCGCTCGCGTGTCTTGCGGACATCGGAATCAGCGACTGCTACGTCAGACTAATCGCTAGCTTCTTGGAAGATAGACGATTCAAGGTTCGCGTCAATGGCGTACAATCGTCCTTAAGACGAGCCGTGGCAGGCGTGCCACAGGGAAGCGTGCTCTCCCCTACTCTATTCGGCCTGTACGTCAACGACGCGCCGCTACCAGTTGATAGAAACACCGGCATTCGACATTGCGGGCTCCTAATGTTCGCGGATGACTTTGCTTACTACGCGAAGTCGGCGGACAAAAGGAAATCGGTGAGATATCTGAACGATTGCCTCGCTGAGCTTCCCGAATGGCTGAGCTATAAAAAGGTCGCCCTCAACCTAGACAAGTGCGTAGCCGTCAACTTCACCCGACAGAGGGCCGATCCCGATGAAGTCGTGAGGCTAGCCGGCGCGCACCTATCCTGGCAAAAGACGGCGAAGTATCTTGGTGTGAAGCTCGACAGCGGTCTCCGCTGGCACGCCCACGCCAGATACCTTAGCCAGAAAATAACTGCCCGAACCACTCTCCTACGCCCACTTCTTCGAGCCCCCGAACTCAATCCAGCCCTCAAACGCCGCGTATTCACCGCCTGCGTGCGGTCCATTTGGACGTACGCCTGCGAGGTATTCGCGGCGGCACCTCCCTCCACCCTCCATCCGATTCGCTCGGCGGAAAACCGTGCAGCGCGTCTCGCGGCGCTACCGCACCTCCCTCCACCCCCACCAAACAGATACCCTAGAAACACCGACGTGTTCGGAGTCCTGGGTGTAAAAAACCAATTCTTGCCGGAGCTTCAAAGGCGCTCGGCTACGGCGCTTGCAAAGGCGCTGGGACCGAAGGCGCCGCGCATTCTGCGCGACACCGGCCGAGAGGCGAACAGCGACGCACATCGGTCCTATCTACGGAAAGGACCGAAACACGTCGCCTTCACCTTCCGTGCGCTGGCTCACGACACGCTTGCTACCTTGTGCGAGCAAGCGGAGGCAGCCGAACGCGGAGGGGAATACTCGCCATCGGCCGAGGCACGCGTGGGCAACGCGACGACGCGCCCCTCTTGCCACACCTCCCAATGGGCCTGAGCGCCACGGACACTTTGGGCCAAGTCAGTGCCGTGGCGAACAAAAACAGAAGACAGTGTAGTGCTGTGGGAATGAATGAGTAGAATGAATGGTTATGTATATAATGAATGAAGGATGCGTGAATGAAAAATAAATTAGAAAAGAAATACGTAGAAAACTTAACAAAAACATTTAAATTAAGAAAAGAAAAAAAAACATTATTCGTGTCAATTAAGTATGCAAAAGTGCTACAATATAATTATTAAATTAGATTTAAGCTAGAATTAAGTTAGCTTTAGTTACTATTAGCTTCTTACCTATCCCTCTCAGCTGCTTAAGCCGCAAGGCAGCAGCGAAATTTGTACATCGCAATTTGTAAATAAATTCCCGCCTCCTTAGGGTTACTGTGGAGGGAAAAAAAAGATAGGACAAGGAAGAGGAAGGAAAGATCACGCGCGGTCCGTGACCCGTTTGTTAGGGTACTGCTCCGGCATTCGCCTGGTGTTGATTGGAGAAATTTTAATAATTTTAATATTTTCATTGCCCCTGTAGTACTGCTTAGATTGATTCACCTGATGATAATGTCTTAAAAATGTGCATATTCACATTTAGTACAATGGAATTAAAGGCCGAGGTCTTATCTTTGTTTCCGATAGTTTTTATGGACTTCGTCTTTCTTTTTATCTTTTATCACGAAAGACAAGGTTTATAAAAAGAATGTTCTACTTATTTGCTTGAGGAAAATAAAACACGTCTCTCGGTAGAAATTATTCAGATTTGTTTGAATTCTTATTAATTATATATTTACTTGAAACAACAATACCAAAGAGCGGAATTAAATGCAGTAGTGGCATTATCCTCTTATCGGCAGAAACGAAATCAGATCAACATTGAAAATCCTCTTTTTAAGACCCTTAAAAAGAACCTGTGCCTCATTTGCGATAAAACGCTTCATCATTATTCCTGTTGGACCGATGCCTTTACGAGGCTTCCGCCACTTTATTACTTGTGTCGCATTTCACTGCCCTGGCTGGCCCCCTCGAAGCCCGGGGACCCGCCCGGCCAGCCCTCTTCGTCACGGGGCGCCGCGACGCGCATGTCCTTCGGGGATGAGTAGCGACCGCAAAAATATGTAGGATCAAACGTCAAAATATGTACATAAATATGTAATGAATCTTTTCTTTCTTTTTTTCTTTCCTTTCTCTCTACCGTTCCATTCCTCCCGATTTCCTATCAAGCTTGTCCTCTCTCGCTTTCACTCCTGTCATCCATGTGAAAATCTTCATCCAAATTGCGTGCGTATTTTTCATTGAATGACTTCCTTTATTATTCACTATTGTAATATAAATTCTGAAAGTGGTCAGGCGGAAGAGCAGGCTAAATGGCCTGAGCCTCGCCACCAATAAACATTTATTTATATTTACATATTTATATTTACATATTTATATTTACATATTCATTCATTCATTCATTTACTCATTTATTCATTTATTCATTCATTTACTCATTTATTCATTCATTCATTCATTCATTTGTTCATTTATTGATTTATTATTTTATTCTTTTATTCTTTTATTTATTCATTTATTCATTCATTTATTTATTTATTGCACGTGCACCACACACGAATTTTACGCCGTATCGCTTGTCCGCGACGCGGGTTGGTGCTTATTATGCTACTGTCTCAAATAAAAAAAACATATTTACTACCAATCTTTTGCGGGGATTATTCAGGGCTGGAAATATGCAGTATTAGGAATGCCCAAACTAGCATTCTGTATCTGTTATAGAGATGAAAATTACTTTCTGAATGCCTCTCCCCCCCTCCCACACAAAAAAAAGCAATACAATGTGCTAATACTTGTGTACACACCTCGACAATCTGGGAGCCCAGAATCGGGTCAACAAAAAATAGCAGGATATGACTGGACAAGACTACCATAAGACAGAAACACATAGAAGACAGCAGAAGAGCGATAAATAGTCAACATCTGGAGGAAGAAACAAAACTGAAAACTCAAACTATTAGGATGTAGCAGATGCAGCACTGGGAGGTGCCGTGCTGCGAGTGCGACTACATACGGGGATCAGAACGGGTTTCAGGGGATTGTTTGCCTTTAGGGGAATGATAGACAATATGCACTGAGAATGAATATAAATTTAATTGCATAATAATTATGAATACAACTGGTTTTGGTTTATAATAAGCCGGAGGACCATTGAAAGTTTATAAAGTTACTGACTGCTCTTCTTTCTTGAAGTACACTTGGGTTTGGCTTACTTACAGTTTGTAGCAAGGAAGGCACCAACCCAAATCACTCGGCTGAGTGTGTCGCTGTCCGGGCTGAGGTAGGCTCCAGGCAGTTCGGTGGTGCGAACTGGCATGGGCGCGGACTCAGATGACCGGAGCTGGTGGTGGAGTTTGCCGTGAATTCGGCCAGGTGGCGGCTGCGGCCCGCGAGTGGCACGAATTTGAGGCAGGCTTGATTTGGCCGTACTAATCGCCTTGATAGGCGAAGCAGGAACAGTCGACCTTGATTAATTTTGCTGGTCAGTCAGTTTAACAAGTTCGGAGCAGTGTAGTTTGAGAAGTTCTGTTTAGTCTGTTCTGTTGAGTCTGTTCTGTCTGTTCTGTCCTGATTGTCAGTTCTCCCCGTCCTCTCTGTTCTGTGGGAGCGAAGTCGCAGTATTTATTATATTGTGGGTGTGATTGAGGCCGTGGAGGGGAGAGTCACGTGGCTGTGACTTAGGCCTATGGTAAGGCGGGAAAGTTTGAAGTGCCGGCGATCGGCTCCCTATTCGTGATGCGCCTTCGGGCCTGGGGAGAGGAGTGTCACGTGACATTGGCGGCGATCGGAAGCAAAGGCGGTGGCACGTGGGGTGCCCGCGATGGCGGCCCGTTTGTATTTGAGATTTCCACGGGAATAGGCATCTGGCTTGCAGGTGGTCAAGGAGCGGGCCGGCGCGCCGGCAGTGCACCTGAAGCTCTCTTTGTCGGCGAGATACATTGACGGGCTTATATTTGCGAGGGAGGCCCGAAGCGATTCCCAAAAATGTTTGTACACATTTCTTGGTCGCTTGTCAGGTAGCGAGCGATGGGGTGAGGGCCCCGCGCGCCGGGGTGGCCCAGCCCTAGGCTAATGAGGGCTTAAACCCCAGCTGGCGACGCCGGGAAGCGGCGGTCAATGTTCTGCGCGGGCGTGGGCCCGTGAGAACGGCGGTTTGCGCGGAAGACACTGTAAATGTTTTTATTGTCCCTTTGTTGGATTTTTCGAAGTGCAGCTGCGTGCTGGCATGCACAGAGAGCGACTTGTGAGAGGTTGGTGAAAGTAAGCTCTTAATAGTGGGTGGCCGCGCGGGAAGACAGCTTTTTAGGGCTGCGCCTTGGTGGCGAGATTGAAAATTTGATCGCGAGATTGAACATAGGGTGTAATTATTGTGAATTGTGATATTATTGATTTTAATACGCGTTACATATTTTTGTATTATAATTATGGAGTATTTTAGCCAACCACACATTCCCTATCACAGAAGACCTTTGTCCTTAATGGAATGAAATAGGCGATGATGATGATGATGATGATAGTAATAATTAGAGACCGGAAAAATATGTAGGATCAAACGTCAAAATGTACATAAATATGTATTGAAAACAGTAAGAATATGTAATAAATATGTAAAATCGGATATAATATGTAATATTAAAATACTCTAAATATAAATACATATTACGAACTTACTTTTATAAAAAATTCCCTTTACAAATTTTAAAAACATTCCAAACATTTCAAAAATTCATTTGGAAAGGCGCAAGTAATGCACACTTGCACCATACAATTTTTCCATCGGTAGTAAAACCTCCGCAAAATTGTTATCCAGGAATGTAGTTTAGCAGCCAGACTAGATACAAACACTCGTGCAAACTGGCGATAGCTACGACCAGCAAACAATCACTGCAGCATGGAATATTATCATCGAAGTGTTTTATGTCGGTGATCACCAAAGTTTCTTGGAAATTAAGGTCAAAGGTCGCCACACTCGGCGTCAAAGATAATTTTCACACCTTAAGGTGAAAAGGATCTGTCGCTGACGCGCACTTCCCACCTTGAGATAACTGAAGCAGGCGCGCCAAACTGAGGATATCCGACCGCGTCTTCACGTAGCGTACCTCGAGTAGGGTACGCAGTAGCCCGCAATATTAATATAGGAAAAATTGTTAAATTTTTTGAAAATACTTTTCATAAAAATATGTAAGAAAATTGATAGAATAAAAAATATCTTGAGAAAATAGCGAAATATGTAAAATATGTATTATACTACCAAATATATAAAAATATGTAACGAAAAAATTGGATATTCCGTTTGGACTGCGACAATTTTCCAAGATTAAAATTTTGAGAGCAGTAAGGAGAAAGACAAAAAATATGTAATTACATAAAAATCCGGTCTCTAGGGATGACGCAACCAACTGCCGACCGCTACCTTCCTCCTTCTTACCGCCCTCAACATCCCCGCCCTACAAACAAGGATCTGCTCCACGTTTCCTAAGGAAACTCTGTGTCCACCTTAAACCACCGAGTCCTTATTTCCTAGCAACTTAATTCCTAATTGAGAAAAGAAAACTGCACTGCTGGGCTCCGGCATTCGCCTGGTGTTGTTCGGAAAAAACACGGAAAACTACCAATCAGAGCAGCCAGCCGCTAGAATTCTCCTCCAGACAGCGACTGACTTCAACCTAGCTGAAAAGCTAGTGTCGAAAATCCTGCCGCCATCAGGACTCGAACCTAGGACGGGACAGAACCTAGTCAGAGGCGCTGCAGTGACATCAGTTGATGTAATTAATAAATATTAAATTGATGTAGTAGGAATATTTACGTATGTGCTATTTTCTTCTATGAAAACATAAAAGTGTCTCAATTGCGGAAATCCAACTGTGAACCAATAATCCATCCATTGCGTTTGAGAAGTTGGAACTCTTCGTTGGATGTTCGCATCTGAGAGAAAAAAAAAATATATCATATCACTGCATTGATATTAAAACTGAATATAATCTTACTCCTTTTGTGTGAAGTCTGATTACTAATTCATTCATATTTTCTTGTAAAAACATCGATGGCTGAAAGATCAACGTTTGAATTACCAAAGAAAGGCATATCATTTGCTGAACAATCTGAAATCGCCCCTGACCTATCTGATAATCTCCAGTTCTTTTCGGAAAATATGTTGATTTCATTCTGCTAAATACTATGTTTTTTTACAAGCATCGATAAATCAGTTATCGTTAAAAAATAGTAAAATAGTTTAATTCCGCAGTCTTGACTGAGCATCGTTCCGACGTTTCCTTCTGCCTCCCCGTCTTTAAAATTCGTCCTGGCCGCGATATAGGTCTTGTCGCTTTGTGTGTAGGTGTGCGGCCTGCGGTGAGCAGCACGTGTCACGAAAGCGAAGGCAACGGCACGGAAACGGAGGTGGCGACGCCTTTGAGCGGCTGTCGTCGCGGGCACAATGGCGAGCGGCGTTTAGCCCATTATTTGGGGGACAAGCGCATTTGCATGGGGAAAGAAGGCCGACGTGGCCGGCGGCAGGGGCCCTTTGTAGGCTGCGCGCCCTGTGACACTGCGAGGTCGCCACGCCCCCCACCCCGCCTCGTCCCACCCCGCGACGCACCGCCTCGCGCCACTCCCCGCCGCCCCGCCCCGCCCAGCCCCGCCCAGCCCCTCCCCGCCCCGCCCCACCCCACCCCCGCCCAGCCCCCCACCCACGCGCTGCTCCCACTTCGCATCGTGGGTTATTATTATTATTATTATTATTATTATTATTATTATTATTATTATTATTATTATTATTATTATTATTATTATTATTATTATTATATGCGTATTGGCCATTTCTGACCACACTTCAAGTTCTGTTCCGAAGTCCTCTCATATTCTATCCCGGAGAGAGATTAACGTGTGTCAGTATGGGTACCACCTTTTCGGCTATATCCCTTGGTAAGAAAAGGTTGTTAAGCCTTGAATTCTGGGTTATGAGGTGATAGGATGATGAGAGGTGATCGTGGCATTTTTGAACCATCCCAGCATTTGCCTCTATGACCGAGGGAAACCACGAAAACCCCGGTTAGGATTGACGGCCAGGGTATTGAATCCGGGCCGTGCGACTGCAGAGCGCTACGACTTGAGCCACTTTGCTCGGTTTATTATTATTATTATTATTATTATTATTATTATTATTATTTATTATTATTTATTATTATTATTATCTATATATTTAAAAATATAAGGTATTTTGCCATGGCTTCGTTTAGAGCTTCTACTGAACCGATTGTAGTATTTTTTCCTTTAAATGAAAGAATGTGATCCCTAGATGTGTTATCAGATAATGTTTGTGTTGATTCACTAACATTTAGTGTGTAAATTAATTAATTAAATATTTCTTTAATAGTACGCTTATCAATAGTCAATTGTTTTCTTCCAAAGGGTGGCTGTTTCAAAATCGATATATATGAGTCGATAGATGCTTCATGGTGGCGCTGTTTGATGTTTTGTTTTGATTGTTGAGATTTGTTTACAATTCATCAAGGTTTTGTTTCAGTGTAATTATTGCATTGTGGCGTTGACAGTTTGCATGTATTTGCTTTTGTGGTGTATTTTGTAGAGAACATTCGGACAGTGTGTTTTGCTCGGTTGTACTGAAGTAGTGAAGTTGTTCACAGGTTATGTCGAATTCCGAATCGTTGCCCACGCGTCCCAAAAACGCAAACGTACATTAACTGGACGCAGGGGAAGAGAAAGTCAGCGTAAGTGTCGTGATAGTGAGGTCATTTCGTTTTCTGCTGGGTCGTTGTCTATGAAATGTCAGTTTTGTTCTGCTTTGCACTTCGCATGTGAGAGAAATTCTGCAAACGATTTACTCTGTGTTGTTTAAATGGGAAAGTAAGTTTACCTTCAAGCGATATGCCAGAAGAAATAAAAATTGTTTATAGGACATGATGACACATCAAAAAACTTTAGAAATAATATCCGTCAGTAGAATAGTGCTCTTTCTTTTGTGCAATTTGGCGCCGATATTGCATTGCCACCTGCCCATGGGCCATACGTGTTCAAAATTTTGGGAACTCACATCACAGAATATCTTCGTTATACCCTTAAGATCCAAACAATGCAACGTATTGTGAACATTAGTCTGGTCACAGTATTTTACATTTATCTCAGATCTCACCGTCAAATTTTGACGGGTTTTCACTAGTTATTATTATTATTATTATTATTATTATTATTATTATTATTATTATTATTATTACATTGACTTTTCTTGGACTTAACAGTTACAAATAATACAGACATGACAACCGGCCTCAAGGCACTAGGACATGAGTTAAAGGCGCGCATGTACACGAATACTAAGGCGGCGAGTTCGAATCCTGGGTAAGGCATGGATGTTTTGAGTAGTTTGTTGCACTACCATCCTACACCCAGAATCGTATAAACACCGAGGTGGGCCCACGTTCTGCCGATTCATATCTCAGAAATACCTGTAATGCTTCAGGATGGAAAGAGGCCTAAGGGCAACTTCGGGGAGCACTAGGAAGCTCCACACGGTGAATTGTCCTCAATAGAGCGGTAGTCACCAGAGTAGTAGACCTCTAGGCGCCGGTAGATGGCAGCTGCGGCAGGGGTGCGGGCAAAACTCAGAAGGTAGCCCCAAGTCAGGAATTGAACAGTTTAATAAATAAGTACATAGAGAACTTTTCTGTGTTTTTTTTTTAATTTTTGATGCTTAAATCTTGATTGAGAACGCCATGCAGACGTGTAATTTATTTGTATCAATAGTACAATAGTCACTGGACTTATTTAAAAGTTTATGACTTACGGGATTTCAAAAACTAATCAGATTTTTTTATCTAAACATGCACATTGCAGGTTCAGTTTGTAATTTGTCACAATATTATATGTAAAATGCGCATGTACATCAAACATGATTCACATGTCAGAAACAGTTGCTTGAAATATGTGTTTCTATGATAGTACATAGGAATATTTCCGTTGTGAACATCCCTTTTAACTAATCTCATGTTCTACCCCGGACTGGGACAGTCGTACACACTGTAAACATACATACAGAGTCATACATACCCCTCAAGTCAATGACTTAATTGAGTTTCAAACCCAAACTAAAACATTGCAGTGTCCTCACGGCCATTCTATTCATCTGATTTCTGGGATTTACTCATGGAACGATGCATCTACACTGCAGCTTCTATTTTCTCACAAAACGCGAAAATGCAAAAAAAAAAAAAAAAAAGAGACTTACAGGGTTTTAAAAATAACCGATTCAATTAGTAGGAGAAGTCTTTGCCTTTTTGCACCACCACCACTTTCTTTCTCGTATATTTAGTGTAGAGAAAGTAACTAAAGTTTGCAAAAAATCGATATCTAGATTTTGTCGGAAATACACGTTTTTAGTCCCTGATATCGAATAAGTTTTTTGGTATCCATCCATTCGTCTTTGAACAACAGTAGCACCTAAAACACACCCAGAATTTTCATCAAAATGGATATTCCCCGTTCTAGTGAGTGATGTTGCCGCCTCATGAATTGGAAATGGCTCCTTTAATATTTGGAGCGCCCAGACATTTTTGTAATTTTCTCAAAAAAATTTTTTTTTGCTTGAATAGAACAAAATGTGTTCGTAAATATGATATTGAACGGATATAAAAATGGCGTAGATCCTATTTTCATTTAAGATTGAAAATTTGTAAGAAAAAATATGCTTTACTCTTCTTAAATCTCCATTATTGAGATTGTTTGTTACTGAAATGTTCTTTAAAGTTAGTCCTTTAAAAGATGTAATGTAAGTTTTTTGTAAATGAATAGTTTTGCCTAAGTTTGAGTGAAATCCGTGACAAAAAAAACATAAAATATTTAGAACTGTTTTTGAGAAAATCTTGGTTAACTTTTTTGATAGAATAGTACAAAATTTGTGTGATATTATTTGATAAGTACGGTTTTCATTAAAACCCCTACAAGTTTGAAAATTGCTGTGTTAGAAATTTTCTCCACGTCTTCCAACAACTACATTATTAAAGATAGATATGAATTTGTTAGTGCTCTCTATTCCTCAATGTTTTATCATTATTCCATTTATCGTTTATCTTTAAATAATACACGTCTTCTCTATTTTATCTTTAAATTTTACACCTTTGCAAAAAATAGACTTATAGCTTTAGTATTAGTTACTTTCTCGTTCTATAATGCGTAAGTATAGATATGTATCATAAACACCGTGGTATAAATTGATCTTTTTCCTCTTTCTCAAGAATTAAGAAGACCCCCCGGGCAACGCCGGGAATTTTACTTGAATGTATATACTAAGATTGCTTTCATTTGTCCACAGCTTCTTGGCCTGGGAGTGTTGGCTGTAGGAGTTTGGGCATGGACTGAGAAAGATACTTTCAACAACCTCAGCCGACTGACAAATATTGCATTGGATCCTGCCTTCATCCTCATACTTGTTGGTGAGTTCTTAACGCCTCGCAAGAAGGTTATTGCCTCTTTATAAAAGGAGTTTTACAATAATTTTCAACTTACAATATAAAAAGATTGATCTTCAAAATGTAACTACTACATTTTATGCCATCTTGTACTTTTAGGGAAGGATCTGAAAAGTTTCAAACAATTTAAAATTACATGAATTTTCCTGTATTCTTTGCAAGCTATTCTAATTTATAAATTGGATATAAATACATCTTGGTACGTTTTTTAGAAACTCAAATTATCTTTGAGTCCAGAATATAAACTTTTTTATGCAGAATTAGCTGGATTGCATTGGTGTGTAATGCATCTTTACAATACAGTGTGGTGAGAAAGGAATTTATATACACCTAAATAATTTTAGTAGGCAAGAATCTTTTACTGCACACAAAATCTAAAACTTAAAGATCTTTCCCCTGTATCTTGATTATTGTATTTAACTGATTTTACTTTTACTTTGTAGGTGCAGTCACTTTTGTGATTGGTTTCACTGGCTGTGTTGGTGCACTGCGGGAAAATACATGCCTTCTGGCTGCTGTAAGGGAAATTAAATATCTTTATTTATTTATGTGTTATGTATGTCTTCCTCTTCATTCTCTTTTTTGTGGTTTGTGTTCTACGCGCAACTGTTTTAAAGTTTAATTGTACACATTTTGTATGTAAAATTTATTTGTACATAGTGTTCATTACAATGTTAATTACAATCTCTCCCTCGCATGACTCAACCACATACAAAATGAATCATACTATCGGTAATGTTCATGTTTTAATGACACAGTCTTTAAACATTTCATACTCTCAACATGAAGTCGTAGGCTTCCGCGGCCAGAATCATATGGATGATCTTGGCTGTCCGGGTGACGCCCCTTCGACGCGGCGTCACTCGGACAGCCAAGATCATCCATACTCTCAACATGCTCTCTTTTGCCTTCAACCCTATTTAGAAAATATAACAAGGAAAAACCTATTTGGTTGTGTGATAAATTTAACTAAGTAAAATACTCTGCACTCTCAGCTCTTAATTAAAAACGTGCATTAAAATCCTACTTCCAGTTTTTATTTCTTGACTATTATTATGACGGTGGTCACGTTTGTAAATTTCTATTTCAGACTTAACTCACAAAACAGACAAAAGTGCGCAGGACATTCAACAAGAACTCTTATCAGACTGAATAATTAAAATATATGCACATCATTTATCGACAAAAATTCTATTTTAATTATTTTTCACTCCTGATATCTGTGGTCTGAAGAATGTTCAGATTATGGTTATCAAAAAATTGTGACCATTACGCGACCAAATAATTTCTCGGAGTTAAAAGTAGAACGCATGGAAAATCCGGAAGAATTTTTCAATTTTCGCATCCAATTAACCAGAACGTTTTATTGCACCACGTGATGGGAGACCGCAGTTTCCCTTCTTTGCTGGTGCCGCATAAAAAATCCGGTAGTGTCGGAGTTCAACAACATTTCTGTAGAAAAGCCATCAGTTCTTTCAATCTGTTTCTGAATTATCTAAATACAAAAGAAAAACAATCTCATCATTTATACGATTACAAAAAAACTAACAGTTTTAGGAAACATACTCAGAACAGAACAGCACAACTGATTACTACGCGAATCACATAGTAAAAGATGCAAACTCTCTTCACTGACTGAACATCAAAACGCTTTGTACAGGAAAATCGCATTGTTTGTCGCCTTAGGATTGGAAAAGGGAGTTAGACGCATCGATTTGATTTGCCCTTCCGCCTGTGTTTCCCCAGCCCACGGTGGATTCAACGCGAGATAAGATTATATTTTGTTTCTGTTTACTTTTGTAAACGTCCTAACCCATAGGCTGGACTAGGGGCGTTTCTTCCATGGTAGCAAGGGAAGTATTGCTTCCCCGATCATTTCCAAGGATAGCTTACATTTTAATATCACTTGACTAGTAATTTAGAACCATTTCCTTGTAATCCAAGTCAAAACAGTTTAAATTGGGCGCGTCCAATCTTATCTTTACAAAATGAACATGTAATTATTAGTCACCAGTAGATAGGGTAAAGTTCACCTTTAAAGCCCTTTGTAAGCACTGGACTGACTGACTGCATCCAGCGTCTCATACGGAATGCTGTGATCAGCAGATATGCTGGCGCGTGTGGTGGGCGCGCGCGGGCTCATTCAGTCGAGCTCGCCCTTGGAAGCAATCGGCCAGTTACATACAGCGTGACGCGGCGCGCGTGTGGTGGGATCCGCATGTGCTTATCGGTTCAGAGTTTAAATTGTCCATTTGTCGTCTTATCAATGTGAAAATTAAAAATCTTCCAAATGTAATTGCTTCCCTAGAAAAAAAATATCTTCACACGCCACTGGGTTGAACATAACTCATGCCCATGTGGGCGCCCAACATGCGCCATGTTTATTTATTTATGTGTGTATGGGACGTATGGGGGGGAGAAAATCATCTGCGCACGCTTTCCTGAGTTTCAGAATCCCTTCCCAACTATTTAACTATTAATAGTTGAAAGATGAAAAATAGTAATAATAATAATTATAATAATAATAATAATAATAATAATAATAATAATAATAATAAATTTAAAAAAGCGAGAAATTAACATTTCAAAAACTAGATATTTTCGTTGCCGAATTATAGAAAACTTATTTGTAACGGTAAACGAACGAATTTGATTTTTCTCTATTGCTACCTCACCCTAAGCTCTACTACCACTACAAGCAACAGGAAAACTCAACAAAACGTGCGCATAGTGAAGCTACATTTACGCTCAGAAGCAAATAAAGGGGCCATCTCAGCATTTGCTCAATGTATCAGGGAAACTGGACAAAAACCCGATCGAGATGGGGATCATTGACCCGGAAGGTGAAGTACATTACTTGTTACAGGCATTTAAGTACTTTTTAAAAATTAAACAATGCAAATGTAAACTAATTCATTGCAGCAGAAAAGATTTTACTTTTAACTTGAATTTGTGTACCAATTTTAATTGTTTAATTTCATCTGGCAATGCGTTGTATAGTAACGGACATGTATTGTATGTGGATTTCTTGTAGTGAGCTGTTGATACTGACACTTGATGAACATGATTTCTACGTCGAGTGTTGTAACTATAAAAATCAGTATTACATGAAAATAAGTTCCCACCGTTAAGTAAGTCAGTTTCGACAAATACTACAGATTCGTAAATAAATAGACAAGGCAATGGTAAGATTCCAAGCTCAATGAAAAGAGGCTTAAAGGAATCACGTGGATGGCATTTTTCATAATTCGGATAATTTTCTTTTGCAATCTAAATGTCTGGAAACTAAAGGATGAGCTTCCCCAGAATATTATGCCATATCTCAGGCGGGAATGTACATTTGCAAAATACACGCAACGAGCTGCATGAAGGCTGACAGAATTAGAAAGAATTCTGAATGCATAACATAAAGAGCTTAATTTAGTGTTTAATTCTGTTATATGTACATTCCATTTGAGGTTTGATTCAATTGAGAGACCTAGACATTTTGTTACCTTAACATCAGCTAATTGCATATTGTTCATTTTCAATGGAGCATACGATTGCCGATTTGAAACGCAAAATTGCATTGAGACAGTTTTTCCTTCGTTAACTATTAATTTGTTATTACAAAACCAATTTGAAACTTCTGAAATTGTACTATTTATTGTTTCTATTTTGCAAAAAACATTTGTGTCATCGGCAAACAGAACTGTTCTTCCATTTTTAATAGTTGAGGGCATATCGTTTACGAACAGCAGAAAGAGGATAGGACCTAAGATCGAACCTTGTGGAACCCCATGTTCAATTGGCAAAGAATTGGAAAGATAAGTAAATAATGTCCTGTCGTGCCAGTACTGTATTTCTACTCTTTGAGATCGATGTTTAAGGTACGAAGTTATCCAATCTAGGGCAATACCACGAATTCCAAAGAAGGTAATTTTGAGAGCAAGATGTTACGGTTAATAACGTCAAAAGCTTTCGAAAGATCTAAAAATATCCCAATGGGTTCTTCATTTTGGTTCATTGATGAAGCAACATCTTTAAGGAAAGAAAAAATGGCAGTTTCCGTAGATTTTGATTTCCTGAAACTGTGTTGTGAGTCTGAAAACGCTTCGTTTTTCCTGAGAAAAGTTTCCATTCGCTTATAGAAAAGCCTCTGTAATATTTTTGAGAAAACTGACAAAAGAGAAAAGAGAAATTGGCCTGTAATTTTGAATTTCTTTTTTTCCCCTTTTTTAAAAAGTGGCTTAATTTTTGCCGTTTTGAAAATATCTGGAAATATTCCTGTGCACAAGGAAGCATTGAAAATGTGAGTTAATTGGTGTATAATGGCAGGTGCACACGTTTTTAATAAACAATCCGGAAATTCATCTAAACCAGATGAATATTTAGTTTTTAGTTTACTGACTATTCTGAGGATTTCGTTGGAAGAAGTTTCGGAAATAAACATCGTGCCGAAATGTTTAAATTCAAGCCGACAAGAGATGACAGTTTGCGAAGGAATTCCTCCTCTCAGGCCGTGGAGATACATTAAAAAGATTATTCGTCTTGCAGCTGCAACGCTGTTTGATATGGACAATTACTACACGAGAGATGAAAACACTGAGAAACTGGATAGAGTTTAAACTGCGCGCGTTTTTAGGTGACGCGAAAATGAATCGCTTTGAGGTCAAGGCGATTTCGCGTTGCTTAAAAACGCACGCAGTTTACTCTCTATCAATGTCATTTATATGATAACTATAAAAAAAATTTATACATTTTCCCTCTTACATCAAAACGAAAATATTTGATAATTTCATTCAAAAGAAGACAATATTTAAGGAGGACATTCCTCCCTTCCCTCCCCTGAGAAACCACTTCTGTGTATTCCAACCATTTCGTTTATACCCAACAACTACAAAACATCGAAGTTTCGAAACATCGACCGAGAGAGATGGCTCAGGGCATCAACTGATGTCTCACTCCTTACACTCTCAGTCCTCACTCCTTACACACACACACACACACACACACACACACACACACACACATACACACACACTACGCTACCACACATGCCGGGAGACCGGTAAGTAGCTTCGAGCTTGTCCCGGCTGGGGCGTTGCCCCGCTGATGGAAGATACCTGGTTGACGGTAGGTCGGCGCCGGATCTCGCCATCTAGTGGGGGAAGATCACCGTCACCTCCCGATGAAATGCATGTACTACACTTACGGTAATAATGACCTTAATCTTTTGACGTGCCTGGAATCACCAACAAACAAACAAATCGAAACATCAATGTTTAGATTTTAAAAATCGATGTTCAAAATACACCTGCCCAAAACCATCAATATTTATTAACCTTTATTTGACCTCAAAGCGATTTTTTATTGACTTGACCTCAAAGCGATTTCCAGTTTTCGCGACACTTGAAAACGGGCGCAGTTTAAACTCGATCCAATTTCTCAGCGTTTCCTCCTCTCATGTATAACCAAGAAATGCCATTTTCTCTCTCTCACTAAATTTTTCAGTGAAAATTTGCGTGTAGGTAGGAATAGGGTAGGGTAGGAGAATGCGTGTAAAGAAGGACAAATGAATTTAAAATGCAGGTCAAAAGCAAGACACAGTAAAACAACGCCTAGTAACAGATGCGTACGTTCCAGATTTGCAAATTAAAAACTCTGCTTCCACAGCAGTGTGACCCTTTTTGAAATTTTGTATTTCACCTCTGACTCAGAATTAAACATACATCTTTTTTTTCATTTTGCCATGTAGGGAACACCAAATACTGGTTAGTTAATGCATAAACTATGCTGAAATTGACACACTTTTGTTCAAGTCATTCTTGGAACTGGTGACTTGTTTCTTCCTGTTTATTTCTACCAGTCTAACTGTGAAACCTAAAATTCACATAGAAAGGTATGTTAACAGCTAACTAGATAAAGAGTGTGATATGAAGCTCAGACAAATAGAAACTATAGATTTTTAACTTGCTAAGAACCACGAAGCAAAATTGCCACATGGGACACTAACTTAATGTCAGAAGATTGCAGTAAAGAAAGTAAGCTTAAGTAATTTTAGAAAAAAACATTAGTTTACAGTGCTTTTGAAAAATAAGTACGGTCGCCAGAGCAATCACTTAATATACGGACATGTCCTGCTAAATAAGGATATCGGGTAACCCTACATTTAGGACCATTTTTTACTGATCTATTTTTACTCATATTTCGATTTTAGTATTAAGGAAAATTGAGATAATATAAAAATAATGTCGTATAGTTGCCGATAGGTAACAGCAGGGAAAAGAGTGGGTAATTCCGAAAAACGAGTCGAGAGTAATGAGATTAGAAAACTAAAAAGAAAATTCTGTGCCGTTCTGTGCACACTGATTATACTTGAATTAATATAGTAACACACCCACCTACCTACTTTACCACACGTGGTGGGTCGTGATAGCATGAATGCTCGTGAAAAGAGCTTACAATTCTCAGGAAGCAGGATCTTTCGGGTATGAGAAAGGTCTGAACCCTTAACACAATGAATCAAATAAAAATACGAATAATATGAACATATATTCAATGAGAAAATTTACAGTGACGCAATTTCACAACAGATTATTGCACTTTAAGTACTTGGTCACTGAAAAATGAAACAAGACAAAAAAACAAAAAACATATAGGCGTCACCTCGACTGCCTGAACACACTTTCATCAACTACAATTTACGATTTGTTTACTCCTTTCTGAGTTTTTCCACTACTAAATTATTTACTCTTTTGACCTCTAGTTTTCCGTGCACGGCTTTTTTTGTTTCAAATGAATTTGATACTTGTTTCAAAGAAACCCTTTCACAGGTGCTAACCTTGGGTTTCGCACTCACTATTATATTGAACACAAAAAAATATACGTGGCATTCACGTTACTTAATTCATACCCCTTTACATGTCACAAAAGCAAGTACTTTAAACAAAATATAACAAATTGATCTTTCTAGATAATATTAACTGTACAACATATAAAAATTCTGAATCATTTATGTAAAATTGTACAAGGTAAGCCTCTTTAAATGAATCTACTAACACGTGCAGTAAATGGCCTGGAAACTGCGACTCACACAGTTCGAAATACTTCTCCCTCCTATTTTAGCCGTTTCACCCACTTTTAACACTGATTGTCGTGTATTTACCACTATCCTCTTTCCCAGCTGAACGCTGCATAAACGTTGCCAGTTCCTTTACCTCACCAGCTCCGCGTCGCTCGCCTGTAGGTAACCTTGGGGATTTTCTGCCGCCCGTCCCGCGTTGCCGCGTCGTCTCGCATGCTGTGCTGCGACGAAAGCAGTTCCTTCCGCTCGAACGCCGCCAAGCCACCTATTTCCACACCTTTCTCTCGTTCCGAACCCGTACTATCCTCGCTCTAGACCAAGTCCTTCTCGCCTACGCTTCTTTCTTCCTGGGTCGTCCGTCTTCCACCGCCTCGTACACGTTCGTTCGCGCTTCCAGCCTCGAAATTATTAATGTTGCAAGAGTTATGCTCAAATGCTCGGCCGACCTACCACACTTTAGGCATGTGTGGTCTCAGCGTGCAATGTGAGATGCTGGATTTAATTAATGACCTTCTGCGCGAGTTTTACAACTTTTGAAGTTATTTCGACGTCAAACGGTTATTTTGCTTGCTCTCCGAATTATTGTGACTGCGACGAAAGATTTTGCACTCAATCTCCTAATTACTTCACTTTCCTAAGATACGCTTTCCGAGCTAGCTTTTAACTATCAAGTTAAAGTAAACTCCTATACTATCTATTTGTACTCGCCGTTACTGTTGTAGCAAAAGAGCTTCCTGTGGTCGCCGTCAGTTGCCGTAAAAGAGAGTTCCTCCGGTCGCCGCCGCAGTTGTCGTAAAAGAGAGTTCCTCCGAGGCGCGCCGCGATACTTATGTTACTCGCGCCTGGGGAAATGTTGGAGGGGCGCATATTCTCCTCCTTTCGTGACCTCCCAGAAAAACGTTACTCACTAGTTCGGGCGTCGCAGTTTGAAAAGCTGTGGGCAGATGGCGCGTTTACCGGCCATCGCTCCGCCGCGTACTCTAGTCCTCTCTGTTAGTGGGCTACTTTACATAACTGATGGTGGCGTTATGGGGTTGTCTAACCTCGTGACGTCACTATATATATATATATATATATATATATATATATATATATATATATATATAGAGAGAGAGAGAGAGAGAGAGAGAGAGAGAGAGACTGAACACACGTCGTGGACCTGCCTCCGACGTGCCGCCCACAATGCAACCTTGTTTTGACCAGGGGTCGTTAACCCTGAGGGTGGCGAGCACCGCTCGGGCGTTACCAGCGCCGCGCGGCAGCCTACTGCCGCTCCGACGCCAGGCCTGTCAGGTTGTGGAATCAGTTTGCCTCTAGGAGTCCAATATTGGGTGTTGTGAAATGGATAGAACACAGGCCAGTTCAAATTCAAAGGAAACACTTTAGTGACTCTGGTAAATATACTCATGTATTCTGAAACTTTTCTAGAGATGAACACACACACTTGAATACAAAACAAAATGGCAATTCTATTTACACTTAAATTTGAACAACAATTTCGTGTTCTTTACTTGATCATAACTATAGTCAATTAATTAAAGAATTTGAACAAGTTAATTGTTCATGCAAGTCTTACAACTTCTGTATTCAAACGCTTCCTTTCAGTTTACTCTTGCCCACGATTGTGGCTCGAATCTAATTTTATCGAAATGTTCGACATGAACTTTCTAGTCCCATATTTTGAATTACATTTTTTTAAACATTTCGTCTTTGCGGTCAGCATACCGCACGGGTACTCACGCTTCGGCGATTGTGGCACACGTAACCCGACCTCGGCTAATGCAGTGCACGGGACCTCGGTGGCTTATTGCTGAGAACGGCAGCCCGATCCGCGGCGAACTTCGGCCTCGCGTCGCGCTGCTCGCTGCGCTGTTCCGTTCGGCGACCCGCGTCTCGCGCGGTGCGGCCTCCGCCCGTCGGTGAGCTCGTACAATCTTCTTCGGTCGCTATGTAGAGCGGCCGCGCCCCCACGCCCGTCTTCTGGTTCCAACACACTCGCTTCTCTGGCCGTGTTGTAGAAGGGATGTCGCCTCGGCCTTCCACCTCAGCTATGCGGCGTAACGATTATACGAGGGACGCCGTGTCCGGATCCGTTCTCCTCACTAGACTTCGTGGCTCCCTTCCGCTCGTGCGTTTTACTCCACCGTCGGTGAATCTCGACCCATTAATTAGATCTTCCTTTCGTGAATGTAGCGCAGTGCCTTTTCTCGCGTACAGTTCTTGAGAAAAATGGCTCGGGAGCAGTTTCTTCCCCGCCTCCGTCGCTTCCGCACGTTCAGATTTTACTGGTAGCGCGTCCTCTCTTCAAATCTGTCTTTCTCGGAGATTTACAGGCAACTCTCCGACCTTCATCACTCGGAAGATTTCTAGACGACCATTCGATGTGCTTCCTTCGGAAATCTCTCGAAAACCGTGTCTCTGGTTAACGGAAAAACTTTCCCCCGGAGACTTTTCCCTCGATTTTTAGAAGTCGGCCAATCGCAAGATTCGGTATCCAGCCCTTATCTTCCCACTATCCCATTGGCGACCACTCGTTCCGCTCGCCGTTGCTGCGGCTGACTTGGGCGATGACGTGGTTACCGCGCCACGTTTGAAGTAGCGGACACCCGCGATGGTTTTCGGGCGTTCGCGCATGGGGTTCCGGTTCGTTGCCGGGGCGCATATTAGAGCTCGTCTCAATATATATTATATATGCTACTTTTACCGTTTGTATCATAAGTGACTACAAGTATTTTGTCTTTGCCCTGAGTTCTGGAGATATCTAAAGAATCCATAGAAACCATGTATTATCACGAAACCTTCTAAATTGACTGCCCCTGTAATAAAAAGTCAATCCCCTTAGTTTATGATTAAAGATGTATGGCGTCGATTAAATGGGCACCACCTACTCTAGGTTGGACCAGCTTCCTAAGGAGCAAATCCATAATAGTGTGTATGCCTCCACAGCACTTTGCACGATATACGAGCTGTTCCCAATAATGCGATGTCTTGCACTTTCCAATTTTTTAAACGTTCTAGGAGTTTGGGCAAGTTCTTACCACATTAATTTTGTGCAACAAATCTTAGAGCTCCCAAAAACATTGGTATGAACTGTGTGCTTTCACACCTCATATCTGACTCATCTCGATATCCAAACGCTTGTTTTTAAGATGTTTCTCAGCCTCCTTTTCTACGATATTCTGATTGCAAAGCTCAACGAGTAGACACTATTGTTTCTCCAAAATTCTGGATACCAGTATCCACTTTGTGTGCTGCAATTATTCAATTGGTATCAATTTGTTGATCATACAGTATTGTACACGCTCCAACGGAAGGTACATGTTCGTGTTACTTGTAACATGTGTTTATATCTTTCAGAAGGGTAGTTCAGAATTACCAATGGAACAGTCCCTACAGTATGCCTTTTTATATTTTCTGATTTGCTAGCATCAGACAAGGTGACATAGTGATCAATTGTTTCTATGTGTCCCTAACAAATAAGTCCTGAGAGATTTTGAGAACTGCTTTATCATGTCATGTTGTTAATGTCTGATTCTGATCATACACTTACGCAGCTATTACAACTGCTGCAGATTCTTAGGTTAGATTATTTTAGATTTATTACTAATTCTGCAAATAAGTTTCAGAACTTGGTGGCAGAATATATTAACTTAACATTAGAGAACTTAACAAACATACAAAAGTTTACAAAATTTACAAACTTAACAAATTAGCATGAACATTTCACTGCGCAAGCCCTTATAGCACTCCACCTCACCTCACTTCACTTCACTTCACCACACTGCACTATATGCCACTGCACATAATAATAATAACAATAATAATTATAATAATAATAATATTTTATTTTATTTAATAGGTAATTATTACAGACTAATTAGAAAACTTGATGCAATGTGGCTAGGCCGAGGGCCTTTAAGCCATTACAATACCTACATTCTACCGCGTTCTAACCTTTCGAATTCTGGTATTCACCCCAAATGGTCTCACCTTCGCATCAAAGCCGCGGAAAAGAGACCATAAGGTACGGCTGAGGAAAAACCCCTGAAGGGGGAAAAACCTGCCGTCAGAAGTCGAGTACATGCTAATCTATCCGGTTTTTAAACTATTTATTTATTTGGCGCGGGCGTCAGGCATTCTCCTTCCAGTGTTTGACCTCCTCCGCACCTGAAAACAAACAGCACCACAGAAAATCGTCCGCACCAACGCCTCTGCCCTAACATTTCCGATTCCTACTTCCCTTCGCCTCCTAATGTGTTTTATTTTAACCGTTTCCTTTTATTTTATTTTAATTTAATTTAATTTTAATTTATTTAACTTATTTTAATTAATTTAATTTAAATTTATTTAACTTATTTTAATTAATTTAATTTAAATTTATTTAACTTATTTTAATTAATTTAATTTAAATTTATTTAACTTATTTTAATTAATTTAATTTTAATTTATTTAACTTATTTTAATTATTTTAAGTTAATTTATTTATTTTTATTGACTTATTTATCTACTTATACTTAGCAATTGACTACAACTTATAACTTTTTTTTGTACTGTTTACTAACCTAACATAACTTACTGACTAACTTAATTATTGTTAGTTTATTGATTTATTATTTATTTCTCTCCAGTCTAGGCTCTGCTCGTACTAACCAGTGCTGTTTTCCCACTCCCTAATTTCAGTTTCTCTAATGGTCCGAACCTTTCCTAGAAATGTTCCTAATTCTTTCATGAAGTTAGATCTTTTATCACCTAGAATGTTTTGGGCGAGCGTTACGTTCCTATGTTGGAAGTAGTAATTTCCCATTCCCATCCATTTTCCTCTCCAAGTTTCGGTCGCATTGCAAATTAAAAGGATGTGGATCCAGTCTTCCCTATCACCGCAAAGCACACAGATGCCATTACCATTAGAGTCCTTTAATCTACGTTGCATCCACCCCCCGACCCTGAACCAAGCGTATCCCCCTCTTGCGTCCTTTCGCAGTGTGTTTACGTAACGTTCGCAACCCCATAACGGACTCGCGTGAGTTTGCGCAACTAGCGAACGTTTTTCGGCCGTTGCTGCCAGGATCTCTTGCCTTTTAATATCCGCAAGTCTACCCGAAATTAGCCGTTCTATCTCACGTGTTCCCCTATCTACCACCATCTCCGGAGAAACGTCTCCCAGACCTGCACGTTCCAGTAGCAGTTTAATTTTATACGACCAGTGGCGTTGGTTGCTTCCCTGTAACTGCACTCGAAAACATCTATGTATAAGTGTGTCAGCCTGTTCACCTGCTAATTTAATCCAAAGTGTAATGGGTTTCATTTTAAAATCTTTCCAAATTCCTACACTATCGACCTCTCTTAGGACTCCGGCATTTGCTGCGAATCTAGAGACTCCGAGAATTAATTTGAAATAATCTGTTTCGACGCTTTCTAATCGATCTATCCTATCCACTCCCCAAATAATAATAATAATAATAATAATAATAATAATAATAATAATAATAATAATAATAATAATAATAGTGATATTACAACATACTTTACATAGACTAGTTATTAACTAACTGAACTTATTAATTAACTTGTGGGCTCGCTCGTGGCACATAGCGAAGTCGCTGGCCTTTCACCACTGAGGTCCGGGTTCGATTCCCGTCGAATCTCGTGTGAAATTTGTTCCAACAAAACGAGTTTGGCCGCTTCACAAGGACTAGTCAAACCCCTGTGAAGTGTTCTAGACCCTACCCCTTTCCTAATTCCTTCCCAATTCTGGCCGCTGGGTAGTGACGCAGGGGCGCGTGAAGTCAGAGCCGCGGAGATGCTATCTGGCGGTCCTCTTTGACAACTGACGGGACGAGACATAAAAATACAGATTCCTCTGGAATATAGGAATATAGGAATATGGGAGGATAATGGAGAATTACTCCGCGCTCAACGCTCGACCAGGGGTGAAGAGACGCGTTGCGTCAATAAATTGAAATAAGGGCGCAACAAATAAAAAAAAAATAAAAAAAAATAAAAAAAACTAGTATTTAATAATATTAAAGACATAATACACTTATCAACACCTACGAATCTAATTTAGTTTTAAATTTCCTCAGGCTTTGAGGATTCTGGCTTTCTTCTTCCCCTTTTAAGCCACATTAATGGTTTGTTTTTGTGTATCTTTGTCTTGTCCATTCTTTTAAGATTTTGAACATGTGTCTCAACATGTCATGTCAAATTGCATCAGCAATTCATTGAATGGGGTTATTCTGCATGACTTATGTAGTTTTCTTTACAATGCTTCTTGGTGAACTTACAAGGTCTTATTCACATTGTTGCAGTCACATTTAAAGACCAGCCTTATAAGTGAGTCATCTTGTTGATTGACCACATACTTTCCCATTCTAATTATTGCATTGTGCCAGAAAGCTTCAATTTCTCTGTCATTTCCCTCTTTCTTTGCATGAGTCTGTGATCATCAGCTCTTAGGTGTGTGACATGATGCCGTATAAGCAGTTTTTTAATTTTCGGTCCAAAGTTTGAATTTCTTGCTCAGTCCAGTTCACTAACCAAAAGCTGTACTCTTCTATAGGCACTACTAAACTACCTATTGGGTAAATTCTGTTCCTTAAGTTCTGAGCAAAATGCAGATGGTTCTCTCTTCTGCAATTTTCCTTTTGAATTCTCCCCTTCATATGCATGCACATGGGGGGAGGGCAGGGGGGTTGTGTGACTCCTTGAAAATTTTGAAGGGGCACGACTACATAATAAAACATTTAATTTCCATAAATATGATAACTTCCTGATTTTCTCTTTTTTAAGTGCTACTTTCGGATATTGATACATGGCTTTTGGGAAAGAAGCTCTCCAAACTATTTGGCATCCCTGTCAGTGGTTCAACATGAAACCAGTTGTTTTGTTAATTGGATCATTAAATTTATAATATTGTCAGAACTATCTCCCCTAAGAGATTTTTTCTGGAATTATATTTCTTTTTATTTTACTCATTTTTTTGTTTTAATTGACTATATGTGATGTTTTTTATATTATTTCTATATGCTGAATGTTTTATACATCTGTATTCTCTTTCATCCAATGTACTGTTTTTAAGTAAAATACACACCCCGTAACTGTAATTTCAACAATTTTCAGCTCTTGAAGACAGGTCACAAACTGCACCTGAAACATTGTGTTCTAATTTTTAAGTAACACAATAAATATCCACTAACAAATGATTGTGAATTAACCCCACAGAATCTGAGAATTAAATGTTTTTCTTTATTAAGAGTAGAAAACATAAGTAGATAAAAAGCTTTGAAGGAAATGGGGGCCTAGAGGAGTCCCACAAATGTGCCCCCCCCCCCCTTTTTTTTTTTTTGTGCATGTTCATACTCTCTGTAATAATGTTGTTCAAGATGTTGTCACATTCTTCGATGCCTAGATATTGGTATGTTTTGCCTGACTCAAGATCTTGAATCACTTTGTGCATATCAACTTGAATATTTCTGTCATTATTACTTGTTTATCTTTAACTTGACCTTCATACATTTGTCAAGTAGGTAATAGGAAGGAATGTAGGTAAATACAGCATTATAATTATATACATTCCAATTGTAATTTTTGAATTTTTATTGTATTTTAGAATTAAATTCAGTTGTATTTGTTTTCATTTTTAAATTTCATTTTAATCAAATTTTTGTTTCTTCTTCATTCAATTAGCAACTTTATGCATGAATATTAAGGATATAGTAATTTGGAAAAACAATATTTTATTCTTTATTATATGATTGTTGTTTAACAAAAAAGTATGAAAATTTTATGTTTTTTCTCTTTTAACATTGTGTCATTTTTTTAATTTTTTTGTTTTTTGTTTTGTTACTAGTATGCCATTTTCCTGGCCATCCTGTTGTTGCTGGAGATGACTGCTGGAATATTAGGTTTCATCTGCAAAGATTCAGTAAGTTGAGTCCTTCATTTCTGCCTGTCAAAGTTATCTATATTAAAGTTTTGTTTATTGAACTGTTTGTAGTAAGGCTGGTATGATTTAAATCATAGATTAATACAAATGGTTATTTGTAAAAACTCAATGATTTAAATCAGTATTTATTATTTGTAATACTTGGTAATATATTTGTATTTTAAATAGTTGTGAAATAAAAATTACTCAGATAAAAAGACTTAAATCAATTACAAAGTTGATATACAGAATCTATTATATTTCTTATCACTTTTTCACCTATTGAACAGTTTCGAAAAAATTAATATACAATATAATATACAATAAAATACAAAAAAAATGCAATAAAACCAACTTTTGAAACGAAGAACAATAAACAATTTGTAGTAGAGTTATATACTAACAGACTTATATGATTTATTAGTTTTTATCCAGCATTTAATTGTCTGCAGATAGATAAAAACTAATTTAGCACCCATACCGCCCTATACCACCCAGCTAGTTTGGAGAAAAATGCATTTAAAGCTTCAACGGTGTCCATAATCCTGAAGCTGTATTACAAATGTGCTAAACCCACTTAAAGTACATTTTAAAATGATGAGTATTAATAAAAATGGAGTTTTATTAATACTCATTTAAAGAACAAAATTAATACTGTTAAAACTAATGATAACAGAAGTTAATCTTACTAATTTGAATAATATTAACCTTTTTCCTTGTGTATGTTGATAAAATACCATTTTAAATGGGAAGCAACTATTAAATAGAATATTTCAAAAACTGTTTAACATTGTCATAAGTTTTTCGATGAATTCAGTTGTTTTCAACAATAAGTACTTTTTGATTAGGGCAGTATAGCACAAAAAAAATCAGGATTTCATGGGTTAGGGCAGTATTGTACCAGACCCCTCAAATATATAGTATCTATTTTTTTTTAAATAAAATTACAATAATTTAATGGTAAATTTAAAAACTGATGTTTTAATGAAGTTTTTTCTGCGTTTAAAGTAATTAAGGACATATAAATCACTTAATGATTTTGGTTTAAAGTAAAAACATGTAATACAATTTTAGAAAATCTTATTTAAATCAAATAAATTTGATTTAAATAAAAAAATCAGACTTTTATTTTTTTAAAACAATCATGACTTTTTTCCTGCCCTAGTTTGTAAGAAACTGTTGCCATCATATTTTATTAAAACCTGATTTAATTTTGTGTTTACATGGCAACAATTGATTATAGAATTTCAATCACAAGTCATTTTCAAATTACTCTTTCATGACATGTGTCAAACTAGATCTGTTACAAAATGAATTATGATTTGTGAATTTATTTTTCATTTTTTCCTTTAGATAAAACGTCAAGCAACTGATGGATTTCAAGCATTCATTGTCCATTATCGAGAAGATCCTGACCAACAGAATCTTATTGACTGGATTCAAGAAGATTGGGTAAATCCATTAGACATAAAGACTATTGTAACATGTAGCATAAGTGCATCAAATATTTTTATTTATTTAACAAAAAATAAGAATACACATACATAGTTAAAAACTTTATGTCAGATGGGTTAGAAGAACTAATTCAATCTGAGAATATTTTCTTGAGCTTCTGAATCCTGTCCTCTTTGCTCTTTATTATGTTTTGTTGATTTCTGAATAAAAAAACCACATTCATTTTTGGAAAATTCGATATTAAAAAACATTTGTGTAATCAAGTCTAGTGTAATAAAAACTGTTTACATTGGCAAATGAGCTACAGAATTTGACCTGAATAATGTTTAATCATCAAGTTCTACTTGAAAGAATCAACTCACATTAAGAAAAGATGATTTTTTTTATTAATAAAACTTTGTTAAGATGGTTTATTTCCCTTAGTTCTTGGTGGGTTTATAATGCACGAGTGTGGGTAACAAATAAATATTCTCTGCTTTTACTTTCTGAACTAATGCAGGAACATGAAGTGAATTTTGTTGTTTCTGTAGTTGCAGTGCTGTGGAATTGAAGGACCCAAAGACTGGGACCGAAACAATTATTTTAATTGTTCCTCTCGTAAAGTTGGAAGTCGTGAAGCCTGTGGTGTTCCCTTTTCCTGTTGCAAGAGAAAACCAAATGTACGTACCATGTCAATTGGTTTTCTGATAAATTTTTGTTGGTTAAAGTTTAATATGATACCTGAAAATTTAAGCATGTTTTTTATTTTTGTTTTATCATATTGTTTAATGGTTTGAGTGATTATTCTGGGTATTTTAATACAGGAAATAATCAAGAATAAACAGTGTGGATATGATGTGAGAAAAGAAGAATACGTAAGTATTATTTATTTTTTATTCAATTTTACATTTTTGAGATGCTGGTAAAAAATACCACTTAGTGAGACTATTTCTTCTTCTGAAATTTAAATAAGAAGATAAACAAAAGTTAAAGTACAATATCTGTTCTTATTGGAAGTTAGGATGGCGATTCCTTGTTTAGTTTTGAGGATTTCAGAACTCTTTAACATCCCCAATACATGCAGAAGAATTTTATTAATTTTGATGTGCAATTTGATTGCTAAATCAAAGGAAATTGGAATTTTTATTTATGGCTATCTTATATTACTAGCTATCTTTTTTATCTTCATTACAAGCTTTCTGGTAATTGATTCGAAGAATTGTAATAAAAAAACAAACATAGATTAGACTGATCTGTTCAAATGAATTATGAAAATTGTTTCTTTTATCTGGTTACTACATAATTTGGAGTGCTCAACTTGAATATAACCATCTGTTTAAATAATTTGTCAAAAATTAAATCTTTATTCATATTGTTTTTCAAAAACATACTGAGAATGAATATGAAAACATTTTTTAAACATTTTTTTAATATTTATCCAATTCAAATTTTAATTGTTTTTTGTATTCTTATAATGATTTTTGTTCTCATTCCCAGTTTTGCACTTTTTTAAATTTAACCACTTTGTGGCAGTTCTTGTATCCTTTAGTCTGATCTTATCAAAGGGTCAAAGCACTTTTTACCTAAAAGTTGATAGATATTCCCTAGTATCTGCTTTCCACATTTTGACATTTTGTGGTGACTTTCACTGAGTTTAGGGGAAATACTTTTTCTGTGGAGGAACCACATGAAAATGTTGAATCATCTTCAGACTCATTGAACTTCTGAAAAGTTACTGAATTAAGTATAGATCCTAAGCAGGTTCTTATCTCTACTATAGTACATATTTCTACAAGATAGAGGAGAAGATTCGCTGTTGACCAGGAAATATGAAAATAAATTTTAAATCACAATACAACTGCAAGTCTTAATAATTGTTTATCACAAAAATGAAGATCTTGACTCTTTTCAATACTTTTTTTTTATTATATGAATGGGACATTGTTTATCTATTTCAGTTTTACTAATGGAAATATTGAGAAATGTTATAGAACTATGGAAAATTTAACTTTTATAGACACAATATAAGATTCCTCACTCAACTATATTCATACAGGAGTGATAATGACTTTGTTGTTTTAAACTACAATACATTACTCCAATTCTGAGTTATTTCATTCTTGTGAAATTAGAAAGAGAAATAATATGAAATTCTTTTGAATAAAATTCAATGTGTCCGCTTACTTCAATTAAAAGAATGTTCTCATATCTGTAAAATTCATACTAGTTGATTGCTTTATTTTATCATTTTCAAAACAATAACTGAGAATGTGCAAAGTCAGCTTCATTTTTGCAAACAATTTTCCATTGCAGATCTGTATTATGTAGTCCTTGATAATTGAATAGATAAATGTAGTGATAATATAAATAAGACGAAATCTGAAAAGAATGCAGCTATTCTGGTCATAAATTAGGAAATTACCTATTATAATTTTCTCTCTATTAGGGGTTAGATACATATCATTTAGTCTCAATACAAAATTTAAGGAAGCTGTTTTCTTTTCTTATTTTATTTTTCTTTTCTATTTAAACAAATATTTTAATTTAAAATTTTTATTAAGGTTTCCTAGCTATAAAAATTGAATGTGTGTTTGTCTGTTTGTTTGCTTGTTTTTGTGATGTCTGATGAATCAGAATATCTCAGAAATTAGAAACTGCCTTAAGTACTACTAATTTCAGGACCTACATTTTTTCTGTTTGTGTATTGAAAATGCTTTGATTTTTATCTCTATACATTTCTGAGAAAAAACAACAAACAAACAATATTCTCTTTTGAGTCTGTGACTGCTTTTAGTTTGCGAAAGAATATAATACATCTGTGAAATGTAATTGTGCATGTATTGGCTGTTTAACTTTTGCTGGAAGGTGATGGCAGAATAACTGAGAGGAATGTTGCTTTAATCCTACTACATTTTCTACTGCTTTATGGCAACTCGTTCGTTCATGCTGTTAATACTGGTTATTTGCTCCATATGTATTCTTGACTCACCTTCTAATGGCAGATGAATCATTACTTGCATTACTGATCTTTATTCCTTATTCCTACAGATGTAATGTGGGTAGTGTGAGAGTTATGGCCCATCTTTAGATTTTCAAATGGAGATACTTATTCTATACCAACTTCAATTTGTCCAGAAACAAATATTAGAAAACTTTGTTGTAATATAGTAGTGTATATCTAGTCGTTGACGTAGACTAGTTGTATTTGTTGTAAACAGCAGAACATTTGGAACTGAATTAAGACCTGTGTAACAAATGTTTTTGACTTGTGGGTCCTGGCTTAGACACTACTCTACCTAACACAAACTAAGAGCTGTCGCCTCTGCTTGAGACCTGGGATGGCTAACCCTCGCCCTGTTGTGCAGACGGGGGAGCGAAACATCTACGAGAGGGGTTGCTTGCGAGCAGGGGAAGAGTGGGTGGAGGCCAACTTGGTGCCTGTAGCAGGTGTGGCTGTGGGCGTGGCGGTTTTGCAGGTAACGACCTGCCACTTCAATCCTCACTTTCAGTTGTGATTCTCCCAAACTCACTTAGTTACTACTTTCATCAGCTAAATAGTATTGCATCTTAAATTTTCAGATGATTTGCCAATCTGTTGATAAATTAATTAAACATTTTTGTATTATTCTGTAGTTGAGGAAAGAGGTTAAAAAAAAGTGGGTTTGGAATAGGATCACAACTCTATTTAGGACATATACTGAATGTATGTAGTTTGTGATGCTTCGGTGTTGTGATGTCTGGTGGTGTTTCTACCTCTCACAAATTTCAGGTAAAAGGTTCTTGAGGAGGATTCAAGTATTGTTTAACATGCTTTATTCCTTTTTATGATTTGTTAAACAACTTTATTGAGATCAGTTAACTTGTATATTCAGCAGTGTATGACTCATATCAAAAATGAATTGCTTTAATCTTCCTCTTTGTCAAAATAAAAATTTGCTTCTCTTAGTAATGTCTCGGCATTATGGGCAAGGTATGGCTTCCATGCATGGCTTATAACACAGCAAAAGGTCTGACTGGAGTGATTCCTGCTGCATGATATGGATCAGGTAATTATATGTTAGATTAGTGACAATTGAAGATTTTCCAGCCATATGATGTAAGCAAGATCATCAATGAGAAGGGCTGTGTCCAGGCAGGGGAAGAATGGATTGAACGCAACTTACTTATAGTGGCCATTGTAGCTGTTGCTACAGCTTTCTTACAGGTATGAAATGTGAATTTTTAAATATTTTTTTCTCAACAGAATAAAACATTTTTAAGGTAGAAGTTTTGTGTAATTCTTCTGATGTTTTTCTTGTAAAATTATTATTTGATTAATTGTTTGTGTCATTTATTTAAACTTATGACATTTGAATTCCTTTATTAATGAAAATTAGAAATATATGAACATGTTTTAATGTAAGTTCCTTTATTTAAAATGAATTTGCCTTCAGATTAGTCAAGTAATCCATTGTTCAACTTCTCAGCACTCAGATATTTCCTGTGTTTATATTGGTAGAAATTTTATTTGTTTTTATGAAAACTGATCATCATGTTTCCTTACCAGGCTAATCATAGTCATCCATTATTATTTAATGATTAATGCATTCATTAAAATTTTCTCATATTCAGTCCAATGATTTCAATGCTCATTTTTTTCAACAAGGTTAAGAAATTTATTGATATGAAGTAAATCAATATTAAGTGCCATAAATTTAATTTTTTGTTTAATCTACTTCTTTCTTTGTTCCATACAGATTCTAGGAATATGCTTTGCACAAAATCTCCGTGCAGACATATTTGCACAGAAAGCAAAGTGGCATTGACAATTACGGGCCCCCACTGCTGTCTAGTGGCAGCCGCGGCTGAAGTGAGCTGGCTTGCACTAACTGGTTCAATGCAAGCAGCTTCTTCGCAGTGAGGGGCCCCCTTGATGCTACTGCTTACCCAGGAGGGTAAAGTGACAATGCTACCACTCAGCGAAAAATTTGGACAATTTTTATGAGAACAATATACATAAATATGATAAATAGTATATATATATATAAATATAGTACTATGTGTTCAACTTATGAACAGCTGTGCACTTCACTTACAAGATTGAAATACATGTGCCAGATGAAATGAAGCATACTTCTGGTAAATTTGTTGGATTGGTTGAATCTTCATGAACACCAACTTGATGCAAGAGTAGCTTTCTTTCAAGAGCTTTTAAAAAATCAATATTGCTGGTTGATTTTGTTCTTTAATCACATATCCAAATTTGAGCTATTCTTTTAGAGTCTCTCTACCTGTGAACAATGCATTGAAGGCACTCTCATGAAGTGTTATCTATGGTGTGGGTTTCATGCTTATTTTAACCATACCACTAGTTTAGCTATTTCTAACCAGCATCTTAGTTTGTAAGTGATAAATGACATGTCTCAGTTCATATGTGCCAGGACTACATACCACAAAACTAAAATGCTGCTGATCAGCACCTTTGTGCCTAAATTGTCCACAGTGGCCAACTATCTGTAACAGTTTTGCAGCACCAAATCCACGTGATATTCTAGAGCTGTGAAAGTTGCATCACAGTACAAATATTTCCTCCACAGGCCAATATGCCAGTAGGTTTTGTGATCAAGATTGGCAGTCTTAAACTTTCTTAGTGATATTTGTCAAAACAAACTGGTAATAAAGAACCTCAAAACTGGAGCATAGTTCACAGTAGCTTGGTATATTTTTAATTTAAGTGTGTATTGGTTAATGTTTTGTATGTCATAAGCTCAATTTGGAATGAGATTATCTAGTTTTGTGGAAAAGGGTCATAGAGCGTAGTACATTCTGTGCTATGCTAGACCTGTGCCATGTGGTCCCTTTTACTGTTACATAATAATTCAATTATGTAAAACAATACTCTTATAGAAATTATCTAGATATATTTTGTTCCAATAATTAAGTAGGTGCTAATGTAATATTACTAATAATTATGTTTGTACATCAGAACTGAATGTCAGTTCCGATACTTTTTAATTTATCTTTCTTATGGAGAGAAGCTGATTCTCAAAATCATCAGACCACTCCAAATGAAGTAATGTTCTCGGCAAGAAAAGATCTTGTAATAGGTTTCTTATGCTACGTATTGATATAAAACTGTGATCATGGGTAGCAGATGCTGGGAGATGACAGTTAGACATTGAGAAACATCAAATGCTTTAACAATGTAAATTGTACCCAATAGCTGGTGATTACAAGAGTCATACCGTATTTAATTCTTTTTTCACTGATTCTGCAGTTAACTGTTTAGTAGGAGTGGATTACTGTAAAAAGATGTCTGTTCATAAATTTGACAAAATATAGGTATTTTTCTGTGAAATAAAAAGCAATCAGGAAGGAAAGCAAAGAGGAAGGTAATACTAATAGTGAACATTTAATCATTTTCATAAATTTAATAATCATTTTTGTGATGTGTCACCAAGTTCTCCCCTCTTCTGCTCTTTTCCCCTTCCTCAAAAGGGAAGAAGTATTCCACTTCCAAGACATTCTATGGATGTTAAGCCATATATATTTACTGAAAATATCTTTTATAAAAAAATAAAAAGAAAATATTGTGTTATTTCTTAGCTATATGTATATTTAGAGAGCTGTAACTTTAAATATATCTCTTAGTAATAGAATTTTAAGTAATAGTTATGTTACTTTTGCTACATTACATTGATCATGTAAACATTTTTGTCTGTGACAAAATTAATTCCTTAGAGTTCCAGTGTGAGCAGGACACCATGACTGCCAAAGAAATAAGCAAGTGCATGTGATAATTACACAAAGCAGTACTATGTGTTTAGGTGCTCATCATTTTAAATTTTTGATCTGTGAACGAGTCTCAACATACAAGATTACTTTGTGGTCATTCATATTTATAAGTAAACATGATGAACTTTCCCTTGAGCTGTACTATGTAATTTACAGAGCCTTAACATTTTACAAATACTGTAACAACATTATTAGAAGTCTTATAATGCAAGTATTTTGAATAAAATTGCCAGATCAGTGAAACCATTGGCATGTCAGTGTTCTGTCAGATCAGTGGTGTCACTTGTATGAACATGTTTGTAAAATATTATTTTGTAAATTCACTTCTGTCAAATTAGGCATTATAATGATCACCTAAAATCACTTGTACTTAATCATAAGAAAGATGGATAAAATTTTATGCTGAACATTCAGATGTACATTCCTGAATACTCAGTAAAATGGATACATTTTTTTTGGTAAAAAGGCATTTGCACATTCATCTACAAATTGCAATTGTGATTTCTGTTTAGCATTTGATAATATTTTTATACATCAGACCCTAACAATATTTTATTTCAGAGTAAGAAACGCTCATTTGATATATTTTATACTTCTACTGGTGTGTTTAGCTGATATTTTTTAATAATTTGTACCATTATGTAATTACATTTCATTTTTATTAAATAATAAAAATTGCTTATATTAAATGCATGCACAAAATGAAAATGCCTTCTTCCTGGTCTGCATTTTTATGTGAAACTCATGAGTGGGAGGGGGGGGGGGAGTGATGAGTTGCAATGTGGGAGTCATGTAATTTGAACTCAGGAAATTTCTTGTTCTACTAATATAGAAACATTTTAATTTGTCTTCAATTTGAAGCATTTTCCAAAAGTAAAGCTAAGGAGAATAACAGAAATATTAAGCAATGAAAATGTTAACATTATTGTCTCATATTCAAAATTCTCCAAATACCAGAGATATTAAAATAATAGCTGTTTTAGTAGAAAAAATAAAAATATAGAAACACTATTGTTTTCATATTCATGTCTCATTATTTCTATTTCCAATGATGCTGATTTTAATTTCAAAAGAACAGATCTAAATTGACAAATTATTTATCTTTTGGCAGTTACACATGGCAACATACTAATCATAGAAAACAAAAAACACACAAATATAATGCTCTAATATAACAACTATCAAACATTTAAAACCTAAAATTGTACAACTTACTGTTTATTTAGTCACAGTTGTTAAAATAATTACATTACTGCATTGTTGCAGTAATGTAATTACCTATACCAGAACAATTGTGACTAAATGAACAGTATGTTGTACAATTTTAAGTTTTAAATGTGTTAATATACACACCTGACAGTTGATAAAGTGAAGGCCAAGAATAACTAGCGGAGTTAAAACAGCACGTCCTTTATCGCCCGTATTTTCACGCAAAATTACATGAAAAGTACTCAAATTTTTGAAAAATTGTACATGACGTTATTTCAAAATCAGTTTTTAAGGAACAGATTTCATTACGGAAAAAATCTCTATTTAATACTTTTGTTGAAGGAAAACTGAAAAAATGTTTAACTTTTGCAATGTTTGAAAAATCAGAGTTTTCAAGGAACTTGAGACATTCTCTTAATGGTTCTTCATACTATTCAACAACAAAATTCGATCAAAAACGATGGAACCTTTTTTTGAAAATATTGAAAATGTCCCACGGGTTTCAAGTGAAGTACCCCCCCAAATTACAATATCAGTTTCAAATACAAGGAGCCATGACACAAGCCCAATCAATACAGGAGTATCAATTTTGGAGAAAATCGGCTGAACGGTATAGCCGCTAGCGTTGTTCACGGACTGGCGGACAGACATTTAGCCGTCATTCGATTTTTCAGTATCAAGGACCTCCAAAACATGGATTTTGGCTATATCAAGTGTCAGAAGATTGTCCCCCCAAATTTAGCATCCGGATTTATCCACTTTTCCGTTACCAGGGGCCTGTTATAAGAGTTTTTCTGCTAAAAATTCACCGTTTTTTCGTGCAGCATTACATTTAACTTTCATCTCTACTCCGCAACGAGAAAGTAACTGGAGGTGCTACAGAATGGCACAGACTCTCGTAGTAAAGTTTTCTAATTTCCTTGGTGTGGACTGATACGGTACAGTCTTGCCCCTCCTTCTTGCCCTGCAATCTATCGCCGCAAAAATTACATCTTTTTTTTTTCTCAACTTTTCAGTTTCCAAATAGTAGAACCAAAATATTATTTTAAGAATATTAAAGAAGGCTAAAACCTCGTCTTGAATAGCAATTTTCATTGAAAAATTTGGAGCTGCCTTTAAGGTAATGGCGTTAAGTGTTATGTAAATGCAAAATTTGAAGCTCTTTTTCTCAGGAATTCTTGAGTTCTCGAAAAACTTCATTTGACATAATTTGAAGAACTTCCACTCACAAATTCAATAATGTTTACAAATCCATTTAAATGTGCATATCAACGGCATATTGAAAAATAATTACATTTGTCTAATTTGTGAATAAACAAAATAATTCACCAAAATGAACTTTACATCTTATTAAACAGTGCCGTATACACTATCCGTTGGAAAAGTTGGAAGAAAAAGTTTGGAACCATTTTTGAGAAAATGGCGTTAGAGCGTTTCTGAAAATGCGGTATTTTGAGCTCATTTTAACAGAAAACTGTTGAGTATTCGAGAAAATTTATGACATTATTTAAAGTACATGTACTGAAAAGTATAATAATGTGAAGAAATCGGCTCTAATATAAATATTACCGACCACAGACTCAGATAAAAAAATATATTTTTGTAAATGTTGAAAAAGCGAAAAAATAGAACAATATGGCATTTATGTCTTCGTATGGGATACATTTAGCACTACCCCTACCAAAAATTTAAAGAAAAAATTTGGAGCCGTTTTTGAGAAAATCTTGTTTTTGTTATTTTTTTTAATTGCAAATATTGCACGCACTATTACATGAAAACTACTAAAATTTTCAAAAAAATCTATATGAACTTATTAAAAGAACTAACTTTGAGCAACAAATTTTAATTTTGTAATTGCAGGAAGACTCCGTAAATAATTCAAACTTTTAAAATTTTCGAAAATTCAGAGTTAACTGTGAAAATTGGACCTATGCCACCTTTACGGTATTTGTGTATTTTACTCTGTTCTTAAAAAAAAAAAAAAAAAAAAAAAAAAAAAATAAAAAAAAAAAAAAAAAAAAAAAAGGGAGCCGTTTTAGAGAAAATTTTGAAAATGTCCAGTCAGCCACTGAACGTGGACATCATCCATTCATTCAAGTGCTCTTATAGGAAGCAATTAAGAAAAGCCTATTTTTCACCATTTGAAATATTTAAGAACGCTAGGAAATTTGTAATGGAAAGAATTTATTTAATCATAATATATGTTAATTCAAGTGTTATGACTCATGATTTTAGGCATGAAAGTGTAAAATTTCTTAGTAAATAATGTTTAAAAGCAATATAATTGAAAAATGATGTATTAATACAGGATATTCGCAGTAACACTGAAAATTATACAGCTCATTTTATAATACGCAATTAATGTTCACCAATTTATTAATGTATCTTATTAGTTCGGCTTAGTAAAATTATTGTTCGCTTAATTATTATTAAATTTCTTCTCAAAATGTAGAAAAAAGTAAATCGTTTATGATATAAATTCACGAAATAAAATGTTTCGTGAATATAAGATTTGTGAAATGAAAAGTTTTTAAAAAAATTGCCCCGACATTGTGGGGGGGGCAGTTGCCCCCCCTGAATATACGTAGTATAGAGAAAGTTATGTAATGCTGCACAAAAAAACGGCGGGTTTTCGGTACAAAAAAATTAATTGCCGGGCCCTGACAGCAAAAAAGGGGATCAAGACATTTGCTTAATTTAGGGGGAAAATCCTCTAACACTTGATGTAGCCAGAATCCCTATTTTGTGGGTCCTTGATACTGAAAAATCAATTGACGCCAAAACGTCTGTCCGTCCGTGAACTCTACTAGCACCTAAACCACACGTACGATCTTTTCCAAATTGAAGACACCCCTGTCCATCTGGCTCTAGTTGAAGGTTTGAGATTTTGAAAATCTATATATTAAAAAAAATAAGGTATTCTGCCATGGCTTCGTTTAGAGCTTCTACTAAACCAATTATAGTATTTTTTCCTTTAAATGAACGAATGTGATCCCTAGATGTGTTATCATATATTGTTTGTGTTGATTCAGCAACATTTATAGTGTAAATTAATTAATTAAATCATTCTTTAATAGTACGATTAGCAATAGTCAATTGTTTTTTTCCAAAGAGTAGCTGCTTCATGGTGGCACTGCTTGATGATTTATTTTGATTGTTGAGATTTGTTTACAATTTGCCAAGGTTTTGTTTCAGTGTAATAATTGCATTGTGGTGTTGACAGTTTGCCTGTATTTGCTTTTGTAGTGTATTTTGTAGAGAACATTAGGACAGTGAGTTTTGCTTGGTTGTACTGAAGTAGTGAAGTTGTTCACAGGTAATGTCGAATTCTGAATCCTTGCCCACGCACCCCAAAAGATGCAAACGTACATTAACTGGACGCAGGGAAAGAGAAAGTCAGTGTAGGTGCCGTGATAGTGAGATCATTTCGTTTTCTGTTGGGTCATTGTCTATGAAATGTCAATTTTGTTCTGATTTGTACTTCCCATGTGAGAGAAATTCTGCAAACCAGTTTATTCTGTGTTGCTTAAATGGGAAAACAAGTTTACCTTTGAGCAATATGCCAGAAGAAATTAAACAGTTGCTTATCGGAGATGATGACTCATCAAAAAACTTTAGAAATAATAACCATCAGCATAATAGTGCTCTTTCTTTTGTGTAATTTGGTGTCGATATTATATTGCCACTTGGTCATGGGCCATACGTGTTCCAAATTTTGGGAACTCCACATCACAGAATATCTTCGTTGTACCCTGAAGATCCAAACAATGCAACATATTGTGAACATTAGTCTGGGCACAGTATTTTACATTTATCACAGATCTCTCCGTCAAATTTTGAAGGGTTCTCACTAGTCATTCTTTAAAATTTTGGGATACTTTACATAAAGCTCCCTGAACATTTTCAAAATTTTCTAAAAATCGACTCCAATTTTTTTATTTTTTGTAAGAACAGAGTAGAATACACTTCCAAAGGTGGCATAGGACCAATTTTCATGGTTAACTCTGAATTTTCATGTAATAGTGCATGCAATATTGGCAATTTTAAAAAATAACAAAAACAAGATTTTCTCAAAAAACGGCTCCAAATTTTTCCTTTAATATTTGGTATGGATAGTGCTAAATGCACTCTATCAGATGACATAAACACCATAGTGCTCTTTCTTTTGTTGTTTCAAAAATTCAAAACTGTAATGTTTTTGACTCGCATCTTACATTGTTAATAATAACTACCAAAAATTTGTTCACATTACGATATTTGCGAGTATGTGTGCTTTAAATAATGTCATATAAAATTTCTGGAAAACTCTACAGTTTTCTGTGAAAATGAGCTCAAATTTCCGCATTTTGAGAAACGCTCAAATGCCAGTTTCTCAAATATGGCTCCAAAATTTTTTCTTCTAACTTTTGCAATGGATAGTTGTAATTGCACTGTTTAATATGACAAAGCTCATTTTGGTGAATTCTTTTGTTTTTTCAAAAATTACTCAAATGTAATTTTTTTTAAAATGTCTTACACCGTTTATACGTGCATTTCCATCGATTTGTATACATTTTTGCATTTGTAAGTAAGAGTGCTTTAAATGATTTTGAATGAAGTTTTTCGAAAACTCAATAGATTCCTGTGAAAAAGAGCTTCAAATTTCGCATTTACAATAACACTTAAACACCATATTCTTAAAACTGACTCTTAAGTTTTTCAATGAAAATTGCCATTTAGGATGAGGTGTTACAAATCTTTAATATTCTTAAAGTAATATTTCAGTTCTCCTATTAGGAAACCACACGTACAATCTTTTCCAATTGTAGACACACCTGTCCATCTGGCTCTAGTTGAAGCTTTGAAATTTTGAAAAACATTCTTTAAAATTTTTTTTACATGAAACCCTTCGGACATTTTCCAAATTTTCTGAAAAACAGCTCCAAATTTTTTCTTTGAATTTTTGGTAGGGGTAGTACCAAATGCACCCTATCCGATGACATAAACACCATATTGCTCTATATATTTTTTTTTAATTACAATTTTATTTTTTTATTTTATTTTTTTTTTTTTTTTACTTGTCTCCCACGTTGGTAATATTTACATTAGAGGCGACTTATTCACTTTATTAGATTTATGAGTACATATGCTTTAAATAATGTCAAATAAAGTTTCTCGAAAACTTTATCCCCAATTTCAAAATCCCAATTTTTCCCAGAATCCCAATTCCCCCAAAATCCCCATTTTCAAAAACGCTCAAACGCCATTTTCTCAAAAATGGTTCCAAATTTTTCCAATGGATAGTGCTAATTGCACTGTTTAATATGACGTAAAGTTAATTTTTGTATATTCTTTTCTTTTTTGAAAAATTACACTTTTTTTTTTTTTTCTTTCTTTCTTTCTTCAATATCTCTCACGCCGTTAATATGCACATTTCCATCAATTTGTATTTATTATTAAATTTGTGAGTTGAAGGTCTTCAATTTACGTCAAATGAAGTTATTCAAGACCTCGGTAGATTCTTGTGAAAAAAAGCTTCAACTTTCGGATTTGCAGTAATGCTTCACGCCATTTTCTTAAAAGCGGCTCCAAATTTTTCAATGAAAATGGCTATTTAGGACGAGGTTTTAGCCTTCTTTAATATTCTTAAATTAATATTTGGGTTTTACTATTTGGAAACAGAAAAATTGAGAAAATTTCAAAAAAATGTACTTTGGGCGGCGATTGATGGCAGCAGGCAAGGAGGAGGGGCAAGACTATACAGTCCACAAAAAAGAAATTAGAAAACTTGACTACAAGAAAGTCTGTGCCATTCTGTAACACCTCTAGTTTAATGTTAATTGTACTTTGTCAGTTATAACACATTACTTTAATTTACCATATTTATTAGCGGTAACATCACCACATTACATTAACATTTTACTTTTCAGTCATATGCTTGAGGCTTTTATCATGTGTTGTGTTATTGAATTCCTATCATTGTCCAAACATAACAGAATAAATAAATGATCCACATTGACTCAGTCCATATTTTTTATTTGGCCAATTCACGGCCAAAGCCTAAATTTTTATTTGGCCAATTGTTTAACCAAATGTTCATTAATTTTGGTGGGAATTATTTTTAATACCTTAAAATCTAGCAATATTTATTTTCATTTCAGAAACAACAAAGAAATGTTATTCCAGAAAAAAATTGTATTTGCGTGCCAAGTATTTGAGCACTAGAATATTTTGAGTAGTGGTGTGAATCTAGTAGAGTTTTTACAAATATTGCTACAAATTTTCATTTTAAAATCCTACCAATGTAAATAGTACAGCAAGTAACAGAAACATGTAAAAGAAAATTTCTCCAACCACTCAATGTCAAGTGAATTTTGAGCAGCCAGCTACCATCATATGCGTTGATTTATTTCTTACTACAATCAAACACCTTGTGCTTTAGTTCTGATACATTGGTGATCATGGGTCTTCCAGAATGGGTGCACTAGTGATGTCTGCGCATCCAGTTCCTCACCAAGGGTAAAACATGTCAAGAAGATCTATTGTAATATACTTTCTGTTTACGTTCCAAACCACCAAAGGAAAAATAAACCCATTTTTTAATTAATACAATGAGAAATAAGAATGTTAAACCTAAATGTCTCTGAAGATGCAAAAACTATGTAAATGCCATTTAGGAATCCTACTTACCGGTACATTGTATTCCAAATTAAATTTTTTGAGCTTCCTATTTGTTTCTATAGCTTTTCAATTAATATTTTGAGGTGAAATCAAAAACACTTTTTGCCAAAGAAATTAACACCATACTCCTTAATAATGCTGTTTCTGTAGTTGGACAATCAAAGGATAAAATATAATACTAATGAAATTAGTAATGTATGCTGTTCAGACATTTTATGTTAATTTTATGTGAAATTACAAGCATGGGTGTGAACACCTGCTCACTTGATTGCAATGAAGGCCAACATCAAGTATTGATGTGATCAGAACTACAGTGCCAGGATGAAATTGGAGTAACTAGTAAATCGACGATACATTTCAATGGCAGCTGGCTACTATCAAGTCACTATAATGGTACTTACTAGCCCCCAAAACATTATTTTGTATGAGGAAATTCTTGTAGTACTTGTTATTTTGGAATGATTTTAAAACGAAAATACAGCTATAATAAAGAAAAACTAGTTTTTAATTTTTTCAAAGTGTATTCCTAACTTCAAAAATTAATCAAAATACTTACTATTCAATGACCCTATTTAATTTTCTGTAGAAGCACCTATGAAAGAACTCTCTTTATAAAATAATTTCTTACAAAGTGAAATGGTTTATTTTTGTAGGTTGTAATAAAATTTATTGATCATAATTAACTTTTCCCACGTTTTCACAAAATATTTAATCTCTTTATTGATACAGTTTTTCTTCAGAAGACCTCATGCAGGCAGGCTGTTTTGAAAAAAACCACACTTTTGCAGTATCTGAAGACTCCAAATGGTGTATGTCCATTAAAAATTTCGACATCGATTTTCCACAGCACAACATAACTTTCTCTTATTCTACACACATTAAACTTTTTTTACGAGAAAGTTAAAATGTTTAGTGAAAGAGACAAAGGGTTTGTAAGCAAAAATTATATAAGATCATTAAAAACAAATTGGCAAAATAATAAGTTCGGCATAAGTGGGTATTGTTACATTCCCCATACATTAAAAATTATAATGAAATTATAATGTTGATTATAAAATATTTAATGCTAAAACAATTCTCTTTGCAACATTATAACTTGTGGTGCTATAGAATGGCACAGACTTTCTGATACGACTTAATTTTCTAATATCTTTGTTTTGGGCTACCTTTTCCGACTTGTCATATACTCGTCAGCTGCCATCTATCTCCACCCAAAGTATATTTTTTTAAATTTTCTCAATATTTCGGTTTCCTAATATTGGAACTAAAATTTTACTTTCAGAACATTAAAGAAGAGTAAAAGCTCGTACTAAATAGAAATTTTCATGTAAAATTTGGAGCCGGTTTTAAGAAAATGGGGTTTAAGCATTTATGTAAGTAAATGCGAAATTTGATCTTTTTCACAGAAATCTTTTGAGTTTTCAAAAAACTTTATTGGAAGTAATTTGAAGCACTTCCACTCATAAATGCAATAATGTATAAAAATTGCTGGAAAATGTGCATTTTAAGGGCATAAGAGATATTTCAAAAAAATTACATTTGTTTAATAAAAAAACAAAGGATAGAGCAAAATGAGTTTTGTGTCATCTTAAACAGTGCATTTAGCATTATCCGTACAAAGTTTGAAGAAAAAATTTGGAGCCGTTTTTAAGAAAATGGTGTTTGAGTGTTTCTGAAAATGCGGAATTTTGAGCTCATTTTCACCAAAAAGTTTTCAGTTCTTGAGAAACTTTATATGACATCATTTAAAGCATATGTTCTCATCAATTGAAAATGTGAACAAAAAGCCTCTAATGTAAATATAACTTAAAAGAAAAGTAAAAAGCAAAATACATTTTTGTAATTCTTGCAAAAACAAAAGAATAAACCAATAGGGTGTTTATATCATTTTATAGAGTGTATTTAACACTATCCTTACCAAAAGTTTAAAGAAAAAATTCTGAGCTGTTTTTGAGAAAATATTGATTTTGAAATTTTTTAAAAATGCACATATTGCGTGCAATATTGCATGAAAAGTAATACAATTTTTTTAAAACTGTACACGACTTAAATCAAAGAAATAATTATGGAGAGAATGTTTTACTTGAAAGAAAAATCTCTATATTCAATTTTGTAATTGAAGAAAAATATTCGAACACTTGGAATTCTCAAAAATTCAGTTATCAGTCGAAATCGGATCTGTGGCAACTTTAAATGTATTTTACTCTATTCTAACAAGAAAATAAAAAATTGGAGTCGTTTTTTGAGAAAATTTTGAAAATATCCCAAGTACCCCCAAAAATTAATTATTTTTCAAAATCGCAGCTTCGACTCAGGCCAGATCGACAGGGATTTATTCAGTTTGGAAAAAATCATAGGCATTGTTTAGATTCTAGTGTTGTTTACATTCACCAGAGACATTTTTTTTTTTTTAAAAAAGGGTACCCCAAAAAGTGTTTTTTTGTTGAAATCTCGAAATTGATTTTCCACAGCATTACAAAAGTTTCTCTGTACTACATATATTACTCCATATATACATACCTATACGGGAAAGTAAAAATAAGTGTTTTAAGCTGGTTAAGAATTAATTGTTTTTATATTTTAAGTTAAACATATTTTTAGTAACAAACACTTAAAATTTTGATGGTTTCATTGATATGAAGTTTTGCAGCACAAGGTTTAGTATTCTATATTACATTCTAGCAAGTGCTGAATGAATTTCCTAGAAAAAAAAAAAGTTTAATTTAGTTTTATACTTATTACTCTGAACTGAAATAGGAGATGACATTGCAAATACTTTTCTTTTAATCTGCAACTAGTCAGCTCTTTTGAAACTTATTTTCAGTGGTTTTAAACAGCTGCAATGGTTTTCTTCATAGCCTTTTTGTTTTCTTTAAACATTGGGATGTTCAAAGAACAAAGTTCGAAATTTCTCCTTAAATTTTAGTTTCAGCAAATTGTTTAAACATGTTTTGCCTGGTTGAGGTTGTGCTGAAATTCATGGATAGGAGTATGTAGGGAATCCCATATTAGTTTTACTTCTTTCACTCAATACTTCCAATTCTTTTGTTAAGGCATTCTAAAGAAATTCCTTTTTCTCAATATACAATTATTAATGGTTTGCTTAACAAGAACTTTTCTTCAGTTTTACACTTGAAAAAGAATTGGGCAAAATAAAACCATTCTTATGAGGTCAATATGCTTTTATTATGAAAAGAAACATGATATAAATGCCTTTCTCATTTGTGGTAATGTAGCAGGAATTCATTCTGGAATGATGGTGTAGCAATTTAACCCAATTATGTTTTTTACCCATCATTCACAGCAAGCTTCACAGAGTCAACAAATTATTAAAACAAATGGAATAGGTGCAATGAAATTAATTTAGAAGCAGGTCCAACACAGGTTACAGTATTAATTCAAGTCAATCTAAATTATGTAGTATTAAGTGTAAGTCTTCATCTTACAGAATGCATTGTAACAGTTACACCAATTTATTATTCTTTCACAGACTCTTCAGTTGGTGCAGCATTTGTATTTTGCTGTTCTGCTTTATCCTTCTTCTTTGACCCAGATACAATGTCATCAATACGCAACAGGAGAATAGCAGTCTGTGAAATAAATGCATTTCATTAATATCAATTTGAAGAAGTATTAACTTAAAGATCACAAAACTTGAATATCTTTTTTACTCACCTCTACTGCTGTTTTATATGTCTGCAACTTGACAGAGAGGGGTTCCCAAACACCTAATTCATTCATGTCAGCCAATTCACCAGTTTCTCCATTTATGCCCCACGAATGGTTTCCTGTAGTATATTACAACACTTTAAATATGGATGACAGTGAAGTTAATTCTTTATTTTCTGCCAATTTCCCTTTCTTTTTGGATACATGACCCATTTATATTGTATTACATTGGTTTTATTTATTACTACATCTTTACATTAAATTAATCTATGCAAAATTTACTTATACTTCACTAGAACTGTGCACATAGGAACTACCTGTAGCATGTTTCGCACGAAGAGCAGTGAGGGTTCGAATAGTGTTAGCTCCACAATTCTGAGCAAGTGTACGAGGAATTACTTCTAAAGCTTGAGCTACAGCACGGTAAGGCCATTGTGCTACTCCTTGCACCGTTTTGCCTTTCTCTGTCAATGCCTGATGATAGAAAATTAAATGAATTAACAATAAATAACATAAATATTAATTAATATTCAGTACATACCTGTGAAACAGCCATTTCAACTGCACCACCTCCTGGGAGTAACCTGGGCTCCAAAAGAATGTTCCTAGCAACATGCAAGGCATCTTGTAGATTGCGCTCAGTTTCATTCAATACGTCTTTACTAGCACCACGCAAAAGAATGGTGCAGGCCTTAGGATCTGTACACTCGGTTATAAAACAAAAATATTCATCTCCAATCTGGAAAGTAATTTTTTAATGTAAGGTAACCAGAAAACTGATGGTCACACTAAGCAGAATACAATGATAATTTCATGAAAATTAATAAGTACCTTCTTTATTTCCAATAGACCAGCCTTGGTGCCAACATCATCATCCTTTAATTCATCTGTTCGATTCACAACAGTAGCACCACATGCTCTTGCTATACGATTGTTATCAGACTTCCGCAATCGACGAAGAGCAGAAATATTAGCCTAAAAAAATGGTTTACATACAATTTCATGTTTTTCAATTAGTAATAACTGTTTTTCAGTAAGTGGTAGTAATAATTTATCATTTGTGTTCACCTCTGATACACATATTTACCTTTAACAAATAATGCTGAGCGAGGTCAGATATGCCCTTTTCTGTGAAAACTACATCAGGTTTCAGAGCAATAATGTCAGCACAAACTTTCTGAATGTACTCTTCTTCCATTTCCAAAATACGAGTGAAGTCTCCTTCATTCATGATTTCAACATTGGTCTAAAAAAAATAATAATAATAATTTCTACAACGTGTAATGCACATTGTAAGAACTGTAAATCAAGAAAAAAATCACACATTCTATGTCCAATGGTGATTAATTTTAATGAATCAAAAATGTTGTAAATAATACAATGAACATTTTTATAGTTCACTAAAAGTGCACTGCATTTTATTTGGGCAAATAAAAAATTATCTAGAATAGGAGTAAACAGAATAGACAATCCCAATGGCTATCGATATAGTTTTCTTATTAATTATCATAATTAATTATTTCTACAAACCTGGCTTTCACCTTTCTTGTATTCCAAACCACAATCTAAGAGAATGATACGGGGATTTTTTATATAACGCCTCATCTTTGGGTGAGTGACATCTTTGTTTATCATTACCCCTTGAAGAACACAAGAATCCTCAATGGTGCCACCTGGTATCTGAAAAAAAATGTTCAACTATCATTGGAAGAATCTAAAAATATAAACACGTAAATAAATTTAAAAAATTTGGTTACCTTCTCTACTTTTGCATAACGTTTGATATCGATTTCTCTTCTACCATTTTCTTCCAAAGTTACAATTTTGACTGCATCAAGAGCAATATTACACGCCAGTTCGGCCCATTTATTTAAAAATTTAGTTCCAACACAGGACTTAACAACATCTAATACTTTTTCACGATTATTTATATCCAATGCTTCACTATAATACAACATAATAACAAATTATTTTGATCAAGACAAATCACCCCACTATCAGATTGCTGAAGTAAGTCAACTTACCTGAAATTTTCTTGCAACAATGTAACAGCATCTTCTAATGCCTGGCGGTATGCCCTTATTATAATTGTGGGATGCATTTGCTGCTCCAGAAAAGGTTCAGCGACAGCTAACATTTCACCAGCTAAGACAATTACTGAAGTAGTACCATCACCCACCTTCATGAAAAGAAATGTAAGTAAACCAGAAATAATAATTCATTAGTTAATTTCTGTCCCAGTTTTTGAAGTGATGAAAATTTAGGGAGAAAAAGTGAGAAATTAGCAAACCTCCTCATCCTGAGTTCGAGCTATTTCTATCATCGACTTTCCTGCTGGATGTTGTACAGTAATTTCACGTAGTATAGCATTTCCATCATTCGTCATTACTATACCACCCATTGGATCCATTAACATTTTTAACATGGCCTGTGGCCCAAGGCACGTTCGAATCACATCAGCAATTGCCTATCAAAACAAGACAAGGGCAAATTGAGAGTGAGTGATGAATCATAGAATGTCTCTGAATAGGTTATCCTAAAATAGGTGAAGCACATGTTCTTCACAAACTCAAAAAAAGCATATTAATTAAGTACATTCAATTCAATTGATTGTATATAAAATGACCATGATTTACATATGAAGATTGACTAACCTTTCCTGCTCCTATATTCTCCAGCTGAACTTTTCGTCCGGCATCTCTCTTTGTATTTTGGCCTATGAACGAAATGCGTGTTTTGTAATTATTCTTTATAACGAAAATACACTTAAAAAATAATAATTGTTCATAAAGCTACTTACTTAAAACCAGAATGGGTGCTGCACCTCCGCCGAACATTTTTCTAGCGTTTTCTTTCTTCTACCGTTCCAGCACTAGCACGAGGTTCTGTAGCGCAAAACAATTGAACGTCGCGGTGGAAAGCTTTCCCTTTCATGGTGAGCTGCTTCGCTTTGCTACGTCATGTCAAATCATAGAACATTCACAGGAATAAAAATGAGTACGTAAAAACAGTAATGATAACATTATTTAATATAATCTTATTAACCAATCCTTAATTTTACTTATTTTCGAAAACAGAAATTCATCAAAACTTTGATTTCGAACCAGGTATTCTTTGGAATATTATCATCACGGAAATTATAAGGTTATTCATTGTTGACCTTATTGTTAAGAAGACTATTAATTTCTATAAGAAATTATTTTGAATTTCCATATTTTTTTAATGTTTCATGTTACAATGCAATGAGTCGATCAGAGTTTGAGTTTTTGAATGATGGTTAATTCTCGCGTTTTAATTATCAAACGAAGGAGGATTAGGGTACTGTTTTATCTACCTCATATCAGATGTTCTCGAGATTAAAGAGGATTAAAAATTGTACAAAATATCTGAATTTCTCCATGGGCTCTTAGTTTCCCCGTGCGCTCCTAGTGGGCTAGTGTCGTGAGAGCACGTGAGAGGCAGCAGCGAATTGAGTGGTAAACGTCAAGCGGTTTATAGAAGTTGCTCCTAATTTGAACGTTTTAAACTTGTTACTTACAGCTAGATCTGTACCGTCTTGTTAATTTCGAAATGGCAGATGGAAACGAAATGGCAATTGCATGCAATATTGGTTTTATTGGCGCTGGGAATATGGCTTGGGCAATTGGTGAGGGTTTAGTGAAGTCAGGTGAGTTCTAAATTTGTTATTACAACGAATATATGGTGAATTATTTTCTACCATGTTAATGCCTTATATTATCCCATGAACTCTACTGGGAGATCGTGGGCGACTCGACATCAGTTCTTGGTCCACTGGACCTCACGCGAAAGCTTATCCATACATATCATGGGGTAGCGTCTTGCCTGTGTATATGATTATATATAGCCTGTGTATGATACTTCTTGTCTAGCCCTAACTAGTCAACCCTACGTCACCCTAACTAGTCAACCCTAGGCAACCCAGTGCAAGTATGCAATTTTCGTGGTAGTCTCGCTGAATGAACATAATAATAAACTCTGGAGTCAGGACTGAGGGTCGAATAGGACCCCGCCGTAGGAAATGTTCCTTATTTTGTAGATCACATTTAATTTTTTAATGTAATTTTTGCGATAAAGTACCTGATGATCTTGTACATTGTTTTTATGAAAAGATATTCTGAGAGCTTACGAAATTTTGAGGCATCAGGCTGCAGAATCTCCTGTCACTTTCTTTAATTAATTTTGTCTATTTGAGTTCGGTTAGAAGCACTGAATTTTGTTAGAAGAGAATGACAAAAACAAAATTGTTGCTCTTGCAATTTTCTCATTTCATGACCTTTATGACAATTTCTTTCCTTCCATTCTTCAGCAAAAATATTTCACAAAAATTTAAATGGTCTACATTTTATAGAAAAAGTTTGTGAGGCATTCTTGCTTATGCCTCCCAGTGTAAATGTTCTTTAACTTCACAGTAGGTCTCACAGACCATATTTTTCTCCTGCAAAACATTTTTCATGTCCACAGGTGCTGTATCTTCTAAACAGGTCATTGTATCAGCACCAACAGATAGTAATTTGGGCCGTTGGAGACAACTAGGTTCAAAAACAACCTTTGAAAATGGTATGGTTATTCATAGTTTTGTGATGTCATATGATAGTGCCTTCAGTTTAAGAGTTTATACTTTATTTCAAGGTGATGTGATTAAGGATTCTGATGTCATAATTCTTGCTATGAAACCTAATAAACTAGATGAAGCATTAAATGATGCAATAAGAACTCTTCCTCCCAATGAAGTACACAGCAAGGTTTTTGTGTCATTACTTGCTGGTGTTAAAGTGGATGGTGTTCATAATGTAAGTGATAATTTCAGGTTTGAGAATGAAAATGTGTACATATAATAAGGCAAGCTTGATTATTTGTGTAATAATAAGTACCCACATAAAAGAAAACAAGTAAATATTAATATGTTTGAGTTCATGTTGGTTTGCTCTAGAATTAAAAACTGGAGAGAAGATATATATTGCAACATACTCATAATGTAATCTAATAGTATTTCTTTGACATCCAGTTGGTGCCTAGTGAATTCACCTTGCTTTATTCTTTGCACGAGCTTACAGAATATAATACAGTGTAATGTATATTTACAACATAAAACATTCTAAATAGTGCCATTGATGAAGTAATAACTTGATGAGTATGATCCCATCAAATTTCAGTTCATCATATTGTTTTATGCTGTTGCTAGTTTTTATATTGCTGTAACAGGTAGTTATCATGGTAACATTGTAGCATCTTGAAAGTGTTCACATAGTGTAGGGATATAGTCTGATTCTTTTTTTATTCTAATAGAAAGTTAATGCAGTGGTCCCAAAAAGTCGTGTTGTCCGTGTGATGCCTAATACTCCAGTGGCTGTTGGTGCTGGAGCATCAAGTAAGGAAAAATTTCTGTTTTTTTAACATCAGTGTAGGTTCTTTGTAAATGAAATTTTTGAATATTAGAATAGCAATGGTGAATCTAGTAAGTATTTGGGGGAGGTTTCAGCTCAGACACTAAATATTTTTGAAGTAGTATTTTTTTAATCATTTTTATGAAGTAAAAAAAAAAAAAAAAAAGAATATATTTGAAATAAGAATACTGCGTTGGATTTAATAAGATCTATATAGAGCAATTATTGTGAATAAAGTTTCAAAAAGTGTCTGTTTTGGAGAGGAGTTGGTGGCTCGTGTGTGCCCCCCATTATCCGTCGTGTATTACTAAATAAACGATCTTGTAAACCCTTTGGCATTGAATAATACTTTATTAAATTCAATTATGTTCAAATTTTGGATACGTTCTTGGAATGAAGTATTTCCTGAAAGTGATAGGGATGTCAGAAATATTGAACGCTATGTCTTGCAGATATTTTGGATGAAATTTCAAGTTGATTTTTTGCATGTCCCTTTCTTCATTATTTTTACCATTGTAATTTAAAAACTTTGTATTTTACAAACAATAGTTGAAATTTGATGTCCCCATTCACTTACAAAAGAGCAACAAGAGTTAAGTACTTTTATTGAATGTTTGATACTTCACATTACTCTCACCTTTTATAGAGTGAATAAGGTCTTTGTTTTTGTGTTATAGTTTATTGTCGTGGTCCTACTGCCACAACTGAAGATTTAAATGTGGTGAAGAAAATTCTTAGCTGTGGGGGAATCTGTGAAGAAGTACCTGAAAATCTTATGGATAGTGCAGGGGCTCTATGTGGGTGTGGGCCTGCTTTTGTAAGTGTTTACTTTGAAATAGTACCATCTATTAGAGCCAATCTTTGATTTTTTGTGTACCATTACTTTTTGAAAATGGTAAGGTAAAACCCTCTAGCTGAAAGTGTAAAATATATAACAACAATATTTAACATGTATAATGAGATGTGGATTTCTAAATAATTTTCTTCATTTATTAGTCTTCCTATGTGTGCACTTTCTACCTTGGGAGTTGGTCTTTCATCAAGAAAAATATTAAAGGTATCAAACATACCTTGGGAAGAACATCTTAAGAAGAATTCTTTTAATATTTTAATATTTAGTTTGCATAGTATATTGGGTACAGTTACTAATATTCATAGTTTGAAGGGGAATCATTTGTAAAATTATCTGCCAAATGTTACATTCTGAATTCCTCAAATAATTTTAGGCTTTTCTTTAAGGCATTGGAATTTTTTTTCCTAGCATTTATTACTTAATATAGTACCTTCATTGTAATTTTTAGATCTACATAATGATTGAAGCCTTGGCTGATGGAGCAGTGAAAATGGGGGTTCCTCGAGCAATGGCTACAAAGTTTGCTGCACAGACAGTGAAAGGAGCATCTATGATGGTTTTGGAAACTGGTAAACATCCAGGTTTACTAAAAGATGAGGTCTGTTCACCAGGTGGTACTACTATAACTGGAGTTCATGCAATGGAAAGATCAGGAGTGAGGTAAGTGGAGAAAAGAAAAAAAATATTAAATTCCAGGAGAATCATTAATATCCTTCCCAAAATTGCATTTGTACATGCTGCATTTCTTTAAATCCAAGGTGTCGATGAATTTCAAAGTGGACTTAAAACAAAGCTGTGCCTTGGATTCAAACATGTGGTCGCATATGCCAAAATCACGTAGTATGTACGTTTTTGAGAGAAAGGTAATGGAAACTTCAATGTCAATGTAAAACTACAGATTTAACTAGTGGGAATGTACGACATACTGAAACTGTTATCACTCAATTACTTAGATTTTAAAATAAGTGAAGGACATCATTTAATGGTCTAAAATTGAATGAATTTATGCAGAATGCAAGAAATGATATGATGGAAAAATGTCTTGGAAAGTAGGGATATATCTTAAAATTTTGAGCATCAAGGTTGCATCCCAAATATTGGATATGTGTAGGATTTGGCTGTAGAAAATTTCTACATTTTGACTAGCAGAAAATAGAAAACACCAAACACATTGTTTCATCTCATTCGGTTTTCAAAGACAAAATGAAATAAGAGATTAACACGTTCTGAAACAATACAATCATTATTCACTGCAAACCCAGAGACAAAGAACATCTTTCTGAAAATGTAATGGAGTTTTTAAAACATCAGTCCTCAGAAGGTGGTGTAGAAATCCTGCTGCACATCTTACCTGAAAAACACATTGCAGTACATAATTGGAACTACTGAAATTTTTTGTGAAAGGACGCATGTCAGACATTGCATTTTCATACAATCTCCAATCTTTGTACTTAAAAACACGCTTCAGAATTACGAAAATTGTCTATGGATTGTTTAGCCATACCCTTGTAATAACGAAATAATGAAGACAGATAAGCATTCATTCTATTAATTTCATGATTTTGTTAAAATTCAGTGTTTATACTATCAAACCTGCTAATAATAGCAAGCAATAAAATATCTTGAGCCCACTATCTTTCATTTAAAGCAAAAATCGAGGAATTTGATTTTAGGTGGAAAGCTCAAACTTCTTTCTAAATGAAAAAACTGTGTGTTTTAAATATAAAGATTTTTGCAGTTTTCTAAGCATCAGAGATATTAGTGAAAATCAGAACTCTACCATACTCATAAATGCACTTTCTTCTACATGAGCGAACAATTTCAAGAACATTTTTTAGCAGTTTTCCAGAAAATGTTGCAAAATAACAAAAGGGCTTCATGCAAAGTACACTAAAAATTAAACAAAAAATTTAAAAAAATGAATGATCTTTGGAACACATTTAGATCTTACTGCTGAAGTATTTACCAAGTTTCCACTCAAACGCTTCAAATCAAACCTTTATACATCCATCAGTCCACATATACAAATCTATTTGCAGGTCGTATCTACCTACACCAATCTTGACCGCCTTTGGAACATTACTAATAGACCTTAATCCTGGTGTATCTGTGAAAGTGCAGCTGAAAAATACTTTAAAAACAGATTTTATGACTGATATTCAAGATCATATTGTTGTTTCAATACTTTTCATCCCTGTGCTATAGTATTAGGAGAAAAAGTAAATGTATATGAATATTTGTGTTTCAATGTTATATTAGTAGTTAGTGATATGGCACTGAAACAGAAATATTCAGCAATGTTTTTAAATTTGTAATATTACGTAAACATCGTTTCAAACTTGCCTTTCAAAGCTTTTTCTCAAAAATGCAAATTTGTGGTTTTACATATGGTGTCAATATGTTCTGGTATTGTGATGAACCCGACCTGCCGCATACGGCAACCCACGCATGTGAGCAATGCACGTAGCACGCGGCCTGGAACCTCACAAAAAGGGGGGAAAACACCGTCACACGGAAGTGTGTCTGTAATCAGCTGACAGGTGTGCGCGTTAAATTTATAAATGAAGGGCGCCAAACGGGCACTTACCTGTCACCTGGCACCGGCATATGAGAACCTCAGGGGTGAGCACTCTTGAATGAGGGCATGCACTGGGTTTGCTACTATTACTACTTTACAATAATTACAAAGTTATGTTCCGTTTTTAGTGTCAATCGCCTGAATGGCGAGAACACGTTTATTGCTTTTTTCTCATACAATTTGGTCGGAAAGTCTCTTAAATTAAACTCTATATTATTTTTTTACATTAGATGACTCTTTTTTGAATGTCTTTAGAATTAGTACAAAATGATAGTCGTTGATTCTACCTCTTTCGATGATTGCACATCTGTGGTCGTCCTTAAAACAAACGCTGCCGCGAACCGCGTTGTAGCAAGGCGCAGCCAGTCGGAAGCAGCAATACGTGCGGTGCTAGCGTTCCTTCCCGTTCCAATCCTTCGCAGGTCCGCCGCCCGTAGTCAGGAAATGGATGAAAACAAAAGCTCCGATCGGTGGGTATCGGAGGAGGCCGTCAAACGCCACCCCACTCCGTACCAGGTCAGCCTCGATAACTCGGCTACACAATCGATCCTTACGGATCAACGCCGGCCCGTTGAAACGGAATAAATTCCAGTTTTGTGCTTTCAAACGGGGCGGCCTGCACTCCGTTGGTCGGCCAACACTAATCGCTGGCTCCAACTACCTCTCCTCAACACAGCAGTCTCTTTTCTATGCCGTTCTCTCGCCTTCTATCTGTCTTCTCCCAAAAATCCTCCTCTCTCGAGCTTCCTGCGTCGCATCCCCACCCTCTTTTCGAATTTCGCACATCGCTCCTTCACCTGATCAGAATTTTAAATGTTATTGGTCGAAATCTCAGTTTCTAGAATATTCGACGCGAGTCGGAAGCCGATAGGGCATTTCCTAACTAACGTCATGTTCTGGGCGCCTGATTGGTGGTCTTTGTTGTGCGTGTGTTTTGGCCAGTACACCAGAAATGAACAAAGCAGTCCTTTCTGCTGTCTCCGTGATTATATGAGTCCTATGGGATTACTTAAACAGTAGCCGGGATCTCTATAATTCACTTGTTCCGGTGCCTAGTGTAAACGTGGGCGGGCAGCCGCCCGCTCTTGGCCTGAAGGGCTGTCCCCGGGAGACAATCCCACCCTAGTCGTAAATCTTTGATTAGAACGACAGGCACATGTTCGCGCGTCTTGCGCTGAGCCGTGTCAAATCAGGGACTGTCCTAATTGGCGTGACCGAGGGGTGAGTTTGGGTCCGGCGACCAGCAATGGCCTCATTGCAGTATAGAATAGAATGATGTTAAAGACTATTTGTTTCAATGAGTATGTTTCCTCCATGAGAGATTAGAGCTTTAATACCTGGTCGTAGGCCATACGTGTTTAAAATTTTGGGAACTCCACATCACAGAATATCTTCGTTATACCCTGCAGATCCAAACAATGCAACATATTGTGAACCTTAGTCTGGGCACAGGATTTTACATTTATCTCGAATCTCACCGTCAAATTGTGGCGGGTTCTCACTAGTGCGAGTTTTAAAAATCATGTGAAGTAAAAAAACTGAAAAGAAATTGCTTCATGAAATGAAAATGGGTTAGTGCACAGTAATTTATACATACACACTTGAAGAATTTAATGAAAGTTTTCTTTTATGAGTGTTACTTGCAGATTTGCTTGACTTTGTTAAACAACATACCTATAAATTAAAATACAAGGTGGACCATGATTGGCAGGTCACATTTTCTATTTTCATTGACAAATTGTTACTCATTTATGTGATATATGGTGTTATGGTTAGACCCCACACTGTATTTATGAGTTTCACAGGTCAAATCCGTGTAAAAACGTGTGAAATTTATGTTGGACAAAGTGAGTTTGCAGCAAGATTCCTTGAGGCTCTCCCATTTCCCTTATCTCTCATTCGACCATTGCTTTGTAATTGAAAATCATCATCACCAAACACCAACCAGCATGACTGAAGGCACTGAGGAATGAATATATTATAGCACACTGCATATGCATTGTGTTTGTCAAATACCTTGTTTAGTTTTTGGTCACTTTGTAATTTGTTGTTGCAATCAGAGGCAAATTATATTTTTGTTCACTTTACCCTGAACACAAGATTCGCAATTGTTGGATTATTCTGAATTCTCAAGAACAAGAACATAGATGATACTGAACTGCTTTCTTAGTTGTTGTGTCTAGATTGTTCTAGTTTTTGGAGGGGTAGATCTACGACATTTTCAAATATATTGATGTTCTTTTGCATTTCTATTGCAATTTATGAATAAATACAGTTCATGATTTGTACCCATTTTAGGATCTATGGGTTTATTAATCCCGAAAATATTTCAAGAGTTTTATTGAACTTCATTGGTGAAGAGATTGAAGACGGGTATTTCCATGTCAAATCATCCGACATGGAACTGGAAAAGTTAAATGTAAAATCTTGTGTTGTGGATGCAGAAACAAAATGTTTGGATGTGGGTTATTGCCCTTGTCAGTGGATTCTGTGTCGGAGATTTTGAAGAAATTTGTATAAAACATGTTTCTTTTAAAGCAAAGAAAGTTGTATCTGTATAAAATGTTAATATAAGTACCTGAACAATGGTGCATGCTGTGTGTGTGCAGTATTCTAGATTGTTGAACATACACATTTTAAGCAGATGTTATAGTATTATGTACTTTATTATTTTGCTAATAAAAAAAAAGATATAACACATAGAATTAACATTATTTCAATGTTAATAATTACAATTACAATTTTTAATTTCTCTTTGCATTTGTAGATTTAAAAGACTAAGTTGATGGTCGAAAGCAATGCATGTTCAGATCTTGCTTCAGTGTCTTGAAACCTTTTTTTCAGTATTAGTTGTATGCGCTTTGTTTCTTTGCAGAAGTGCTTTGATGGATGCTATAGAAGCAGCAGCAAGGCGATCAATTGAACTTGGAACAAAATATTGATACATCACTATTTAGAAGAACTTGATTGTGAATAGATCTGAGTGGAGTTAAAGAACTTGCATAAGCTGGTCAAATATTTTAAACTGTAGTCATAGAAAATAATTTGTGAAACTGTGATATCTTTGTAGTTTTGAGAATTGTATATAAATGTTGGATTTGAATGAATCATATTTTTGATTCTGTGTTTTTGATGCATTTCTCCTCTCTCGACATAGTTCTTATTGGTTATATCTATTTGTATACGTTTTGAAAAATGTGATTGCACAGGTTCTGCAAATTTTGCCCCAATGTTCAGTTTTTTAAATTTTGGTGCACTATGACTAAAAATACTACCAATAATAAATTTTTTACCACAGGACTTATGAAATCCCAAGAGGGACCATCTATATACCCTCCTGTCCTTCATATATCGTGCTTATGTATTGAAAATGGTGCATCGAAGTGAAGAAAGTTACTTTATTAACTAAAGGTGCTACAACAGCGCACTCTATATCATAATGTTCTGTTGTAGTGTCTCAATTTCTGCCTTTCTTATACTTCAAATATTTTTTTATCTTGTAAATAAACGAAGCATGAAATATAGAATTTTTTAATTTAAAAGTTTATGTTTCTGGCATTGAATGCAGTGTATTCACGAACATATCTGAAGCGTATTTTATCCTGAAAATGTAGTGCATAAGCAGTATGCGAGAATTTAAAAAAATGTTAATAAATAATACGAATCACCGGTGGTGGCTTTCGCTACAGTGTGGTGTTGCAACAAAGGACGATTCGTTTGGCATATACATTTCACAACGCAGTAACATAGACAGTGCTGTCAAGCAAATGCAAATAGTTCAAAAACTATATAGTAATTATTAAATAATATAGTATTATAATTTCCAAATCTGCTCATTTGAACATGATTTATAAATTTCCCCAAATTCTCATTACTAGGGAACGGATTTCAATGTAATTACATGCTTTTACAGGAACAACATACCTGGATTCAATAATATTTTTTGAAGTTTACAAGACATTTTGAATGAATTAGCACTATTTTTATTTTACATATTTTGGTACAATTACATATTATTACATATTTTACCTATTAGTATATATTTCGTCACTTTTAATTCATTTATACGACGAAACAGAGCATTTCAGATGCGCATTTGCAAATATATGTTGCATCTTTCTTACAAATCAAATGAAATGCTGTTGCGCTTCTGTGACCATATCTTCACCTTGAATTGGCAAATGTACCCCCTCCCCCCTGCTTACTGTGTACTCAGAGTCAAACATAAGCAGATTTTTGTGAACAAAAGTAATTTCAATGGCATACTTGCTTGTAATATACTAGGCTCGTATTATACTGTGTACGTTTTAATATACTACGAGCGTATTTTATATTTCAAATAAAATTCTTATGTGTGTGAAGTCTATCGCACAATTACTTCTGTAGAGGCAGAACCTATTTTCAGCCACTCCAAATCCTTGTTAAGAACTGATTGGTGACCTGCTACGCTCAGAAAATGCCTATAGAGAACAACTAAAAACACAACAATGAATTTTTATTTTACATATTTTCTATTTTTCTTCCATGTTTTGGAAAAATAAGTACATATATATGTACATATTTTGCATTTTTTATTACAATAAATTCCATTCCCTACACATTACAAATTGAAGTACAAACACACTTTTCCATCTGTATTCATAATTCATTCTGTATATGAGTTAGAGTAGGAATTTCAGAATGTAAGAAAACGTTCACAAAATACATGCTCCCCACAAAACGTTGCACACGCTTCTTAACTGTTTTTGATGTTAAAATAAAGCTTCGTAATGATTCCAACAATCAGAAGAATTCAAAACAATTTGAAACTAACAGTTCCTTAAATGAGGCATGGGAAATTGAAGTATGCAATTTCAAAAATAAAATTACGCCAAAGTACTCTTTATTTTTAAACAATTGTAAATTAACTGATTTTTTTGAACATATTTCATGTAACAAAAAAATCTGTCTTAAATATTATACTTTTGCAATTTTAATTTTTTGTTTGCAACTTTCTAAAATGCAGAGGGTGTGCCGAGAAAGGAACCATCACCATTTTCTTTACCAAACAATGTTATAAAAAAAATCATGCAAAAATTTGGAGCTGTTTTTGAGAAAATAATTTGTTTTAAAAAATTGGTTTTAAGAGTGTCTATATTTCCCGCAAAATTATGAAAAAACTTACTATTTTCGAAAAATTTAACATTTTGAAGATTTTTTTGGGGGAACACATTCATTAAGAAAAAAAATCTTAATTATTTATTTTACATAAAAAAAAGTAAAAAGTGCATATGACATGCTATGGGGAAAAGTGAATTGTGTGCACATTTTCAAAATTCTGTGATCCCTACACTGTCATATACGAGGGTGGTCCCAGAAGTACCCTGCCTGACCTAGAGATCGCGGTAGTTTTTCGAAAAATATCACTATTAGAAAGTAGACAATCTATGAAGCATATGTTTCAAGTTTGAAGACGCTACGTTGTTTAGTATTTGTTTGGAAACAACCAATAGTGAACGTTTTGAGTGAATTTGTAAAAATGGAGAAAATTGGCCATCGTTATGCGATCCAATACTTTCAGTGGAAAGGCCTCAGCCCAACCAGTATAAAAACTGAACTAGATTCTACTCTGGGTGAGTCTGCGCCCTCGTTTACTACAGTAAAATATTGGGTAGCAGAGTTTAAACGAGGCCGTACGAGCTGCCAAGACGAGCATCGCAGTGGTCGACCAAATGAGGTGAGTACTCCAGAAATGGTAAAGAAAATCCACAAAGCGGTACTATGTAATGAAATCTATTTTCAAGGATAAATAAGCAAAGCAATTTGGGCTCTTATCCATGTTGTCCTTCGTCAAGGAATAATACTTCCTGCCGCGACAACATGGAAACGATAACTTGAATAATTGTATTTCCCACTGAATTCTAGAAGACGTGCACAGAAAATGAAGTTACATTTATGTCCAGAAGCAACACAAGGGGCCATCTCAGCATTTGCTCAATGGATCAGGGAAACTGGACGAAAAACCTGATCGAGATGGGGGTCATTGACCCAGAAGCTGCAATACAATACTTGTTACATATTGTTTAGAATTATACAGTCCAATGATAAATAATACATTAAATAACACTGTTAAAATTAATGTTACTTTTCTTGTGATTCTCAGTATATTCTCTAATTGTATAGAAACAGTTATGCAGCAGAAACAATTTCACTTGGGATTTAAACTTTTCTATCGAATTTAATCGTTTAATGTCATATGGCAAAGTGTTGTAAAATAATGTACATGTATTGTATGTGAATTTTTTGTAATGAGCTGTTGATACTGTCACCTGATGAATATGATTTCTACGTCGAGTGTTATAGTAATAGACTTCGGCATTTTCTGAAAATATATTCCCGCCCTTAAGCAAGTCATTTTTTTACAAAAACCACTGATTCGTAAATAAACAGACAAGGTAGTGGTAAAATTCCTAGATTAATGAAGAGTGGCTTACATGAATCACGTGGGTGGGATTTGGTTATTATTCGTACAATTCTTTTTTGTAATCTAAAAGTCTGGGAGCTATAAGATGTATTTCCCCAGAATATTATGCCATATCGCAGACGGGAATGAACTTTCGCGAAATATACACAACGAGCAGTATGAAGGCTGACTGCATTTGCCAGAATTCTGAACGCGTAGCATAATGAACTTAATTTTGTGTTCAATTCATTTAAATGGACGTTCCATTTAAGGTTTGACTGAATTGAGAGGCCTAAAAATTTTGTTGCCTTAACATCAGTCAATGGTACACCGTTCATTTTTAATGGAGCACAGAATTCTTTATTTGAAATGGAAAACTGCATTAAAACCGTTTTCTTTTCGTTTACTATTAATTTATTTCGGAACCAATTTGAAACATCTGATATTGTACTATTTACGGTTTCTTTATTGTAAAGGATGTTCGTATCATCTGCAAAGAGAACCGTTCTTCCGTTTCGAATCGTCGACGGCATATCGTTTACGTAAAGTAAAGTAGGAACAGAATAGGGCCTAAAATCGATCCTAGAGGAACTCCACGTGCAATGGGCAAAGAGTCGGAAAGGTGCGTATAGACATCGGATGTTTAGGCACTAAAAAATCGTCTTTTAGGCGCCTAAAAAGCCGCTGGAAAAGTCAAGAATAAGGAGGGAAAAGGCACTGTCATAAGTTACATATGCAATAAAATGGAAAAATTGTATTTTCTGTCTATTATTTTGTAAACTTAAATGCACAAAACCAGTTCGTATATTATAAAGTAAAACGAGATTTTGACATTTACAACTCTTCTACATTTTATTATTAGTAGTTTCCATTAACTAGTAATATTTACATATTACCAGTAACTTTTCAAGGATCACAATTTCAAATTTGCGACGACTGGGAGACAAAATCAGTTTGAATGCGGACAAGGATATCTGAACGATGTGACAGCATATATTTTCGCAGTCCAACACCAGCAACACTGAAACCTTCTGGGAATTTATATTTATATCCACTTAACATTCCGGTTCCCTCGGTGTATTGTCAATCGTCCATGTTCTTAGATCATGGCTGGTATTTATAAAATAGGGAAATGGAGAAAAACCAGTTGGTATACTTTCAGGAATTCTCTCGTAATTTTAAATTTCAAGTCCTGAATGTAAGGTTTCGTAATGAATGGTCACGTTGGACCATCGCCGATTTTCCGATATCTTAGCATTGTATATAAATATAATAAATAAAAGGCAAAAAAGTCATAAAAAAGGTATTTATGCAAAAAATAGGCATTTATGCTAAAATAAGCAAAAACAAGCATTATAAAACTTCGTCATATATAATAATTTGTCATGATTCGTGAACATATATTATCAGCCTTTGAAAAAGTTCTCTAGAAAAAAATAGCCATTTCCCTAAACATCCGATGTCTAGGTGCGTACGTAATGTTCCATCATTCCAGTAAGGTATTTCCACTCTCTGAGATCGTTGTTTAAGGTACGAACATAACCCATCTAGAGCAATACCACGGATTCCATATGAAGGTAATTTTGAAAGTATAATGTCATGATCAATGACGTCAAAAGCTTTTGAGAGATCTAAAAATAATCCAATAGGTTCCTCGTTTTGATCCAATGATGAGGCGACATCTTTAAGAAAAGAAAATATAGCTGTTTCCGTTGATTTTGATTTTCGAAATCCATGTTGGCAATCTGAAAGCGCGTCATGTTTACTGAGAAAGGTTTCCATTAGTACGTAAAAAAGTCTCTCTAATATTTTTGAAAAAAACTGATAGAAGGGAAATGGGCCGATAATTTTGAATTTCATTTTTGTTGCCTTTTTTGAAGAGCGGCTTAATTTTAGCTGTTTTGAAAATATCTGGAAACGTTCCGGTGCATAACGATGAATTAAAAATGTGAGTTAACGGGTGTATAATGGAATACGCACAGGTCTTTAACAAAGAATCCGGAAATTCATCTAAACCGGACTAATATTTATTTTTTAGTTTACCGCTTATTTTGAAAATTTTATGGGAAGTTTCGGAAACGAACATCGTGTCTAAAATTTTGGGTGAACTGTCTGTTTTTGAATATTGTGGCTGAAGACCCTGAGTGAGATCGGCAGCAATTCTCGAAAAGTATTGGTTAAAGAGACTAGCCACTGTTGCCGGATCGTTCACATTTATATCGTTATATTTTAAAACAACATTCTCTACAGAGTTTCTAGTTCATTTGGTCGTATTTTTTATTATATTCCACATTGATTTTGTTTTGTTATTTGAGTTCAAAATGTCCTGATTGTGTTTCATGATTTTAGCCTGCCTTATGACTTTTCGTAAGAATGTTTTGTATTTTTTAAAGTAGATAAGGAAATCTTGAGATACGTTATGACGTTTAGAAATGAAAGAAAGAATTCGCTTGTTTTTACAAGATCTCCTAATTCCTTGTGTTATCCAAGAATTGCTTTTCCGTGAAATATTTAATTTTCTTTTTTGAAGAGGAAAGCAAGTGTTAAAAAGAAATGAAAGAGTTGAAAAAAAAAAAAAAAAAGAATTATATTTGTCGTTTGTATCAACAGTATTATCAACCGCAGGAGTCATGACTCCTGCATCAAGTAATGAATGAATCATTTTATTTTACTTTTAGTAAACAATCTAGTCATACGTGTATTATTTATTGTGTCAGTGATCGCATTTCTTATAATGGTAAGAATTTGTACATCGTGGTCACTGTATCCTACATCTTTTGTTTCAACTTCATATCGAGTAGTAGTTTTATTAATTATAATTTGATCAATTGCCTTCATCGAATTTTGTGTTATCCGTGTAGGTACATTAATTGTAATGTCTAAATTGAAGGAATTAATTAAATTGAGAAACTTTTCTTTCTCGCAAGATTCGACCAGAAAATGAATGTTAAAATCTCCGCATACAACAATGGAATCAAAAGAGCGATTGCTCACTTTGTTAAGTGTTATTTCCAGGTTTTCTAAGAACAAAATATAATCTGCAGTTCTCTTTGTTGGAGGTCTGTAGATGCAAAGTATTATCACTTTTCGTGAAGTAAGATGAACAACAGAAATTTCGAAAACATTTTCAATAGAATACACATTTAATTCCGCCAAGGAGATAGAATCAATATTATTTTTAACGTAAATACAAGAACCCCCATTCGTAGGAACTTTATGCGATTTTCTCTCTCTCTCTCTCTCTCTCTCTCTCGCTCTCTCTCGCTCTCTCTCTCGCTCTCTCTCTCGCTCGCTCTCTCTCGCTCTCTCTCTCGCTCTCTCTCTCGCTCTCGCTCTCTCTCGCTCGCTCGCTCTCTCTCTCGCTCTCTCTCTCTCGCTCTCTCTCTCTCGCTCTCTCTCTCGCTCTCTATCTCTCGCTCTCTCTCTCTCGCTCTCTCCTCTCTCTCTCTCTCTCTGCAATAAAAGCCTGCGAGGTAAAAGTTTGGAATTTGGAAAATGCTAAGTTCATTAGGAGATAACCAATGTTCTGTAAAGCAAAGAACATCCATTTGCTTTAAATCGCTCTGTAGAGCTGCCTCGATAAACTCAGTTTTATTTGAAAGAGATTGAACATTATGGTGAAGAATGTTTATTTTTTGCAAGTACCTACACGAATGTTTTTCTGCTGCATCTGACTGTAGTTGCTAAATATTTACTCCATTTTTACCTCGAGTGCGTGGTCGAAGGTTGTAGTGTGTCCTGGCAGTGATAGGTTGTGAGGAAAATGGGGCATCAGGTGTAGAAGAATTGGTAGTGGGAATGGGAGAAACGGGAGTAGGTTTAGAGGAAGAGGCAACAGGGTTCGAAATAAGGGTGGGGGTGAAGAACGTAAGGAAGGTGAAAGGGATGAATTTTTGGCAGGAGACTGCGTAGGACTGGAGTTGATGATGTATTGTGCAAGCTTGTTACCGACTGCATGTTTTCCAGCAAGGTTCATGTGAAGACCATGCCGGGTGAAGTGTTTTGCTGAGAGGAAATTAATTTCAAAAAGTGTGACATTTGTTTCTCTCAGATGCAGTTTTAATTGTTGGTTGGCGTGCTTAATCTCGCTGTATAGTGTTGGTCTGTTGTACCAGAAGGGCAGAGTCGAAACTACAATGTTAGTATTTTGGGCGGCACATTGTTATTTGTTTACGTGTTGTTCAGGTGTAAAGTTACCGCCCAAGTTAATGTCATTCTCCCCTCCTATGATAATGACTGTGTCAGGCGCGGCTCGTTATTAAAGGCTGTAAGGCAGAGCCTCCCCTAGAAAAATCGCCGCCCAAAAGAATGTAAAAAATATTTATAAATGTATTTATTTGTTAATAATGGATTTGTTAGTTATATTATGTAATAATCATATCAACATTTTTATATGATAGTGCTACAACGCTCGTTCGTAACGCATTTGAAGCTGTTGGACAGGGAAGAGAAAGGCTCCCACTTCATTCTGCCATAAGGCCTGTGTAAAATGAGGAAGGGGTGACGTCATGCATTCACTGCACAGGCTTACGGGCGGATGAAGGCTGCGGCCTGGCAGCCTTCAAGGGTCGGGACCGGGGCGCGGCCGAAGCCTGGGTGGGACGTAGGGTCTGAAGAACGGCGTGCTCATGGTGGAAATAACATTTCCACCACATAATATTTCCACCATGGGCGTGCTCACCAGATAGCAATACTATGCAGCTCCGTGAGAAGCAGTGAGCATTTACTAGTTGTTCAAATACGCGGTAGGAGCGCTACTCCTTTATCGGAATGTGTATAGAAGTACATTAACTAAAAACCTGACCAAGTCCTCATGAAAAAAGGTAAACAAAACTCTGTCAAAGAACACGTTCCCCTGCTGTGCCCATAAATAAAAATCTAGTACTACCCTCGAATTAACTTCATGAACTGGCGGGAAAAACGAACCCCCTGCTTTCTGAAGCCGTTAGGTACGCACCACAGAGCAGGTTGTGTATGGTACGAAAGTTTAGTGGTAGTTAACGTTTTGTGTTGTCTTGTTAGCGGTGAAGGTGAATTGTGCGTAAGTCATAGTGTGATATTGTGTAGCTGCGTCTGCTTCATTTGTGGTGTTGAGTAGTTTTATTGGTGTTAGTGTATTTGTTGTAAAGATGAATTCAGTGAACAATATACGTGGTAACAATTTGGATCTTCATTCGAGGATACAGGTGAAAATCCTTGGTCCGCATAGGCCAAATCTTTCTATAATTCAGGAACAAAAGAAATACAAATCTCGCGGTGGATATATTCGTAAATTCAACCCAACAATGTACAATGCTGCCGAGTGGCTTTGTGGATGTGATGTAAAAAATGCGTTCTTTTGCTTCACGTGCCTCCTGACCAAGAACGATGATAATGTGTGGACTGAGTCAGGAGTCACAGATATGAAAAACTTTAATGCGAAAATGAAAAAGCATAACTCTTGTGAAAAACACTTTCATGGTTTCATTGAATTTACGATGTTAGGAAAAGTGGACATTAGATGCCAGTTAGATTCTGCTTACCGTTTAAGTGTAAAACAATTCAACGAGAATGTTTCAAAGAATCGATATATTCTGGGAAAGCTAATAGATTGTATAAAGTTTTGTGGAAAGTTTGAACTGGCCTTAAGAGGACATGACAAAACGGAAAATTCTAGCAATTCTGGAATTTTTCGCGGGCTGGTTAGTCTCATGGCTGAATTGGATAGTGTCTTGAAGCAGCATATAGAGAAAACCGATAATCGTGTATTCTTAGTTCTCTCTAAAACAATTCAAAACGAATTGCTGGATTCCATCTACGCGGTTTGCTTGAACCTTATTAAACATGAATTACAGGAGACAAATTATGTAGCAATTGAAGCTGATGAAACCACTGATAGTGCCACATTATCACAACTGGTTTTTATTTTGAGATATGAGATAATGGGGAAAATAAAGGAAAGATTCGTAAGCTTCGTTCAACCTCAAAGACACAACGCAGAAAGCATAAGTGATGCCATCTTCACAGTGCTAGAGAAAATGAAGATACATGAGACTCCTGAAAAACTTATTGCTCAAAGTTATGACGGTGCTTCCGTCATGAGTGGTCATAACAATGGGGTGCAAGTGAAAATAAGAGAAAAATATCAGAAAGTCCTCTTTATTCACTGCTACGCCTACCAATTAAATTTGGTTGTTGAACGTTGCGTTACCGGAAATAAGCAAGTGAAATTTTTTTAGTAACTTGGAAGGAGTCTCAACATTTTTTTCTCAGTCTCCTAAACGAATTGCAGTCCTTGACGAAGTGGTGAAGAAATGCATTCCCAATTGTCTCCAGTCCATCAGGTGGAATTTCAAGTCGCGGTGCGTTACCACTGTATACAAATACAGAGAAGAAATTTTAGTGTGTTTAAACACAATTATTGAATGTGAAAGTAGCGACTACAAGACAATAAGGTCATGGGGCTTAAATGTTTCTTGCAGGACGACGATTTCCTTTTCTGGCTACAGTTCTTTAACAAAGTCATGCCTCATTGCGACATTTTATTCAATGAACTTCAGCAGAAGAATATAGATTCAGTGAAAACGCTGAAGTACGTTTCTGAATTTGTTTCTTCCGTACAAGAAATTAGAGTTTCACTCGACACTGGATTCTGGGGAGAAGAAGAAACATCGGCAAAACGCGTGCGTTTTACAGAGCCAAGAAAAGTGTGTGCGAGAGAAGTTTGTGGCATCATAATGACGCAAATCAAGGACCGTTTTCTTTTCAGCGATCATCTTTCGGTGGCAAAGTTGTTTGAACCATCATTATTTCCACAACACAGCAAAGCATTTCCAGAAAAAGAATTTGAAACTACTGTTGATTTGTATCATTTAAAATCTATCGATTTACGCCACGAATTAAAAGTACTGTACAGTCGAGCAGATTTTGTAGGGACATCGGGAGCGTTAATTTTGCTGAACTTTATTTATGAGAACAATTTAACATAAGCTTTCCAGAAAGTGTCAAGCTCCTTAAGATAATAGTGACTAATAAGAATAGTGAATAATAAGAATAGTGAAAATGAACAGTGTACCATTGACTGATGTTAAGGCAACAAAATTTTTAGGTCTCTCAATTCAGTCAAATCTTAAATGGAACGTCCATTTAAATGAATTGAACACAAAATTAAGTTCATTATGCTACGCGTTCAGAATTCTTGCAAATTCAGTCAGCCTTCATACTGCTCGTTGTGTATACTTCGCGAATGTTCATTCCTGCCTGAGATATGGCATAATATTCTGGGGAAATACATCTTATAGCTCCCAGACTTTTAGATTACAAAAACGAATTGTACGAATAATAACCAAATCCCACCCACGTGATTCATGTAAGCCTCTCTTCATTAATCTAGGAATTCTACCATTACCGTGTCTTTTTATTTACGAATCAGTGGTTTTGTAAAAAATGACTTGCTTAAGGGCGGGAATATATTTTCAGAAAATGCCGAAGTCTATTACTATAACACTCGACGTAGAAATCATATTCATCAGGTGACAGTATCAACAACTCATTACAAAAAATTCACATACAATACATGTACATTATTTTACAACACTTTGCCAGATGACATTAAACGATTAAATTCAATAGAAAAGTTTAAATCCCAAGTGAAATCGTTTCTGCTGCATAACTGTTTCTATACAATTAGAGATTATACTGAGCATCACAAGAAAAGTAACATTAATTTTAAAAATGATACATAATGCATTATTTACCATTTGGACTGTATAAATGAGTATAAACAACCTGTAACAACTATTTTGCTACAGCTTCCGGGTCAATGACCCCCATCTCGATCAGGTTTTTCGTCCAGTTTCCCTGATCCATTGAGCAAATGCTGAGATGGCCCCTTGTTTTGCTTCTGGACATAAATGTAACTTCATTTTCTGTGCACGTCTTCTAGAATTCAGTGGGAAATACAATTATTCAAATTATCGTGTCCATGTTGTCGCGGCAGGAAGTAATAAGAGCCAAAATTTATTGCTTATTTATGTTTGAAAATAGATTTTATTACATGGGAGTTTTTTATTGTTTTTTCTCCCTTTCAAAATTCAAAATTTATTGCTTATTTACCCTTGAAAATAGATTTTTTTACATGGGATTTTTTTTCTCCCTTTCAAAAATTCAAAATTTAAGTAGTATATGACTTAGTGTAGGGATCACAGAATTTTGAAAATGTGCACTCAATTCACTTTTCCCCATAGCACGTCATATGCAGTTTTTAACTGTTTTTTTTTTGACGTAAAATAAATAAATAGACCACTGGTGAAGCAGAACGTTGCTTTTCTACTCTCAAAAGGTGAAGCAGAACGTTGTTTTCTACTCTCAAAACCTTCATTTGAAACACAATGAAAGAAGATCGACTGTGTGCGTTGGCAATGTGTTCCATAGAAAAGGAGTTATTGTCATCACTGAACTTCAATGAACTCGTTATAGACTACTTTGCAGAACAGAAAGAGAGGAGAGTCGACTTCATTTACAAACAAATAAACTAAGGTAAGCCAAATATTTTAAGTATGTAACGCTAACATAGTTGTGCTGCGGTGCACCCCACCCCCAGCAATTAATTAATTGCAGCGTACCACATTTAGAAAACCACGAGCCGCGACTGGACTGTGTCCTGATTGGTCAGTGTCTTCGTGTGGGTGTCCAACTCTGCAGTCACATCTGCAAACCTCCCGTTAGGTTTAAAAATATATGAGACTGAGAAATTGGAGGGTAACTTCCTACTGAGAATGGAGGACAGATGGCGGCCATGACTGTCAGCTAAAATAAGTACCTGCTTTTTAGGCTCAGTAGGAATGTCTTTGTTTTCAAGTGAGCTAGGATGCGCAGCTTTACGTGTTTTGGTTTTGACGCGCTTCCTAGCCTGTTTGCGTTGGTTTGTGCATGAATTTGTCGATGGTAGAGAAGGGTGGTGGGGATCAGGAAGGCGAGGAAAATCTGTTTCATAATCTAAAACACTAAATTTGTTTTGAGTTGTGACTGGATGCGGTGCCTGTGTCTTTTCTACAGTCACGGGTGTACAGTTGGTATTATTCGCTGTGTTGCCGACTTGTACCCAACCGTCTGTGTGGAGAACGACCTCTTCCAACCTTCGGATATGTTGATCTAAATTATTGTTTACGTGTGTGAAGGCTTTCAGAAGGTCGGCTTTGACAGTGTAGAGAGTAGAACGAGCAGTAGCCATGTCACGAATGCGTTTTAATGTACGTGATAAGAATTGGAATAAATACAAGAAAACCCAGATAAGAGCAACAAGAACCTAGCTTTATATGTTAAAAGTGTAAAATTGATGTGTATTCAATAAATTAAAAAGTAAGATTCAATATAAAAACGAGAAGGTATGCTACTCACAAAATCTATTGAAGCTAGTTCTGTGGCTACGTAGGATTTCGTCCACTTAAGCTGCAACTGTTTATTACAATCAGTAGATTATACTTTACCGTAATTAGATAAAAGATATTATCGGAAAGTTTGTCTTCGATGTATAGAATAAGATTTGAAACACAAATTCAAACTATTTGATACACCGTCTTCGTAACGTTCAAAACAACGGAATCGTCTCTTGTCACAGAAAATACAATAAATCTTTCAGAAAATTAATTCGCACAGTGATTTAATATTGGAAAATAAACTGAGCTGTGAATATGTTTTGACACTTATCAGCACCTCGTAAATCTGAAGTTCGTTGAGGTTTGAATGTCCGTTTAAAATTCATAATGTTTGTTTGTCTTGGTTATAGCAAAAAAATCGGTTGTAATTATATTTTCAGCTAACCTGCAACAAGTAATGAACGCACTTAAAACACACTAGGCACAGACAATTCGCTAAAAATGGTAGATAATCACAAAATATCAAGAGCACAACCAGATGCGTCCGTCTCGTAAGATGGCGTCAACCAGTCTTCAAAATTGTCAAATTGTCAACCAGTCTTCAAAATTGTGTCTCGTAAGATGGCGTCAACCAATCTTCAAAATTGTAGTTGTAGGAAAATGTCGAAATTTTTTTGAATATTTGCGGTTTTCAAAAAAACGGGTATTTTAACGAAAATCAGACCTGCATCATTCTTTTAAGCGTCCATTACGCTATCCGAGGTCAGAGTTTAATCAAACAATTTGGTGCCTTTTCTTGAAAGTATCTCAGGGGCTTTATGTAAATTACCCCCAAAAATTAAAATATGTTTCATATTCAAGAGCATCAGCCAGATCGATTGGGGAATATCAATTTTGATGAAAATCCTGCTTATGATTTAGCCGCTAGTGTTGTTCACAGGCGGACGGACAGTTTTACCGTGAAACGATTTTTCGTATGGGGGGTATCAAGGAACCACAAAACATGATTTCTGACTTCACAATTTTCTATATGCTACGTTAAATAGCTTACACTTCCCATTTAGTCGTAGTAACTAGGTATATCCTGGGCATTTTAGGATCCCCTGGGTCCCCTTGACTTCCCCACGTGACCATGAAGTTCATTTTCTGCATTTACTGCCAGCAATGCTAAATTGCTCCATCGTAATTTACAAATTGTGTATAGAGCTTAATAGAGCTGACAGCAATTAACGAGATAGTCAG